>VYXF01012897.1:255177-293914 GCA_013397295.1 Polioptila caerulea | reverse complement strand
GGAAGTCCCACCCTAGTCTGAGTGAATGCATCTGAGCCAACATGCAGGGCAGGAATTTATCACCAATCTCCTCCTATAGCTGGAATTTCAGCTGTTTTGCAGCAGTGTGCTGCAGGAACTCACCATCCTTACACTTCTTTGCACACTTACTAGCAAAGGCCAGTGTAATGGACTGTGTCCCTCTCCCCCAGAAGGGGATGTGACCTGTGCACTGCCAAATCACTGCTGGCCATCAGCACCTCACTGGTGTCTGGGTTCTGGGTTCTTCCAGTTTTAGAACTGGTTTACCTCTCTCTCCATCACTTTGTGGGAGGCTTTAGAGGCTCAGTTCCACAAGAGGTTTCACAGCAGCTCAAAGAGCTGAGCTCGCACTGGCACTACCACCTCAAACTCGCTTTTCCCTGCCTATCTCAGGTATCTCAGTTAGCAAACTGGGTGCCATGAGCCTTATCCTTTGGCATCAGCAGTCCCTTTGCACTGCATGGAAGATCAGACACCCACACAAGGCTCTGGTGTCCACTGCAGGAGCCAGACACCCAAAAGTCAGCCCTCACAGCTCCCTGACTCACACCCAGAGCCCTTTCATGCATGTGGCTGTAAATTACTAATGCAAGTTTACACTACAGTGATGAGGGATTTAATCTTTAAAGATGTTAAAAAGCTTCCAGACTACCGAACCATCCTGGCTGCTCAGACAAGACACTGCCTGGAAAAGCTGCTCCTCATAATCATTAATTTGGATTCACTTGCCATTTTTCATGACGTGTTTGCCCCGTGTTGCTCCATGACGAGCTCCATATCATCTGCTCAGCATCACGTAAGCAGCAAGATTTTAACAGCAGCCTGCTGATGCAGCTTTCTCAATGCTTCCCACCTTGGCTGTGCCACACCAACCCTTCAGCCAAAACAACGCTGGCCTGCAGAAGCAAATGAGAGATGCTGGAAGTCTCCAGAACAACATTTTCAACTCACTGCAAAGGCCCAGTGAGCTGGACTGATGTGGGAGTGTGTGTGTGCAAAGCACAGCATGGAGAGACACACCCCAACAGCTGGGCAGTGGCAGCACCGTAACCTTAATTTGTATTTTTTTCACTGAAAACTTTCATTAAAAACTTTTTAAACCTTTTTTCCCAAGGAGGATTCTAACCCTTTATCTATGTTTTGCAGTTTCACCCTGCTTCTTTCACAGTTTTTTGAACAGAAAGGGAGGGGAAACAAGCTTCCTTTGCAGGTCTGCATCCTTCTGCAGTGGAAAAGGACAGCAAGGAGAGGGATGTGGCAAAATACTTTCTGCCACTCAGCCCGAGAGAGTGAAATGAGGAAAAAAGTGCAACTGAAATCAAGCAGAGCATTTAAAGATCAGTCAGCACTGAGAAATACCAGATGTCAGCAATCTGCTCCTTCCAGTTTTAGAAAGAAGAGTTTTCTCTCAAACTGCCTCAGCCAGTTTTGGCGACAAAATTCCAAACACGCAAACCCACTTGCCAAAACCATTTTTTCCTTCCAGAAAGCATCATGTTTGTGGGTGTCAATAAATCTGACAGACACTGCAGTCTTCTACTGCTCTAGGAGATAAAATTTCATCCGTATTTACACTTCAGTAAAATGAAATACAAGTGGATTTACCCAGAGCGAGACAAAGTCAACAGCAAAATTCACATATTCCAGCTCCTTGTTTCCAACCAAAAAGTCACTCCAGAATGAAATTCTGGAGGGAGGAGGTGAATATTCAATATTTATCTACTAACTTTGGTAAAAATACACGAAGCAGGCTGCTCCAAGGTGGTCAGTAGTGCCTCTGGAGTCCTTGTGGGTGTTTTTCCCTGGAGAATGCACCTTGGGAAGAGCTGTCATGGGGACAGGCACTGTGCCTGCCTCTGTGGCTCTGCCCTGGGCAAAGCTCTGTCAGGCTCAGCTCCACTCTCCTCTCACTGCACCTGATACAGAGATTCTGGCAAAGCCTAAAACTCCTGTCTTACCAGAAGTTATTGCTTGCTTAGGTACAAGGGCTCCTGGAAAGTTTCCAAACCCTAATGGGAACTTCACTCAAATGACTGAGTAGCGGGTTCCCACATATTTCAGCCTCCCCAGTCCCTGAGATTTCCTTCTGCCATACATCTTCCCCCTGTATTCCACTCCTCACACTCACAAGACAACCCTTAAATAGACCCAAGAGGACTTTGTGACAAAGGGACAAGAGTTAGGAGGTGACTGTGAAAAGCTGTTGGATCGAGAGCAGCAGGAGGATGTGGAGGAGATCCAGAGCAGCAGCTGCGCTTACCAACATGTACCAGCCCCTGCTGCCTTCATTCCCTGTTGGATGATGAGTGCTTCCCACTTGGATCTCCTCACTCCTCTTCACAAGCCTCCCTTGTGCTTCAGCTCGTCCTCAGGAGGCTCCAACCAGTGCTGAAATTGAAAGGTGCAGCAATAACTCACACCACAGGCACAAACACAGCAGAGTAACCTGCAGAGTGGGTTACACACTGCTCACCTGCTGCAAGCCCTGCCCACAAAATGGCACCACTGGGGACATCCTGAGCAGGGGTTCATGAGGTTTGAATGGGGCCATTTGCCACTTAAACAATTCACTTAAAATTGGCCTTGCCTGTATGTATTCTGGGGACAGGATGAGAAACAGAACAAAACATGAGTCTTGACAGCTGCTTGGAAAATCAGTGCTAGAGGATGTGGACACCTTACAAACATCACCATGTGGGGACCCTTGGCCAGACCAAGGGGCAGTGGCAGCCTGGCTCCTCTCAGAGCAAGAGAGATGTGCCCTGCTGCCAACAAGAAGCACACACACACACACCCCTCCAGAACTCTCCTTCTCAGGGCAGTGAGCCCTGCAAGCCCTGCAAGCACCTTTCAGGTGTCCAAACCCTGCACTGACTCCCTGCCATGATGCTGCTCAAATGGGCAAGCTCTGGGCAGGGTTTGTAGCAGAGCCAGGAATGATCTCCTCTGGAAACGCTCCAGGGCAGCAGGTCCCCTGCACACAGCTGCAGGAGGAATCACTTTCTGCTCCTCCATCTAAACCAAGAGCCTGCAAGGTTTCTCTGATCGATCCCTCACCACTGTAACATGCTGCTTTCCTACCTGTGAGGTGTAAAGGGTTAAATCAACAGCAGCTGCAATTTCCAAAAAGACAGATTTTGACTAAGACGAGACTTGTTCAACACTGCTGCAGTTCTGACACACTGCCCCTCCATGGGCCAGGCTGCCCAGCATCCCCAGGGAGCTGCAAAGAGCCTTCCTGGTGTCCTGGCTGCTCTGGCAGCTCCTAATGGCCATCACTATTTCACACTGGCCCAGCCTGTATTTACACCCAGAGCTGCCAGTGTGATGGATGCCTCCCACCAGCACTGCCCCAGCCTGTGCCAGCACAGCAGCAGGGCCAGGCAGATCCTGCTCCCCATGGCAGAGCTGAACAGGATCCTGGCTCTTCCAGGTCCCAGGACATCCCAAAGTGTCCCTTCCCTGCAGCAGGATCTGTGCACAGCTTATGAAACCCTGGGGTCTTCCCCAACACCAAAGGGAGAAGCAGCAGGAGTTCCACACAACCTGGCTCATGGGAGATGTTTCCTGACATCAAAACATGCCCTGTGTGACAGGATCCTCTCTCTGCCAACAGGCATCTGCAATAAACCATCTATTTCTTGGCTGAAGGGAACCAAGAAGCTGTTGTGATTTGTTGCTCTCCATCCTGCTCTCTCTCCTGTAAGTTTTGACTTTTCCAAGCAGTAGAGGATGGAAAGTCTGCTGGGGTCTGCTGGGTGATCCCTGCTCAGGTGGGGACCTTGAAGGGAGCCTTGCAGGCAGAGGCTGCACAAGCAAAGCAGGACTCACTGCAGGGACACCCACACACTTCCAGGCATCTGTGGGAGGACATCAGAAACACCCCAAGGGCAGGAAATCTCCTCTGACTGCTTCTGCCTCAGCTTTTCTCCTCCTCTGCCTCTGCCTGCAGCAGCCAGCCTGGGAGGAGAGCACAGGGAGCACCCTTGGGGCTGGGCAGGCAAGGAAACAGCAAGGGTGGGATGTGCAGCTGCAGCCACCTCCCCATCCCACAGAGAAACCATCAGCAGGGATTTCCTTGAGTGGTGCTCCTGATGCTCTCTGCACTCCAGGAACTGTAAGGGAGAGTTCAAATAAATCTGAAAGACAAGTGCATTTAGTTACTTTAAATTCTACCTATCATTCTAGAGAGGAGAAAAGAGGGATATTTTTTTTTCCAACACAGCCAAATACAACCCCTGCATCTCACAGCCTTGCACATCCTCAGCCCTGCAAAAGCCAGTTTTGGAATGGAGCAGGAAGAGATTCCTGCATCCTTTGAGGCAAATCACATCTGCCATCCTGCCACAAACACAACAGGGGGATTTTTTTTTTGGTTGATTTGTGGTTTTGAGGTTTTTTTGCACTAAACTGTTAATTTTGTTTATTATAATAGTGGCTAGAATCCAACACAGCTCTAAGATTCCTTTACAGGGAATATCAAGTGTGGACAAACTGCCATTTTTTATGACTCAGGGTGTAAGCTAAAGAACCACTACAGAATGTCCTGGTTGGGAAATTTGGGGGTTTTTTTTAGGACATTTTGTTTGTTTGCTTTTAAACCAGCAGGACATTGAGCCCTCTGGGCTTTTCCCTAATCTCTGCACCTCAAATACTGCCTTTATCCCACAGCCACCAACAGCTTTTTCCTTTACCCCTTCCCATCCCACTTACCGTTAAACTAATTGAATGTTAAAACTGAAGAATAAGGGAAACTTTTGAAGAACTGGCCCGTTAGTTTTTCCCCAAGATACTTCTTGAAACCGGTGCCTGCCATCTACTGGCACTTTTCTCAAAATGCAGCCACTTTTCCACCAAAACCTGGATAGAAGAGCAGTTTTTCCACGAGCTACTTACATTCATCTTGCAGCTTGTTTATTCCAAGCCTCAGCAGAGTCCCTGACTCTAAATGCTGAGTCGTGGTATCCACTTTCTTTGCCAATTGTTGATTGCATGATCACTTGATAGAGATTAACATCATGAAATTAGAGTAATAAACCTGTTTCCAAGCTGCTTTCAGTAAAATTGCCTGAGCCCAGTGACAATTACCAGAATCCCAGGATGAGCACAGCTATCCATGACACTGATGCTCCCAAAAGAAGGGATTCTGAAAGGCTCTCTGCTTCCCTGCTCTCTTCTCTCCCTCCTTCCCTACAACCATGGCTCCCAACTTTTAATGATTTGCCTCTTTCTTCAGATTAACCAGAAAGGATTGTGACTGTTTCCCCATTAGTTTATCAGAATTACTTTTAATCCACAAGATGGGAAATATATTTGAATTAGTATTTTCTTGGCTCAATCTTTATTCCAGTTTAACTTCACTTTCTTCTAGAGCTGAGAATACTGAAGTCCTGAGTAGAAACACTGACAGCACTTTCTCAGGGGCTTGAGGAGTGAATCCTTTTTTTTACCCCACAGTCAAACAGTAATAAATTTACTTTTAAAATATCTGTCTGCTTGCCAGCAGTGGAATGACTTTTATTGCAAGCAGTATTTTGATTCAACAGTCTGATATTTTAACCTCATTCTCTAAAAGCCAGGGTTCAAATCCTTAAATGATTCCTAAACTCCTGACAACCATCTTCAAATGACTCCAACCTCCCCCACAACAGCCTGTGATGCAGCAGAGCCACCACGGAGGTAGTTTTACACCTCCTTACACAAAGCTATTTAAAGCACAATGCTCTGTACTAATCTAGCAGGGAGCTGGAGGCTAAAGCTTTACAAAATAAAGAGATTTTTCAGGGCTTTTTAAGTTTTCTGTCTTCCAGCACCTCCCAAGGGCCCACATCTCTCATGCAGCAGTGTTTTCTCTCTAAAGGTGACCTTAGTCTGGATCCTAGCAACACTTCTTCTTAGCCTGCATCTGTCTGCCTGCTCTGGGTGTGGTGACACCTCAATACTTTGTAAAACTGCTAAAAAGACAAGTCTCAATTTCTCTTTTTTTGGTTTAGAAAGACCTACTGCACTCATTCTTACATAACTACAGTGGTTTGCAGCGTGTGACCAAGCTTGCACATCCCTGGGTTCTGACCTCAGCAGGAATCACAATCACTCCTAGAGGAAATCTGGCAGCTGTGCAGCCAGGTAAAAGAACATCTGGACAAGACAGGTCTCCAGAGCCACCCAAAATTCTCAGGGCTGGCAAATGCAGTGGCCACTCATTGCCAGCCCAGCCCAACACACCCACCAAGCACCCTGCAAATCCCTCCCTGCTCAGGCCAAAGTGATGCATCCCCAGGCTTCCTCAATTCAACAGTTTTATTTTTCTTAAGAATACTTCCAGAGGACAGAGAAACACAGACAACTGACAGCTCTTCATATTCAGTTCTTTCTCCAATCCTTTAAGAGAAAAAAAAACCTGCAAATTGAATCTTTTTAGTGAGTTCCAACACTGCTCTCAGCTCTGGCTAGGAGACAGTCCCTGCCCCGAGGAGCTTCCAGTCTAAGAGAGGAATACAAAGGTGAGGGTCACAGGGACAACAAGGAGGAAGGTGACACAGTTTTCATGCTGCTGGTGCCATTCCTGGAGACTGGTACCTGTGTTTGTGCTGGCAGTCAGGACGGACACACTGAGGAGACCACCCAGTGCACGTGGCACCACGGCTTCTCTCTGCAGGTATTTGGAAGGGACAAGGTGAAGAAGCTCTCAAGAAAGCTTTCAAGGCAGTCCTGTGATGAGGAAGGCATTTTTTCTATGTAGAAATGTTTGCCTATTTACATCCTTTTTTTTTTGGAAGAAAATAAAACAGTTAATATGCCAAAAAACACATTCGTCAAATCAGCTGAATTACAAAAATAAAATTTTCAAGCCATGTCTTACTAAAATAAATATCAATAGGTAAAAATGGAAAATGGAAATAAATAAATACATGTATCCAAGCTACCTTGTTAAAACACAAACAAGTATAATTCCTTACTGAAAAGTAGCCATGGAATCCCAATTAAGAGCATCCTTCTCCTCAGTAACAGAGGAAAAAGAATCCCAAGCAGTACAGAACAGATTTGTAAAAAAAGAAATATAAAGGATTGTGTTCCTTATAGGAAAGTAAAGAACATTTCCTTCTTTGCTGATCAACAGAGGCTAAAAAATGGAGTTCCATGATATTCCCCAGATGAAGTTTACTGTTATTTCCAACCAGTGGAAGGCTAACATTTTCTCTCTCATAGGATAAAGAAAAGTAAAGCCCTGTCTGTGAACTTGGCTGATTGTGAACATACATCTTTAGTCCCCTGATTGAGCAGAAAATCAATCCATCTTAACAATACTGAGGTGCTCTTTCTGCCCCTCCCCAAGGAGCACCTCCCATGTGCAGAACAGACATTTCAGTACCCAGGGGCTGCTCAGCAGTGAGCCAGGCCAGCTCAGCCTTGGGCAGGACACTTCTACTGCTTGGGAGCACAAGCTGCACCAGTTTGGGATGGTCCAACATGAAATCAATGTTTCCATGGCAGCACCTTGCATTTCAAGGGGTAGTTGCTTGCCCTGAGCTCCTGCTGGCAGGAGCCAGGCTCAGTTTGGCCGGTGTAAGTCACAGTGCTCTGGGTGACAGGAGGCAGGGTACCCTACTCCCCACGCTCATAAGGCAGTACCACTCCAGGAAATCTGTTTCTTTCTTGAAGGTTTCAGGTTTTTTTTGTGGTCCTGTATGTCCTCTTTCTTTTTTTAAGTTGTTTTTCTACCTATTTAAAAGGAGCAACATGCCCAGATTAACAACAGAGGTCAAGTAGGCAAAGATTAAAATGTCCACAATGCAAGCTCTAGGTTTACAATGTACTGGTCATGCATAAACCCCTACAGATCCTGGCAGGCATTTAAACATTTAGGTTGATGGAAGATCAAATTGCTAATGAACTGACTGCTGAATGGACTGTAGCCAGCTTGAAATCACTGGTGGGTTCTGCTTCTGATGTCACAACAACTGAAGTCATGTCAGTGGTCATCTACTTTAGCCCTTTTTGCTTTCAAGGAAAGATGCTGCAAGAAAAGAAAAGAACAAAAAAAAACACTTAGCATATACAGCTAAACTAGAAAAAAAAATCAACTACAATGCTTTCTATCCTTAATCCCAATTTAAATAAATTCTAACACAAATATCCACACCCATCCAAGCTCTTCTTATTACTGACAGAACTAAAATAAACCCATTAAATAAAAACCCACAAAGTGATATTCTGGTTTGTAATAAAATAACTTCTAGTTTTTCTGTACTAGCTGCAAGCATAGGAACAATTTCCCACTGGAAGCAATTTTTCAAGTGTAAAAATGTACAGAAAGATGTGCTCCCAAGAATACATCTGCAAAAACCACCTGGAGAATGTATGTGAAGGACAAGATTTTAACAACTGTATTAATCCTGAAGTTGCACTGGATCTTTGGAACCTCTGTGCCCTTAAAGACCTACAAATGAGGAATTAAATATAAAAAGAGTTCTGCAAAACTTGGAATGAGAAATAACTGAGAATAACAAGATCAAGCTGTAGAAGAACATTTTTTAACACGGAGTCCTATTCAGTAGTAATTTGTTTTTAACTTGACAAAGGAATAAAACCTTTCCTTCCTAGCACAAAGATGTATCCTTCAGTAGAAAAAGGGTCAGAATAAACATAACATAAATCTGTGTGGTTTGCAACAGTTCACTCACTCAAATTTTACAGGTATGACTCAGAGTTTTACACAAGAGAAATATTTCTAATTTTCAAACATTTTATAAGGACATCCAAGACTTTTGGCTGATATGGATAACTGACCAGGCTGGAAGAAAGTATTTTCCTCAAAAACCAGCACCATCCTTGAGAGCTACCATCTATTTTAGGATGAAAGCAATGCTTAGGTTATATTGCAAAGAGACTTCACTTGATCAAACCAAAAGGCTGGCAATGGTAAAAACTGGGTTTTGATGTAATTTCACAGAATATCTACAGCAGTAGTAGCACTGCCCTGAAAAACACATTCCCTCAGTGAGGGAGCACAATTCCAAACAAGTCCTCTTTGCTACCACCTACGGAAATAAAGCCTCATCCCAAACTTCAGCCCCTGGAGAGGTCACAATGGGATTTTGTGTGGGTGTGGGCTGCTAAATGTAAATGACATGACAGCTGTAAATATGTGAGTCAAAGGGCTAATGATTGCAGGAACAGATTTGACACAACATTGGCTCAGCTCCTTTTTACACCATGTCTGCAGATCATCTCCCAGCAGCTGAAGGCTGAAGGCTCTGCCCCACAGGGGTCATCACTGTCTTACAGGATGTCTTATAAATGTCTTATAGGAAAAAGGCAGAAAATATTCAGTGACTTAGTAAGTCCATTTATAGATGGGTATTGTCTGGATAATTGAGATGAATTATCCAAGATGAGCATAAAAAACCCCTCTCTCAAGTCAATCACATGGACAGATGCCAAACTGTCAGGAACTGTAACCACAGAGGTGTCCTAAGGTGCTCCATGCACCACAGGATTCTCTATTTTGACAAAACCCCAAGGAAGTGAAAGAACAACATCAGATTCTCCAAGAAGTCAAATAGTGAAGCAGATGTATAAATTAGAAACAGACCAACTTTTTCATAGGTCTGATATGCAAATGCATTTTTTCCCTCAGATTTTGGAAATATTTCATTAATTTAAAATATAAAGCTCAGCAGACATTAACGTCCCATGGGAAATTCAAATACAAGATCAATTTGGTAACCTAATCTGTACAGTATTTATAGGCTATGTGGTACCAACAGCTCCAGCTGAACTAATATTTAGATAATATTTCACACCAATTCAGTTCTCAGAACGACCAGTGAAAAAGTCTGGATTGAGATTCACATGGGACAGTCAATAAAGGTTGGTGACAATTATTAAAAGATATTTATAAATAAAAGGTATCTATCACACACAGCAATTTGCAATAAAGGTTTGCACAAACAGCAGCTGCTCTTTGCCATTTCATATTTGAACAGATCAGAACTGATTTTACTGCAGTCAACATAATTAATGCTTAAAAAAAAAAAAAGGCTCAGGATTTCCACAAACATTTGCAAAGCACGCAAAGGCTCTCCTAAAATCATTATGCTAAGTGTGACACTGCCTACCGACAGTGCTGCTCAGGGAAGTGCTACCAAGTGCCTACACTGAAGTGCAGAATGGCTGAAGGCCTCATTTCCCAAAGTGATATGATGGTCAATGTAACTTTACAAATGGATCTCATTTTGTAGCTCTGAGACCCATCAGCTGGATAATAGGGAAAAACGTTTCATGCATCAACTTATTATCCTCTTCCTTTATATTAAAACCACTACAATGAACAGAGCCAACTTAATTTCTATCCCATTAGAGCAGAGCAGAACATAAACCCTCAGAAAGTTCAGATACAAGAGCTGCTCGTGCAGCAGTGGTACCGTTTGGCCTTTATGCCGATTCCGTACCGTTCCTTGCTGGTAAAAGTGAGGGGCCAGTTCCAAGAGCCACGAGGATTCAACAGCTGTCACATCTCTCATGTAGTACTTGGCAGTCTGAACGACTTCATTGTAGACTACCCTGGGAGAAAGGAGACAAAAAGGAGGAGTGCTTGCTGTCAGGCAGTGAGGGAGAGCTGGTTAACAGCATGTTCAGACAGTTTCACATCCAGGCTGCCAGAGGTGGCACTTACTGAGCGACAAGAGAGTCTTTAAGCTGCAATTCAGCCTCTTGCCTCTTTATCTCTGGTTGGTCAGAGTTCTCCACATTAAGAAAATCTTTAGATTGCCATGAAAACAACCTCACATACTACCAGACCATATGGGTGCAAGGTATATATGAAAGAATGTTTCTTATAATAGGGTCAGGGGGGACTCACAACTGATGTTTTGGAAGACAGAATATAAATTACTCTGTGATATCACAAGGGAAGATGTCCAAAGCACCAAAACCCTGCACCCACAACAAGGAGGGCACAAACCCCAGCACAAATCCCTGGCGCCAGTCTGCAGACAAGTGAGATAAGCATCAGAGGAAGAAATCAGCTTTAACTCCTGCCAGAACATCTCCTGGGAAGAGATTTAGGAACATCCAACAATGTGGACTCATCCCCACCACCAGCAGTCAGGTTGCCAGCATGGGCAATCTGTTTCTGAGGTCACCTTCAGTAGGTAAGGCCATCCTCCCCAAGGAAGTGCAAACCTTTGCAATGAAGGGGCAGCTACCAAATCCTTAAGTCACTGTCTGCCTTCTACACACAGCAGAGCTGCAAACACCTGAGGTTTGTGGTTTCTCATCAATTGGTATTTAGCTCTCCAAAGCAAAGAGGAAAGAGTCCAAAATTCTCTTTGCTAAATGTGTCCTGAGACATGACCACTAACACAACTAAAAATAAATCAGAGGAAAACAAACCAGAATGAAAACATATTTCCTGTACACCTGGAGCAGAGAGAGAACTGAAGCCCTCAACAGAGGATGGTTGCCCAGGCTGCAGAAGCACTGAAATTTAGGTTGCTGACTCAGTTAAACTCCTATGTGACAGGATGCCATGACACCAGGCCAAGCTTATCCTTCTAATTCTCAGCAGCAGGCACTGAAGGATGAAAGCCAAAATACTTCAGGTCTTGTTGAAGGTCATGCTGACCTGAGAGTTCAACACACATCTCTTTTTGTTATCTGAGGACCTTGGACCTGCAAATGGAATGATGACATCCCAACTAACAGGAAGCACAGCAAGTTCTTTCCTCAATCTGCTGGATAGCCATAACTCTTCACATCATGCAGTTTATGTGTAAGCCCTTTCCCTGCAATCCATTTGCAATTTCTACAGCATCTATTTGACAGACTTAATAAAAGTAAACTAACACTAGCTCTGTTTAGGTACAGAGACTACTTGGAGAACAATCTGCAGTGCTAGATGTGGTGCCCACTAAACAGGGTCACCTGGCTCTGCTTCCCAACCTCTGCAGCTTTCCTTGACAGTTAAACATCACTCTACTCCCCTCATTTATTTGGATACTCCCTACAAAATATTGCAAAGGAAATGCCATTTGCATTCTCCCCATGGGAACTATGACCTTCTACATCTATTCCTCCCTTGCTGGAGAGAAGCAATTCAATTTGGATGCTGCAAATCCCCCAAAAAATCCCCAAAGAGGAGGAAGCAGCTCTGACTTACCAGCGTGGAGGTTTCTCTGCATACAGCACTGAGCTGGGGTGGATGTGAAGCTCGTGGTCATCACGGATAGTCCTTGAAAGCAAGATACTATTTCAGACTGTGCCTCTCTTTAGTGCTTAACACTTGGTTCCTTTCTGCCCCAGTAGGAAGGTTTAATAAAAACTAGAATGAAAGGGCTGGACTAAATTAACAATATGTGCATTTAATGAACAGATGAAACCAGGCTTAAATGCTGGCCAAAGGAACAATCAATAATTTGATGTCATAAAAGAGTTTTATCTACATTAAATGAAAAATTAGAATTTCAGGCTTTTACTCAGTGCTCTGGGAGTGCTACAACAGCACTGCACTACAACTGTACCTGCTTAACTTAAAGCAATCCAATGACTACTAGTAGCTGCTTCCCACTATTAATAATTTCAGCTATATCTGCCAAAGAGAAGAGATAAACACTGAGGCAGTTTGCAAATACAGAACTTCAAATATTTAGTGCATTGATTGCTACATGTTCCTAATTGCAAATTAGGAGAAACATCTGCTTGTTGATTAAACTTAGATTTATTTATCAGAGGAGCTTTCCAACCAAGCACCACTTGTAGTGAAACTGTATATAGTCACCTGTAAGCTCCTGTGGAGTGGAATTTAGCTGCGTTAGCAAAGAATCCAGAAACTATGCACCTCAGAACAGGATCTGGATCACCTGGAAAGAAGAATTTTTCTGTAAGATGAGTCAATGGAATGGCAAAAATCCCTAAAATACCACTTAATCATCTCAAACAACTTATCAGAGTGCATCAGGCTTTGACAGCAAAGGCAGGAGAGCAGATGAACCCTGCAATTCCTTTTTACTTCAATTTCACAGCAAAGCAAAAATTGCTGCCTAAAAAATGGATGTTGCCACCTGTGCCTCCATGAAGAGTTTCACAGTGCCTAAAGCAGCCCAGTGTGACAGCTGAGCATTGAAGGCTGATTTTTCAGAGCAGGTAGAGACAAGTGCTAAGAACCACTCCTGGCACCCGTGCACACACAGCACAGCTGGAAATCACATCCCAAAGACTGAATAGCACTTTGAACAAAAATGGCCTTTTTGAAATGGGAACAGGGTGACCTATTTATGAGTCTTTTGGAAAATCTGTCCATTAAATAGATAATCAGTGGTTATAACTCTTGCTGGAAATCTCAACTAATGAAGATTGGACTAAAATTTAATTGTACAAATAGGCTAAAGTGCTCTTCTGCAGCCATTTTTAGGGCAAAAAATCTGGTCCAAATTAATGTTATTTTGAGGCCAGGATAAAAATACTCCAAAGGTTACAAGAAAAGCAGGGAGCAGACTGACATTTTGGAAACTACCTTCACTATGTATTGGACAAGAGCTTAAAAAAATACCACCTTCACTGGACTTCTTTGGCACTTTAAAGCGGACGAGAAGTTTTTTCAGCTGCTCTCTTACAACAGAAGCTCTCACAAGCCCTTTGTAGTTCAGAAAGTGCTCCTGACACCACTGGGAGCTCTTGCTGTGCTGTACAGTGAGGAGAGAAAAAAATCTCAATGAGATATCATCAGCAAGGCAAACCCAATCTCTTTTGGATAGTCTTGTTCTGGTTTAATTCTGGTCTCCTACAACACATTTTTTCTTGTGGTTTTCCCTGAAAATTAACTATTTACAGAGCAACTAACAAGGGTATGTAGCTCTACTAACTAAAAAACATGTCTCAAACAACTTGCAAATAGCAGCAGATCAAAAGCTATGGAGTGTTTTCAAACAGATGTGCTTTGTCTCTTCATATGTGGAGAAAGAGAAGAGCATCAGTCGTTCTATTTAATTCTCTCAGATCATAAACTTGTCTGTTTTCAACCTCAAAATGCAAACCACCTTTTCAGTGCTGTTTTCATTGGTCTTCTCTCTGCAAAGAGCTGTTTCTCCAGACACCAGCACTCCCAAGAGCTTTTGTATCTGACTGTTTCTAGAGAATTACACAGATACAAAATGTGAAGAGCAACATTTCAGTCGGTGCTGGCCTGGCTGCTTTGTGGCTGGGGGAAAAAAGTCATGTTTAAACACTTGGGTGGTTATACTGCTTCCAACTCAGCACTGCTGCAAGTATTTTACTACAGAAGTGCTTTATACCAGCAAAATATACTTCTCCCAAATAGGTGAAGCAACTTCAAAACTATTAAATAAACCTCAGCTTACAGAGCAGTACTAAGGTTGGTGTTAGACCTCAGGGTAAAAACATAAGGTCAATGGAGAACTGGGTATGATGATCAATGAGTTATTTTAACACCAGAAAAAAGACTGCTAGATTTAAATGCAGATTATCATCAGTAAAACATGAGAAGATATTAATTTCTTTGGAAATGTGGACATTTGCTTTCCCCAAGCCCCAAGACAAAATCCCCATCCCCTTGAAAACAACTGTCTACCCATAAGATTTCCATGCTGTACCCCAACAAAATTCTCTGTTACTCCCTGTTCAGAGGAACTGTGGAAGGTCTGTGGCAAATGGTGACCAGAAAGTCTTTGAATGTACAATTATCACTTGATAGGCTCAGCTTTGAGGACTTTTTGTATCCAGAACTTCCAGATTCAGAAGTGAGAACCTCAAGCTCCTCCCATTCCTGCAAATCCACACCCACTTAAACTGACTTACTTTGACAAAGGCTTCATACACATTCAGCATGGTCAGATGATCACCCTCCTCCACAGCAAACTTTCTGTGCTGCCTGGCCTGCAAAACAAGAAATATCATTTTATAGGCAGATTGATTTTTGCTGAAATCATGTCTGACATGCCTGGTTCCCTTCAGCTCTGCATTTCCTGGGGACTGTTAAAATTCTTACCCACCTAGAGCAGCTTCTCTGGGCAACAGCAATATTTTACTAGCCCCCCTACACTCAGGAACACTTCTAAAACTGGAATTAGGAAAGTGAACAGATAAAGAATCTCCATTCATTACAATTAGGCTCCTGCTATCTATTTAAGAATTTGCTACATCCTTCCTGTTTTGTTCCTCTCAAAAGGAAGTGGTGTGTGGGGAGGTTTTTAGGGATTTTTTTGCAAACTCTTACACTGACCAATATTGGTTTATAACCTTTCATCTTTCTGGCCCTCAGAAGGAAGTTTTTAGCACTGCTAAAAGACTCCAAGGCTTCCCTGTTATTTGGTTTCTTCTTTTACCTACAACAAACACATACAATTCCAGACTTTATTTTATTTTCACACAAAGTTGCAGTCTGTAACAGGCACCAGTAAAATACTTGCCAGAAGTGCAGAAATGTGGAACCAACAAACAGAAAATGAGACACAACTGAACTTACAGCCTGGTTTTTCTGATTTGGAGGGATCACAAAGATGTTTTGAATCTGCATCATGGCAGCAATTGTCAAAATCTCTTGGGAGCAGCCAAAATTTCCTGAAGAGTAAATGGAGAAATTGAATAAACAAAATCTTCCATTCAACTTACCCACATAAAGAATAAAATGAAAAAGAAGCAGAATGTGTTTTTATAGTATTTAAAACAAAAATACATAAACTCCTGAATTTCTTTAGTATAAAAGTGAATGTTTTCAGTAGAAAACTTAGGAGGCAAATGTTAGACTTATTAGACTGTGATATGCCTTAGACTAATTCTCTAATAGAGATTTCAACCAATTCTTTTCACTGCAGACCACACCAAGATGAAGTATACTTTAAGTTTAGCAAATGTCTAGCAATACATTACAATTACTTGACTGTGCAGAAACTGTGATCTTTTTTCTCCTACCTGATTCCAGAAGCATCTTTGCAAACATAGGATTCAAAGGAAACTCTGCAATTCTCATTCCAAGAGGCTCTGTTAATCGGCAGTGCATATCCAAACCTGCAGCACATTAAGAAATGTAGCTGGGACACAGGAAAATAGCACAGCAAGGCTTCTTTTAGACTTAGACTGTACTGAAAAGCAGAATTACAAACTAAAATATAGCAAACACACCTTAGAGTTGCTGAATGTATATTACACTAAGCTTAAAGGCAATCCATGATACCCATTTATTCTCCCATGGGTCACCAGCTTTTTTTTTGTTTTTCAAAAATACACACAGTTTTTTAATTTTGACCAAGTTTCACTGTTACTGTCAACAATTTAAAAAACCTGCAGTTCAAGTCAATGCCATGGCCAGAGGGGATATTAGCTGTTAGACCTCTGATCCCCTTTTTAAATATTTAGTAACATCTTTGTTCATGGGGATGTAAAGCAGATGAGAATGAAAATGGGGATAAACATGGAACAAGCAGTATTGCAGGAACAGGAAGCATTGCTGACAGTAGGGTGTCATTTTTCTAAGCACATCTACTTAAGTCATGGGGAAAAAGAATTTCTTGCTGTCTAAACAAGAGATGCACAGCTGGTGAAGGTTTTCTACAGATAAATCTGCCTTGTGTATCACTCACCTGCCATGTTCCAGCTGTAGCCTTCTCCCTGGAGATGCCCAGGAGGGAGGCCTGACACTTGATCTGTGATGCCCAGCTCTCCCTGAGCACCCCTGCACATTTCCCATGTTAGAGGTTTGGCTCCCTGCAGCAAGGGTGACCCATGCAAAGCACCAGGTCACAGTCTAACTCTGACCTTTATGCTGAGATTTCAGAGAGAGATTTAAATGGAAAAGCCTTTCCTTTGCAAGAGGACGGAGAATTTTAAAAATACCAGACACAGGGAACAATAAGAAGGAAAAAAAGCTTGATAAGAAAGGCAGCAAAGAGTAAAAATTAAAAGAGAAAACTTCAAGAGGCCAAGCTGTATGAGGTGTGACAAAGAGATAAAGCACAAGAGAAAGGCTACACAAGCAGGGTGAGTGAGAGCCCAATAATAGGACTTTGGGGCACTGCAGGTTGCATAACCAACCACAGCAAAGTGACCTGAGGAAACACAACCATGGCTCTCACATTATATAAACACATTATTTGTCAGACTGTGTGGTGGTAACAAAGCCACAGCTGCACTGCAGCTCTGGTTCACAGAGAAAAGCAAAACCACAAATCAGATCAAGGAATGAGATCTCCTATAACTCATGTCAGCATATCTGAACCCACAGATCCCTCCAGCCAGTGTTTATTTTATTATTTGATATGCTATCAACTCATGACAACGTAGTAATTCACTCACACACCCCTGCACTGTACAACAAAACCTACCAGGCTTTTCACATAATGTCACAGTGTTTTCCTAAGAAACAGCCCCCAAAGGCAGCTTTTGTGCAATGGAGAACTAATATATTTAAACCCAAAGTCACAGCACCTGCAAAAATTAAGGTATGATAGCTTTCATTTGACTAGTGCCATATGAGAGGTTTAAGTTCTACCACAACTAACAGCTTAGATAGGTTTTCTTCTACAGAAAGACAACTGCATCCCTAAGTAGGAAAAAGGAGAAATTTCCATATACTTATGCACCACTTTCCACAGGTGCATCAAGCCAAAATCCTTTGGCTCCTGCTGCATCCTACAAATGCCAATACATTTTGCATGATCTGTATATGGGTTGTGCACAGATCTATTTGGAGAAATAAGCTTGAATATAGCCTGCAATGGATACTAGCTTGGAATAGGTGAAAGTTTCCTTCAAATAATCCTGGAAGCAACCACTGAATCCATATATATATACAGGAAAGTAAAGATCTTAGAAAAAGATATTACAAAGATTATTCAAGTACCATGGCACTAAAATGTTTCAAGTAACAACCACTCGTGTGTGACAAGCTGAAGGATTAACACCATCCTTTTTAAACTTAGGTAGAGTGGTTGTTCCTGATAGGTGACAACTCACAAACAAATCTTCAACAAAGATCTGAAATAACACTAAAAATAAAGCCACTTTTTGCCTGCCTATTTACCTCTTAAATTATGCTTAAAACCAATAAACTCCAACTGACAGCTTAGACTCTCAAAAGACCATCAAAGGAGAAGGCTGAGGAGAGATACTCCTGATGTAATCAGTCTGCACCAGTGTAAAAATAATCCCTCTACAAACAGTGATGTGTTTATTCAACACAGCTATCTCAGGGCATCTGCCCTGCACGAGTTGGCACCAGGCTGGCACAACAGGGGCCTGACCCCAAACTGCCTTTTTGCATGCCAATGATGAAATTCCTGTTCCTACTTGCATAAGAGAAATTTAATCCTCACTGCACCTGCAAAGGCTTGGGCAGCTTCACCCCTGTATCTTATGTAAAAACCTTTGTAATAAACCACCTAAAACTTAACTTCACCTTAAACTCCAGCAAAAACTGAAGAATGTATCACATACATGCACACACATTTCTTTCAAGCTGAAACACCAAGATCAGCACTTCTCTGTTCTGCTACAAAACTGTGCAGCCAAGAGAATAAGAGCTCTTTGAAGCTATGTGAGCAGAACACTTCTGCCAAAACATCACCCAGCTAATCAGTGAGTTTATTGAACTTTCCTCTCCATTTCCCTAAGGTGGTTTTGGCTGTGAATTCATCCTTGCAACACGTTCCCAAGCCACTGTGAAGGTCCTTGTTCCAAGCTTGCAGAGGCTGCCAAGACCAAGTGCCTTAAGTGAAACCCTCCTTTGCGAGATGGAACCGAACCAGCACAGGGCAAAATCCTGGCCAAGCAGAGTTACAGCTCCATGAGAATAAAAAGAGAGCAGACTGCCACAAGTTAGAGCACAGCATCTGTGAGTGGTCTAAAAACAGCCACAAACTTCTGGAAGCTTCCAAAACTTACACAATCTCCTTTATGCTGCCTCATGTTTACGTTATGGAGCAAACATCGTCAACTCTGAATTAGCTACAAACAAGGAGCTAAAGTCAAACAGAGCTTAGTTTTGATTACCTGGCCTTACATCAAGTTTCTGTTTTGTTTAGCTTGTTGCATTCAAAAAGATTAAACAGCTGTCAAAAAAACTCAACAATGTAACAGTTCTTCCTATAAACAAAATTAGGCAGCAGGCATCTCACTCACCACACAAAAAGGAATTGAAAACTGTGTATAAAAACATATTACTGGAGTGTGATCTGAGTGTCAAAAGTATCCAACAGCAGCATAATGAATAAAATCAGAATGAATACATTTAAAATCAAAGACTATCTCAAGTTGGAAGGGACCCACTCACAAGGCTCAAGCCCAAGCCCCTACTCCTCACAGAACCACCTAAAACTAAAAGATTTGCCAACAGTATTGTTCAGACTCCACTGCTTTGGAGAACAAGGTGTGATTATCAACACAGAGAACAGAACTTTAAAAAGATACTCCCTTAAGTAGCTAAATAGCAGAGAAGTACTTTGAATTACACTCTCCAAGATCTGTCAGACTAATCCTCTTTTCATTACCAGTTTGTGTGTGTCTGTTGACTTGTCCATACCTGGCAAGTTCAATACTAAAACTAGAGCAGAGTCTTTGCAAGTGGCATGCATTTAAAAGCATGAAAAGCCAGCAAGCTGTGCACTGAAACACACACAATGCCCTGAGAAACAGAGTTCCAGTTCATCCAGGAGAAAATGTCCTGGTTTTAGGGATGATCAAGTATCCTGTAATCAGAATCAGAACAGCTTGACTTGCTGTGGGTTTGAACTTTGCCTGAGCTGCAGGACGAACAGCACAAACATGGAGATCATTACTCTACAGCCTTTCAGCCACAGGCCATCCTGCATCCAGAGCAGAGAACAGACTGGAATTCAGTTTAAAAATTATAATTAAATTAGTTCTTAATAATTTTTGTCAATTAAACCTTCAAAATCATAGCAAGGGGGCAGCTTGAAAACCATCACACTCTCTGTGGGGTTTCATGCACAGCCTCCAGGGACTGAGCTCTCCCAAATTCAGGCATCACATTTGACTCACAATGCTTAGGCAGAGAGCAAGATCAGATAATGACTGCAAGGCGTTAACAGGAAAATTTACACTGGACACATCATGCTTTGTAAAGAAACAAAGTTGCAATTCTGTCAGCTTTGATAAATTCTGGGTTATTACAGTCAAACCTTGGCCTACAACTTTTTCTGTTTATGCCTGCAAGTGTTACATATTTCCATCACTGGCACTAACAGGAAAAAAAAGACCAGGACACCAAGTCTTAGCTATGTAACATTTAACTGGATGCAGGTAAAGTTAGTGTCCTCTTCTGGTCTAATTAGTGTCCAAACTCCATTTTTATCTTCATACCACTCTGTAAGGACTGAAGGAACACAAAGAGGATCTGCCAGGGACCAAACACCCTCATCAGCTCAGAGCCCTGTTCCTACCAAGGACAAATGCCTGGTTTCCTCCCATGAAATTGCAAGGAAATACAGATAAGAGAGCTATAAAATACTCATTTACCCAATCTAAATAGTTAAATTCTAGTTTAAACTCTATTGCTGCTGATTGCTTGCTTACCTGTCTGAAATAACCAAAAGAAACGAAAATAAATCCAGAAGAGACTGAGGTACACTCTAAAAACCCACCAACAAAAAGTTTCCAGCAGTCAGAGCTGTGTTTCTTTCTCAATGCACAGTTCTCAAGAGCAAATTGTATCAATGTCCATCCAATCACCAAATACAAATTACAATTGTTTTTCACAGCTCCTGTAATATAGCTACAAATAAAGTAAAGCATTGAAATCTCACCTCCTAAAGCATACAGCAACTCTAATGCTTGCACCATTGACTGTGCAGGGGGTGGCTGTGAAGAGAAAATGTGCATTGATTGAAGTTATCAGCATGGAACATGAGCTCAGCATAGAACATGACTTCATAGATCTTCCTCTTTTGCAAAATCCTTAACTACCCACTCTCTGCTGCAAACTGAAGAAAGAGCTCTCTCACTCTTTCTTCTTCATCAATTCAGTGCAAAGGGACTGCAGTTACAATTCAACAGAACCTCACAGTTTGTCTTTTTTAAGACTTTCCTGACTTCTTGACAAGTTTAACATCAAACTCTGGAATATAAATGGTTGTGTCTAAGTGGTCACACACATTATTTGCACACTTTGCTGCCTGACAGGGGCCAGTGAATCTACACTTTCCAAAGCAGCAGGGCAGCAATGGTGAATGGCTCTGTGGGCTCTCCCCAAGCCATCTCCTGATCCCTTCCCAGCCCAAGGAAAGGTGACAGCCCTTAGAGCCTGGCACTCACCGAAAGGAAGGGGAACCTGAGCACGTTGTCAATGCCCAAAGCCTTGAGCTGCAGGATGACAGGGGCCAGGTTGCTGCGCTGCATCTCCGGCACCGTGGACTTGGGCAGCTTCTCAAAGTCCTCCTCTGGGGGGAGAAAAAACCACTGGGGACTGAGCTTCCCCTCCCATTCTGTGTAGCCACCACAACAGAATCACACCCATTCCAAGTTGAAATTATCACAAGTGGATACTTAACTGGTGTTAAAAGATAACCTCTAACCCAAAGATGATCTTTCTCCAATTGCTGTATTTTACATTACTTTTATTTAAATAGAAATTCAATGCTTTTGGCTACAGTGCTGATTCTGTAGTTTACTCACCCACATTTCCATTTGAAATGTTATAAATTCTTCACAGAAATCTGGAAATGTTTTGTTTCTCTTCTGTTGAATGTTTTTGTCAGAAAATAAAAGGCAGGGTGCAATACGACAAAAAAAAATTTTTAAGAGGCATGGAAAAGTTCCAAGGCAGCATGCTTTCAGTACAAGAACATTATTTTTGTAACTACTCAAACAAAGGGAGGTTTAAAATATATATTTTAAATAAAGATTAAGGATGGAAAAACAATTTATTTAACAATGCCTTTTTAAAATCACGTTCCCTATAAAGTCTAAGTCTGGAAAAATACTCCATGTAAGGATAAAATCTTTGTAACCTTCCACTAACCAGCTGTTCTGCAGTAAAAAAATGAGGCACATTCTACATTATTTTCACCCAAACTATTTTAATTTCTACAGAACCCTTTTCTATCTCAAACCTTCCTTAGGACAAAGACATTGCTGTTTCTCTGCTGTTTTTCACTCTGTGCACATCCTTCTTTTTTTTTTTTTTTTTATTTTTCTTCCCTCCTTTAAAACACTTCTTAAAGCACTCCCTAGATGAGCTCTAGAGCACACAAGAATATCTTCACTGCAGCCATGGTTTCTCCAGTGAAACACTCACAAAGCTATGTAAGCTTGGGATATCATGTAGGACATATTATCTCCTGATTCTTACTGGAGACACATAAATTCAGAGCAGAAATCATGGCTTGGTTTAATGTGGCAACTGCTGGCAAGGACATACACATTTTAAAGGAAAATGCTTCATCTCCAACATTTTAGAGCACCAGTAAAACTAGAGGGGACCTGAAGCCCATCAGCAATGGGAGTATTGAGCTGCAAAGCCTTTTCTCATTAAGCAGCTGAGAACAGACACTTTGACTGCAGCCCTCTGGACAGTGTGAGGTGCCCAACAGATTTATTTTATAACAGTAATTTTTGTGCACTGCCCAGGGTCATTGATTCAAGGGGAAGAATTTGGGGTTGGCAGCTATTCCTAGGAAATAAAGAGGCACGAAGTTCTCTGAGTTACCTAAAGGATTTCCAGAGCCCCTTTGTTAAATGCAAGGTCTAAGAGACCTCAGTCAGAGAAGAGAGCACCACTGGTAGGTATTATAAACTGAAACTGCTAAGAAACTAAAATCCTTACAGAACAAACTTCTCAATAAGCTCACCACTTTAAGAGCTGCATTAACATTTCATGTTTGCAGCTGCTGACTCTGCCCCATTTGTGCTTGTGATTCCCAAAAAGGTTCAGTTTCTAACACCTAGCACATCAGAACGAGGCATTTCTAAACAAGCCGGAGGAGCGACCACGGGAACTGTTCTTTTGCTGAATGAACAAACACATCTGCTCCTCCCTGACGTCCCAGTGCCACGAGGAGCCCAGCACACAGCACGGAGCTGACCTGTGTAGAGGCGGTAACACTTCCCCGAGCGGCTGCGGCCGGCGCGCCCCGCCCGCTGCTTGGCCGACGCCTTGGACACCGGCACCACCACCAGGCACTCGATGGCTGTGCGGGGGTTGTAGGCCCGCAGCTTCACAAAGCCACAGTCGATCACGAAGGCGATGCCGTGCACTGTGATGGAGGTCTCAGCAATGTTGGTGGCGACGATCACCTGCAGGCACAGGGAGGATCCTGTGAGCTCGCCCCTTTCAGTGACCCCATCTCAGCCACGACGGGCCCAGGACATGCTCAGGAGCACAAAAAGATACAGCACAAGCAGCAGAAGCTTGAAACAAACCCAGTTTGCACAGCAGTTCTCACAGCTTCACAAACACTTTCTTATTCAAATTTATTCTCTCTTCATAAAAGAAGAGCTCGGCAGTGTTTGCAGGGAAAAAGATTAACTGACTGTAAATCAAGTGTTCTTATGTAGCAAACTAAGAATATTTTCTTTCTGCTCCTCAGTTACACTGAACAATTCTTTGCACACCGGAATGAGGTGGGGGATAGGAGGAGAACAGAGTTGATTAAGAGTTGCACATTCAGCACTCCTTCAGGGATTCACTTACATATGTATGCCCTAAAATATTAAAAAACAATTGTTCCCAGACAACAGTGGGAAATCTAATGCTTACTTCATCTGAAATTAAAAAGTAAATTTTGAATTTTAACTGACTAATGTCATATCCCTGAGAGAAGTATTTACACAAAATGTTCTTCAATGAACATTGAACAATGTGAACAGCCAGATGAACATTTTCACTTGTCAAACTCCAGCAGGTACAAGAATCACAAGTCACCTTGGTGTAGTTTTCTCAGCTTATTTCAGCCCCAACACAAGCTCTGCACAAGCAGAAAGCACTAATCACATCCAATGAAATACTTCAGTGACATTAAATGTCCAAACAAGACTTACAGACATCAAAACAAAGCTTTTTTTTCCACTAAAATCAAGTAAGTTTGAACTTGTTCCTTACATGAAAATACAGCACTTACCCACTCTGGCACTAATTTTTCCACTACTGGTGGAAAACAGCCATGGACATTTAGATCACAAAAAGAAAGAAAAAGGCAAAAGCAAAGGAGTTCAGAGTGTAAGAAGCTGCAACTAAAGGAAGACAAATACAAAGTTGCATGGAGACACTTAAAATTATTGCAGAGTTGCTGAGGCAGAGAGGAAAGTTGGAACTGACATGTCTAGGAGTGATCAAAGACGAAAAGGGAAGCCAGGGAACACATTCTTGGTTCCCAGCTGGAAAGCTGACAGGCACTGATGGGAGATGCAGAAAGCCTCCCTCAAAGCAGCATTTGCAATAGTTCCATGATGTGAAGCTGACAATGCAAGCTGTGTGCTGCAGACACCCTTCTGGGTGGTGGGAATTGAGACAGACACAAGAGCTCACCTTCCTGACAGTGTGAGGGACTCTCTCAAACACTTTCAGCTGCTCAGGAGAGGGCAGCCCAGCGTACATGGGGAGAACACGGAGGTGCTTTTTCATCCCAGTGCGAGCCAGGGCCCGAGCCTGTTCTATGAGCATGGAAACAACAGTCTCCACTTCCTCCTGGAGCCAGAGCAGCACAGGGCACACAGTGAGAGAGGCTGCACTTCAACAGCACATTCCTGTCACCTAGATACAAAAACTGCACCAAATAATACCATTGTAACTGTCCAAACTCCAGGACTCAGACTAGCTCACTCCATGCTGTAATATTCTTAAGATATATTGCTATTATTAATAAATAAAGCTTTATATATATGTTTATGTTCACTGCTATTTGAGTCAATGTTATGCCACAAACACATGAGCAAAATCACAGGGGAAAGACTGAACCAGACTCAGGAAGAAGGAGGTTAATTTTCCTATCTCAACTGGTGAGAGCAAAATGGGAGGCCAAAATATTTTGGCAGTGCAGAATGCCATGGACCTGGATCAGGAATGGCACAGGAACAGCACTGACACCTCTTGCACAACTTCATGTTTAATCTCAGCCGTGGCATTTCACTCAAAGATAGAAAACAAAATGTTCAAACATCACCTCATGAAATACCAAAGTCATTATTCCAAAGTTAAATCAATAAAGGGGATGAGAAATTGCTTTTGAAAATAGGCAAGATGTTATTGAAGCTCTTCAAGGTAGCTCCTCACTCGAGAAATGAGTTGCCTCCCATTTGCTCTTCCCAGCTGCAAAGTGAGCTGACAAGCATAAATAGAGCAGAAGAGACCAATACATTTTGATCTCATGGCAATTTGTTTTTTTGTCAAACACTTCAGATGTTAAGCCTAACAAATGGAAATTCCATTTGCCTTAACAATTAACGATGAGTCACTGTCAGTTCAACAGCTGGGTATGTGTGACTTGCACCAGCAAACCACACAATATTCCAATCACTAACAAGGCTGAGAAAATACAGCATTAAATGACAAAAACTATTATCCATCACCAGCTTTGATAAATTCAGGCTATGTGTTGTCTTCACATCTTTGGGACTGGCCTAGTTTTGCTCTTGTCAATACAGAAATGTTTGTCATCTTTACTGAGAATAAATAAGCACAACTAAGGAAAGCCTCAGGAGACTGAGGAAGCTTTGCAATGCTCACAATACAGCACTATAAATAATAAAGAAAAAGAATTGCTTATGTCTATACCTGGCCAGTTAAAAATGCCAGTATATCACCATCATTCTCCATCTGGTGAATTTTCATTGTAGTTTCCACAGTTGATTTTATATAGTCAGGAACAGGGCTATGGGGAGAGAAAACAGCAGAGACATGAGCAGAAAAATAGGTACAGACTCCTCCCCTCCAGCAGGGACAAACAGAGCAGCTTTGGGACACCAGAGCTCTAACCTAGACAAAATGATAGCACAGTTGCACAGTGCCACTAGTGCCAAGACCAGATAGGAACACACCTCTGCAGGTAAAAGATGTCCACTGGAAACGTCCTCCCCTCGACAGTAAGGATCACACTGGTGTCTTTGCTGGGGTCACCGGTATCGTTTTGATTAAAGAAATCCCTGAATTTCTACATTAAAATAAAAACAAACACTTTCAGTTTGACATTTCAAGGAATGGAGAGAAAAACCTAAAGACACAGAGAAGTTAAATTACTACTACTTGGATGTTTACTTCATCAATTTGCCAGTGCCAATTGAAAATGTGAAGATTTGATTTTGTTGTCTTCTATTCTGTCTGGGGTTCAGGCATTTAGCACAAATAGTGTTGCACGTTGATTACTTTGAGAAGTAAAAATCGGAAAGGGAAATAGAATTAATTATATCAGCTGATACAGTTGGAAAAAAGAAAACAAAGAAACTTTTAACTGGATCTATCATATTAGCAAAGTCAAAGCTAAGAAGAACTTAGAAATAATCAGTGCAAAGATGTTTGTGTAGGGCCTGTATATTCTCATCTATTTTTGGATCAGCAAGTAAATTTGACAGAGCAGTCAGGAAAAGTGAAGAAGAGGAATGAACATGATATAGGAGATGGAATAGCTGCCATATGAGGAGAGACTGAAAAGGCTGTGCTTGGGGAGCACAAGGTTGAGCAGACACAGCTGAGGTTTACCAGAATCAAAGGTGACAAAGTAAATGTAAAACTGGGGTTTTGGGGGTGTTTTTTTTAAACACAAATCCCCAGTACAAGAACTGGGAGATCCTTGGTGAAACTAATAGGTTTGAAAGAATTAGACCAAGAACTTCATTATATAGCAGGGAGCAAACTCCTGAAAATTACTCACGATGTCCTGGAGACTTGCAGATTCAAAGACAAATTAACAAACACCAGGTCCACAAACACATAGTAGAGGCAAACAGCAGGAGGGTGCTGACTAATATCTGTACTACAACTGCTGCAGATGCTGAGGCAGCCCAGAGAGAACAGGCCCACAGCAGGGGCACAGGCTCACGTGCTCTCCCTACAGCCTCTCCTGTTGCTGCTGCTACAGGCAGAACACTGGGCTGGGTGAAATCCTGCTCAGCTCTAAGAGAGTTCCTCTTCTGTTGCTACTCAAAATTAAATTAATGATGTTTTTACTAAGTTTACATAAGTGTCCACAGGCCATGAGTCAATCAGAGATTTAGTAAGATCTCACAGAAATTAAATCTATTCATTTATCACTTCTTTTCACTTGTCTATAGCTGCCTCAGATTATTTCTATCAGCAAAACTGAGCTAAATCAATGCCTCTTAATAAATTCAGCCAAGAGAACATATTTTTAAAGAATACAAGTAAGGAGAAAAAAGATATTAATACATAAAAAGCAGATCCATATTTAAATTCACATCCAAAACAGTTTGCTAATAGAACATGAAAACCAAGCAGAGCAACTGAACTACAGGAGATTTTTTCCTGCAACCACTCCAGCAGCATCAATGCTTCCCAAGGAGCACAGAGAATAAGTTGTACATAAATAGCAGTGGAGCTCCCACCTAATGTCACTTCATTTCCACCCAAACCTCTGAGCTGTACCTCTGCATCCAAGGTGGCTGAAGCCACAATCAGGCGAAGATCCCCACGCTTCTTCTGAACCTGGGAGAGAGACCAACAACACCCAGAGCTAAAACTGTTTCCTGAAACACTAGAGTAGAACCAAGATTTAGAGAATCTACATTACCAGAAACCTCTCTGTAAAACTTCTTTAAACTACAAGACAGATGATGAATGAAGCAGCCATATCACTCCACAGGTCTAAGAACAGGATGACTGTTTGGAGTTTGATGTAGTTATTTTAAGGGCATTCAGTCAGTTATTTTAATCTACTCTCAATTTCTGGTGGGACCCAGATCTTTAGCAGATTGAAAGTCAGCAACAAGCCCCTGTCAGATCATTTCACATGATCAGCAGCAGCAGAATCAACAGTGTATTTTTGGATCTATCAGCTAAGGAGAGATTTCAGCATCAGGGGGAAGAAACAGAGGACCCTGAATTGTCAGATGACCCAGGTAAATAGCTGGGGATGTACAACAGGCTGCAGGATAAATGAGGAAGCAGCAATCACACTCCCTAAATGAGGAAGCAGCAATCATGCTCCCTCAATTACCAGCCATCAGGATCAGAGGTTGAATGAATAGGATGGAAATTAAAACAGTTTCAGAGAACTGTATCAAAATTACCAAATGAAAATTACAAAATTACAGTGAATTAAAAAAGAATTACCTTTTTTAGTAAGCCAATGGCAATGTCCGTGTAAAGAGTCCTTTCATGAGCTTCATCCAGCATGAGGACACTATGAAAAAAGCAGAAAGGTAAGGTTTCAGAAATTACTTGACTGACACTAGAATCTTCTAGAAACACCATTGTTTGAAATCTGCTGCTGGACTATTACTGCTCACAGCCACTTACAGAATTAGGGAAGTTAAAAAAACTTGCAGCAATGGAGCAGGGAGAAAAATGTACTGACATCCCATGTACTGACATACACACTGTCCTCTATTCAGGATTGATTTTGGAAAGGGATGGAAGAAAACAAGTCTTTGTTTACTGTACTGCAAAGGTTTTCTGGATATCAGAAGAGTCTGCTGTTGATGGTTTTTTTATTAGTATAAGGAAGAAAAAATAATTTTATATTGGGAAATGAAATTATTCAGACTCCATAAGGCCCCCTTAGCTTTTGTCTCAAAACTACAGCATCAAATCCTGTTGGTTTTGGTGCTGCAATGACCAACTAACAACAATATGTTGTTGCTAAAAACAATGTTGTTCTTACAACATGAAGAAGTCAGACTTCTACAATAATTCTCACTTTATTGGTATTAAATGTATAAAAGCCATTAATAATTTATTAAAACTGCTATCATAATGGCTTGAAAAAAGTAGGTTTTTACCAAATTGCACTTCAGCAAGCATTCACTCATTACATGTTTTCTTACCTGTATCTTGTTAATAAAGGATCAGCCATCATTTCCCTCACCAGCATACCATCAGTGAGAAACTAGAAGTGAATGCACACAAAAAAAAAGTAAAAAAAATCTTTATCATATAGTCTCAACTAACTGTGATTTTTAAAGATTCTTTTCTAGGCTTTTGCCTGAATGTTTCCTTGCCTTTAATTTTCTAATGATCTATCAAATTAGACTGTGACTGCAACTGTGGTCTTGAACTAAGCAAGAATTGATGGTAAAACCCTCCAAATGAATAATCATCATGCTTTAAAAAATTAAATTCAGCTCTATTTAATGAACAAACATCTCCACTTCTTTCACTGTAAAAGAACATCAGCCTCTGAAAAAAAAAAAAATCACAAAGCAAATTGTCTCATTCATCATCACTGCTATTACAGCACAACTAAAGCAAATCTTCTTCTGCAGGAACATAAGTAACACTACCATGGCTCACAGCACCAAAGAATAGCTGTAAGTTGCTGTTTAATCCACCAAATTATCTCTCAGCCTACTCATCTTGGGTTTTACCTCTGCTTTTAATCAAAATCTCTTTTTAGGGGAGGACACTTTTAATCTGTGATTCACTGCAGCCTTTCCCTATGACTTTGAGTGACATACAGGTTACATCAGCATTGTACCAACACTGGCCATACCTTGAAATTGTCCTCCAGATTTAAAATGGTGCTTTTCAGATTATCAGAATAGAACAGGTACTCATTTTATTAAGGTTTGGATTGCCACAGCCATTTCAAGCACAACGTTGTGGTACCTGCTTGGGAAACTGAAATGTTACCTATTCTCTTGACTGGGCATCACACGGTTCTCATTCATTCTGCAAAAGTGTTTGAAGAGTTTCAACTAATCCCTTCCACAGTAACCACATGCTGTTTGTGTTTCACCTTAATTCTTGTAGCCTGTGGGTCCGTGCAGTCGTCAAACCGGATACAGTATCCGACCTCATGGCCCAGCACCGCCCCTCTCTCATCAGCAACTCGGCCTGCAACCTGAGAAAAGAGAGCCTCAAAAGCAAGAAACAGCTCAGCACACTTCAGCCTTGTGTCATTACAAACTACAAAGCCATCTAAAGACACAATAAAACCCCACAATACATTAATTAGTGCCTGTGGAATTCCAACTAGTTACTGTCAGTCATTGGAGTGACACTCTAACTCACACCTACAGGCAGTGAATTCATGATTTCAGTAGGAATCTTATCACCCCATCACTTTCAGCCCAAGAATTCAGGATAATTGTCAGTCTGGGTAATGCAAGCAGAAGTTCAGGAATCTCTAAACTATGCCTTTTATCTTTGCAACTACCTATCTTTATTTCTAACAACCCCCATGCTCTAGATGGGAGAGCAGATAAGTCACCTATTAAAATAAATAACATTTTCAGTTCAAGACAAAGCAATAAATCATCAGTTATATTTCTCTTCTCCTGTAACAGCCACAGTCTAGGCAGTCTGCAACAACAGTCACAAAGAAAAACCCTGCTGTGTCCATGTTCTAAGCCTGAATAGAATAATATTTCTATTTTAGGCCTCAAAATGACGCATTAAGACATGAAAGGGAGAAGAGAAGTGAGTTTGCTGTAAGAAATCATTGCAGCGCTCACAACATCTCCTGTAGAACTTGTGCTCTGTCAGCTGGATGCCCTATGAAGGAGAAAAGGGAGGACACTGCAGGCAGACTGCCCAAAGCACAAAATGCAGAGCACTGCTAGAGACTGTTCCCTTAACCAGGCTGGATCTGGTCAAAGAATACTGGATTCTACAGTATTTACTGAGGTAGATGCTGGTATGTTGTAGATACCATTTACTTCATTACAGAGAAGAGGCAAAATGAGGGTTAAAAAATGGCACCTCAGTTCTCTGTATAAAAAGACTGCTGCAGCAGAAACTTCACCCAAGTCAGTGCCTGGCAGCAGTTGTGAAGACAAAGGAGCACTGGATGCTTTCAGTGAATGCTGCTACCAGAATGGAGAAGTTGTTGCCCTCAGCATCTCCTTTTCCCCCTCACAGCACATCCAGATGATGGTATGCTCCCCAAGATATAATATGCATATGCAAAAATTTCTCACAGTAAAACTGTTTCTTCTTCCATCTGACATTTTTACAAGGGGAAAACAAAAAACTCACATCCCATAACAAGAATAAAAAATAAATACAGAAAAAAAATTAAAAACCTAATTATGAACTGCCAGAAAGAGGCACACAACCTCTTGTTTCTTCCACTGACTGCATAACTAAACGCAGATTTACATCACTGTTTCACCTTGTGAAAGAAGTTGAGGGTCACACAAGCACAATTCTAGCCCTGAGTCAATCACAGCTCAGCCCTAACTTCTGTACACAGTTCTGCTGACATCAGTCAATTTTACTTCAAAGCTTCTACATCTGCAGTTCTGGAATGCTGGAATGTTTGGCCAGACCCACCAATCAGGTTGAATTCAGTGTGTAACACCAGCAGCTCTTAGAGAAAGATAAGCAGAAACATCTATTCATTCAGGAGCTGGTGCAGATTGCTGCTATTCAGCAAACCTGCTGATAAACTGGAGGTTATAACACCAACAGACTGGGAAGATGGGGACACTCACAGAAACAGCAGCAACCCGACGAGGCTGTGTCACCCCAACCACTCTTCCTTCAGCTGTCCAGCCAGCTTCTGCCAGGTACTGCAAACAACAATGGGGATAAGAGAGACACTGGGCATGCTGTGGGTACACCAAGGTGTTAGCTCCTCACACTGTGTTTTCACCTGGTTCTGCTCAGTACCCCACGTTAAATCCCCTGAGGGACCACCTGATTTGACCAGCCTGAACAGACACTTACCTGTGGAATCTGTGTTGATTTCCCACATCCTGTTTCCCCAATAATCACCAGAGTCTGGTAGTTCTCCACTAGGTAAAGTATGTGATTTCTTAGCTGAAAGAGAAGATGACATGGAAACATAAAAAGCAGATTGTACAAAAATAAGAAAACAGTTCAAATTACAATATATACATATCTGGCAGACACAGTAAGTTCTTGTTACAAGGAGTTCACTGCCAAAAGCTAAACAGTCCTTTAAAATCTATAAATGACATGCACAGCACACAGCAAATAACATACATCAACAAAGCCCTTAGAACTGTCAGTTACAGCTGTTAAACAGGATAAATTCCAGCAAATAGAGAGCAAAGTCACAAAATTATTATTTATGTTGCAAAGTGATTTTATACAGCTCTCTCAAAAAAAAGACACAAGAGCCAGACATCATTTACTATATCAAAAAGAACTTCTGTACCTTAAAAACAGGCAGCTTTTGCCTTTGCTGTTCAATGGAGAGGGAAGCATAAGGGTTGTAGATGACGGTGACAGCGCTGCTCTCAGCAGGGCTCTGCCTCTCCTCCGAGACACTGACACCAGGACCTTCTGAGCCTACACAACAGGGCTGAATTTTAACTGCACAGCACACTCCTGCCTGCTGTATCACAATACAGCCAAAACAAATATGTTTCATACAAATCACAAGTGGTAGCATATTAAAAAAAAAAAATCAAATAAGTTTTCTGTGAAAGCAATTGGAAATATTACCTAACAACAAACAAGGGATATGCCCCTTGCTTCAGCTCTGAACTTACCTCAGGAACTGCAACTTGATTTATTCCTGCTGCAAATTATCACAAAACTACTGACAACTGAAACTTTGGAATCACGCAAGTGAAGTAGAAACAAAAACTCGTCTCAATAACAAAACATGTCATCTCCAGCTGCAGATGCAACCAGGAAAGTCTGAGAGCAAAGAGGAGGATTCCCCTGTTTTGTAGGATTTCCTTGCCTGCACTTCTCCCACTATTAAAAGGTTGGTCCTTTTCAGAACTACCAAGCAGTCCTACCACAAATCAACAATTACTGTGATTGTTTCCAAGGTGCTTCTCCCCTGAGCTGCTCTCCCTGGTGTTAACCACCGTCATTCCTATCCATGGCCAGGACTTTGCTTCCCCTTGGAACTCCTTGGGATTCCTCTGTCACTTCATACCCCCTCGAGACCCCCATAAAACACCCACTCCATCCTCTCCCCTGACCCCCATACTGGGGAGCACCCAGCTGGAGCCAAAACGCCCCCGGGGCTTTGGCACTGAGGGGACAGCGATTTCCCCACTCTCCTCATTGAATCATCAAGGTTGGAAAAGACCTTCAGGATCATCCAGTCCAACCATCAACCCTGCAGCACCACCGTAATCCCTAAACCACTTCACCCAGCACCAGGTTCAGACGCCACTTGAAAACTCTCAAGGACGGTGGCTGCACCACCTCCCCGGGCAAATTATTCCAATGCCTCACCATCCGAACAGTGAAATAAAAAATTCTAATAGCTAATCGGAGTCTCCCGTGTCTCAGTTTAAGGCCATTTCCCCTGGTTCTCTCACGGCAGACGCCGCAGAAGAGACCGGCTCCCCCTCAGCACAGCCTCTGCCAGGGAGCTGGAGGGAGCGGTGAGGTCACCCCTAAGCCTCCTCTTCTGGAGACCAAACTAACCCAGCTCCCCGCGCCGCTCCTCCAGAGACAGGTTCTCGAACCCTTCCAGAGCCTTGCTGCCCTTCGCTGTAAATGCTCCAGCGACCCCAAAGAGCCGAGGGGGGCAGCGCCGCGGGCTTTCGCCGCACCCCTCACCACGGCCAGGCAGGTCGGAGCTCTATCCCCCACACCCCTCACCAGTGCCAGCAAGGCTCCATTCCCCGCACCCCTCACCGCGGCCAGCCCGCGGCGGGGCTCCAAGCCCCACAACTCCCACATCCCGCACCCCCCACATCCCTCACCCGGCTTCCAAAACTTCACCGGCCCCACGGGCGCCGCCATCTTGGGGTGAGAGGGCGGCCGGAAGCGGCGCGCGGCGCCCACGTGACGCGGCGCGCGTTGCCATGGAGGCGGCGCCCCCTGCCGGCGGCGCGGGGCAGTGGGGGAAGGGCGGCCCCCGCCGGGGACTGGGGTGGGCCGTTCCCTCAGCGTGCGGCCGGACACGGCAACGGAGGGACCGCGGGGTTACCGCCGGCACCCAGTGACACCCAGTGACACCAACTAGCACCCAGTGACACCAATTAGCACCCAGTGACACCCAGTGTCCGTGTGGCAGCGCCACAGTGCTTGTCCGAGGAGCAGCGGCCTGTGAGGGAATAAGGTACAAACTGGGATCAGGGGAGGCGCTGGCACAGAGCAGCTGTGGCTGCCCCTGGGTCCCTGGCAGTGCCCAAGGCCAGGCTGGATGGGGCTTGGAGCAGCCTGGGACAGTGGAAGGTGTCCCTGCCCAGGGCAGGGCTGGGATGAGATCGGCTGTAAGGTCTTTTCCAACCCAACCCATTCTGTGGTCACCTGGGGGAGCGCACAGGATTTAATAGGGTCGAAAGAACACTGCCCAAAAGTCCCTGCTCATTAATTAATTACAGCTGTTTCTTCTCCAGTGAAGGACGCCTCCACACTATCCACGCCACAGCTGCTGCACTTTACAGCAGGCAGCTGAAGGACAAGAAAGAAAATTATCACACTAATAGTGAATGGATGCAGCTGTGCCCCACCACAGGCTACTTACAGCCTCTTGGAATCACAAACACACCTATGAAAGCCCATGGAAGTCACCTTTGAATCAAACTTAATGTAGGCTTTGAGCTAATTAAGTAGAAGCTAAAGGAAATCTAAAAATTAGAAAGCCCAAACTGCTTCTAGTTAAGTTTAGTAACACTGTCATATATTCATGCTTATGGCAAAATAAAAATCTAATCACATCTTATATTCTTATAACTTCCCACGCCAGCAGTGCAGTTATGGTGATTAACACAAACTGCACCTCACAACACTCTACCTCCATGGTCACTTGTTATGCTGAGTAACCACATGTAAAAGAGGTTATTAAGTTATAATTATGGTGTTCCTAAAGTTCTAAGTATATGTTTCAATGTACTTTTGATATTAAGTCCACACTATCAAAAATAAACACAGCTCACAGTATTTTGTATTAACAATATATTAGTAATTGTTGAGAAAAAATCCCACGGAAAGAGCTGCCTATTAAAATAACAGGATGAATACCAAAGTGGAAAAGTTATACTTGAGAAAATATATACATATAATTATTATGAAAATAAGATTGCACAAACAGTATTTTGCATAGAGCTCAACACTGTATGGGGTTTATCTTTATGGAAAATATAGCTAAGAATAAAAATAGATATCTCAAACTTCTTTACATCTGGATGGAAGTTAATAGTACAAAGCTATAAACTATTGAATATTTACAGATTAGGAGAGCCAGAGTGATTACACTTCCATGATTGTAAGTGCAGAAGATAGAGGGCCCAGGTTAGCTGCATACCAATCAGTACATTTGTGTAATGTCCATTTTTGTAACATCTGTCTGTCCAGTTTAATGTTACCTTGCTGCTGTTTAGCTGAAACCCATGTGAAATTCCCCTGCCAAATTTTAACCTTCCCCTCTGAAGCCCAGAACCCACAAGACACTCACACAAGCCCACACTCGAGTATTTTGCAATAGAAGAGCCACAAGAACAACTGAGAAATGGTAAACCTTTGTTTTGACTAATGAGTATATGCACTGGCAGGCTGCTGGAACTTCAGTACCTCAGTGTGCAGCTGTTTGGGAGGATAGTTCATTCATTTGAGAGTGGTTTCTTTTTCCATCCAGAAATGACTGGATTAAAAAATAATAATTAAAAAATTGAGCTTCCAACAGACCTTAGAAATGGTTCTGTTGCTGACTTCTATGTCATTACATTTTTTTATGGAATTAGGACTTTTGTGAGGAGGCAGCAGCTTCACAGATTTCAGATCTACTCAGCTTTTCTCACAAGACCAGACAGCAGCAGCAGCCACAAAGGAAACAAAAAGTCTGTCTGGTAATGCCAAGGAATTGGTCTCATTTGGCTCTTCTACAAACATAGTGAGTCCTTTAGAATATTATCACTTGCACACATTTATTGCATGGTGTCCAACAATCCAAACAGTCTAACATAAAGGCCATTTGAAATTCAGTCACTGTTAAAGCCTTGTTTGCTGACACATTAGCTCATTCTGCCTGCCAGCAGAGCTTTGTAAAAAGAAAAGGTAACATCTGAGGGGTAGTAGTGTGGTACTGACCTACTGGTTTCTAGATTAGGGTTACTCTTGTTCTGTGTCATGAACCACTTGGTGGAGAGTTTGTATAACACAAGACCAAGACTGATTTCAGAGCTTGCTTTCATCTTGGAACAGACTTCCAAGCAATATTAAGTTCAATACCCAGATTTCTTAAAAGGGTTGAGCTACTGAGCTATGACACTACCAGCCCATCAGCTTAAAACATGCATGTACAGGTTGAGAAAGGAAGATTTAACAGAAAAGTAGAAGTCAATAATGGCTTTATAGTATTCTTCAAACAAAGCCACAATTCCAGTTTCACTTTCAGTCTGAGGTTTCTTTCCCAGCTGCCCTCACAAACACACTGCAAGACAGTGCTGGACAGGGATGGACAGACGTGGTTCCTGAGGTTCTGCTTCTTGCTCTGCATGGACATGCAGTTCATCTCTCTATGATCCAGTGTGGCCTCATAACCAGAGAGCCATTCCTCTTAGTCAGCGGGGGAGAGGTGTGCATCGTGTTATTTGGGGTGTACACAGCCTCCCTGGAGGCGTGCAGCCAGCTCCTCTTCCTCTTCAGATCTCCTACTACTGCTCTCAGATACAAAAATTCCATTCTCAGCAAGTGTTCCCTGGTCACGTCTCTGGAAGCCACTGTTATCCTGAACAGCTGGTCCCACACCCTGTTCTTCTTGCAGCTGGAAAACTCTTTGAGGTTGATAGGCTTTGACCGTGAATGAAGAATCCGAAATTCCAGGTCAAAGTGCGCAACTGCGGGGCCTGACAGGATCAAAATGTTATTGCTGTTCAGCTTCCCGTCTGTCCATGTAAAACTGGCAAAGGAAGAGTGAGAAAATTATGAGTTAGCTCAAAATAATCAGTAAAGAAAGTACTCACTGAAAATTCTCCTTCATCACAGTTATGTTGTTCTTACAACCCAACTGATGAGCAGTGGGCTCTTTTAAGGATAAATGTTGGTCATAAAATCTGATAAGGGAAGCAATTCTGCAGCACTGCTGGTTTTCCTTTCCATGGAGAGAAATCCCGTAAAGCAAGAGAAAGAAATTGGCACTTGCCTGTAGGAGCCTGTTGTCACTCTAATGCCATCAATTAACATGAACTTTTCACGGACTTTTCCAATGATTTTGGTGCCCGACCTGGTGCAGTATGTGCTCCCCGTGATCATCCGAACCCTCATCAACTGTTAAAGACACAACAAGGGTCAGGTGGACTGCAAAGTTGAGTGATTGCATTTAAAGGAGCAGCACAGCAATGACCATCCCTGATGAACTGTGCACTGGCACAAGGGTCACCCGCTAGGAGCCAAGGACTTGGTCTGGTTTTTGTAGGCAAAGAGGTGACATAAAGGGGCAAACCCATAAACGGACTGTGCAGAATGTGACTGTGAAAATTCCTGTCACCTAATCATCAGGATCCAAATTCCACAGACTCCTGAGAACCTGCTTCTCCCTCAGCCTTCAAAGTCTTGGCGAGCCCAAGCAACTCCTGTCATGCTCAAGGAACTGGACATTCCTCCTGCATTGCCTTGAACATTCAATTAGTATTTGTGCTCAGAAAGCAGCTGTTACATCCAATTACAAAGGTTTCAGATTTTCTGTTAATTGCTGTCTTATGTAAAACTAGTTAAATCTTCCAAGGTAGAGCTGGAGCTACATTAACACCCATTTTAAGTCATGGCAGCAGGTGTAATAATTTCTTCTTTTGATAGCTCAAAGATTACAGCCATAAGAGGATCAGTCCCCTACCCCTGTAAATACGACAAGGCTCACCTTTTCCTGTTCAAGGTCAGCTCCCAGATCCTTGCACATTTTTAAAAAGTGAGAAAACGAAGACTGATCTAGAAGGATATACACTTTAACTTGCCGTTGGCTACAGGCTTCCAAGAGGTCTGTGAAGATATCAGTATCTGTGAAGGAATCCATAACCAGGGCAATCATCTGAAACAAGTTTCAGAAGAAACCATTAGGCTGTTTCCACAGCATCACAATGGAGATAGAACTTGAGAAATTAGATTTCCAAATTAAATATTCCCCCCTGCCTTTTTTTCAGGTGGTTATGGAACATGGCACAGTCTTCTCTGGTACACAGTATTCTTCCTCACCCTGAGATAGGACTAGACCCTTGTTTTCGCCCTATGTTAGGCAAATTTGATATCTTCCTAAGCAAGAAGAGGTTTTTTTTCTTGAGAAAAGATCTTTTCCTCAAAAGCATTGCCAGAAGAAAAAGGTGAACTTACTTCCAATGCTACAGTTTTTCAGCTTTTCAAATATGAAAAGAAACAGTCAGAAAACCCAAAACCACCAGTGTCTGAGTGCTCTTTATATGTCAACTCTCTGTTTAAGATAAAAGTCAGGTTCGTCTCTAACTTATTATTCAGATTCTCATATTTCAAATCACGATCTGAGTAAAACATCCCTTGAGAGCCAGCTCCTGCCCCCCCAGATCCTCCCCATGGGCTGAACCCCAGGGTTTGCCGTGGATCCTCCGCAGGATGGGGAAGCAAAGGCTGTTTGAGGGAGCCGGGAATGGAATGCTCGGGATGGATCGCTCGGGATGGACCGCTCGGGGTGGATCGCTCGGGATGGAATGCTCGGGATGGATCGCTCGG
>VYXF01012897.1:190731-247576 GCA_013397295.1 Polioptila caerulea | reverse complement strand
GCTCCGGGCCCGCGGCGGGCGGCAGCGCGGCCCGAGCGATGTCCTGCACCTCGGGCTCCGACAGGAAGGGCGGCAGCTGCTCCCGCCGCAGGAAAGCGCGCAGCGCCTCGGGGCCGCCCGCCACCAGCTCCTCCAGCGCCAGGCGCTGCGCCTCGCTGTACGGCCCGGCCGGCGGCGGCCNTCAATGGAACTCCCCGGCCCGGGACAGCCCTGCCCCAGCCCTCAGGAGCTTTTGCCCTGAACAGAACCAAAGCCCTCTGAGAAGAGCGCTCGGAATGATNCAGCGCCCCGAGCCCTCCTCCAGGCACTGCGATGCGTTGGCCATGGCCGGAGCGCGGGGCCGAGCCCGGCGGGCGCTTTATGGCGAGTTTGAGGCTCCTCCGCGCCTCCCGCCCCGCTCCGCTCCTCCCGGCCGCTCGCCCACGGGACAGTCGCGAGTGGCACAGCCCGCAGCCTTCCCCACGCCCAGTGAAGCGCCCGCAGAAGCGCCAGCCTCTGAGGAGGATGGATCAGCCCAGCCCTGGACCTGCTGCCCAGCCCGGATCGAAAGGCTGCTCCTAAGCTTGGACAGGGCTAATGGCCCCAGCAGGAAAGCGCCAAGTGCCGACGAAGTGTCTTAGTCACCCCGATTTAAAATGCCAAATAAACAGAAAACAAAGCTCAGCGATANAAGAGCGCTCGGAATGATTCGCGCTAACAAATGCTGGAGCTAAAGCCTCGAACACCCCCACGGAAGGCAGGCACAGCTTTGGATTTCCAGCTTGTTTCCAGCTCCCACGGCCGCCACTTCTCAGAACCACGGAATATTCTGTGCTGGAAGGGATCCCCAAGCCTCCTCAAAGTCCAATTTCCAGCCATGCACAGGACAGTACCAAGAGTCCCACCATGGCCCTGACAGCATCTCTCCAAACACTTCCTGAGCTCTGTATTTGAAACAAAAAGTTATACCCACCCAGTGCCTAGGTTGCCTCTTCTAGAAATCCCCTGGCTGTAGGAAGCTGAGAGGCAGAGATATCTAACAGAATGCCAAAACTCAAACCAATGGAAAAAACAAACAAACAAACAAAAAACCTCAGGGGCATTTTTGTATTATTAAAAGAAATTTAATATAATTTTTAAATTAAAAAATTCAATCTCTCTATTAAAGACACTGAGTCAGGTGCTAATACTGTCAAACACGCTTTTGGCATGAGTTTTACATAAAGTTTAAGATTTTATGCATTGCTTCAACATGTTAAGAAACCATCTTCATACTTACAGTAGCAATAAAGTCAATTCCATACAATATCAAATATCCTTTTTTTAAAAAAAGTTTTAAATATATTAGACTCTGATTGCCAAAATGCCATTTTATACACAAAGCTGCTAATACAATATACAGTTCTTACATTAATTTTTTTTCTTCACATAAAATACATTTCATCAAGTTTTATTTGTACATCGTTTACTACTGATCAATGGAATTAGGAGTTATTGCAGAAGGCTTGCCATCATCTCCTACTGTCCTGTACACGCAGCAGTCCCACCTGTACCAGGGTTATCCACACTCCTGCAACCTCACACTGCAATCTAAAGGCTGAAGACATAGTGGTGGCAATACTAAGGCTGCATCTGCACTTTTTAAAAACCCGTATCTCCCCTCCTGCTGCAGGTGGAGATCATTGCATTGGTGTAGCTTTGGGAACAGGTATCTCGAGCAGAGTCTCCTCTGCTACAGCTTCCATGGTTGAAATACAGCAAAATATTCTAGGTCATAATTGTGCCATGGCAGATGTTGCCTGGAGAGCCCAGTGGTACTCAAATTGTGTGAGGGGACTGAGAAGTCCATGAGCAGTTTGGCCAACATTAAAACAGAATAAAGGTGAAGAACAACCAGGGAGAACTGTTCTATCACACAGCTATGGGCAAAACAAAACAAAAAATGTAAATGTGTTCTGGTGTAAGAGGTGAGACCTTGCTGTTTCAAATGTATTCTAGATTCTGCCTGTAGAGAACTGACACCCCAAGGTAGTCAACATGATTTGTTAAAACACAGTTAAGCCCCTGGGCATTTCCTTTCTGTGTATTTAGGAAGAGAAAAGTGGCCATCATGAGAGAAATTGAAAGAGCAAACAAAAATGTCAAAATCTGGCGTGCTCTGAACTGTTATCCCCTGGCAAAAGTCTCCATGTTAAAGATCAGCAAGAACTGTACAGTCACCACAGACCTTCCAAAGAGGAGTTATCCTTAGCAAGTATAAGGCACAGAAATAACCCAGGTGGAGGGAGAAACCTCCCAGCAGACAGACAACAGTTCATCCACGGCTCACTGGAGACCAGTGCTATTGCTTCCTCAGGATATTCCCTTTCCCATGGTCACTGATTTAGTTTTAGCAGGGGTGGTATGGGTAATCAGAACCCCAAAACTGAAGAAAAAAGGACACTAGACAGAAGTTGTAATGCCATTTGGGAGCTTTTAGGGGATTTCAACCCCATGAATAAGACCCTGCTCAACAAACTCAAGAATTCAGTGCCTCCACTGAGTATTGCACTGAGTCATTATTGCTATTGCCCTGCCATGCTCTTCTCCTCCCCTACCAGGAGTTCCTCATCCAGGTGGTTCTTCAACCACACCTCCAAGATGGCACAGAATCACATCAGCTAGAGTCAGTTCTTCCCAAAATTGGGAAGGGGGTTTAAGATTGTGAGGGTTTTAAGATTTGGGAGCACCAAAGAAGTGAAATGAGGTGGGCTGAAATCGCATCATGTGGTATGTGAAACACAGATCCAGGTCTGATTTCAAACAGATCCCAGCAATGGGATTTAGCCCTTATCCAACATTCCAGTGCTGGGGCTTCCTTGGCTGCGCTCACTAAAGTAGAGGCATTGTTTTGAAAGACACCTTTTTCTCCATCTAACAAATTTCTTTCAACATGGAATGTAAATCTGCTCTCATCAACCACTTAGTTTGCTAGAAACAGTACAGATTCAGCACGCAGGAAAATGTTGTGAGGAGAAGGAAGGTTTATTCTTGTGCAGCTCTGCCTGCAACAGACCTGTCCCTACATTCACATTCTCAGATCTTTGCACAGTCTCTAGGAACTACAGCCTTTGGCTCACTGGTAATTGAACTGGGATTCTAATCTGGCCTCAAATCTGTAATTAGATACTTATTGATCATAAAACCCTCAAATGCTTCTCTAATAAACTAAGATATGCCAGTCATATGATTTCTAGGTTCTATAGCTTTTTAGCCATATTAAGATCCAACAAAACAGCCAAATGCCCTCTGCTCTGTATACCTCAGAGCTTTCCTCTGGGATGGCCTTTAAAGCACAAGAGATACCTGTGGNACCAAAACCCCACTATTATTGTAACACTGCTAAATTTTACAGTGAAGTGTTATTCCTAGAGGTAGGCTGCTACAATGCCCGTGTAAGAGAATCAATGTGTTGTTTGTTCCCCCAAAAGCCTGTTTTTCTCCACCAGGAGCAGGTTAATTATCCACCTTATGGAATCCTTCATCCTAGACCTACAGCTAACAGCTCTGCCAGTGCTCCACAGGCAGTGACCATTATATCCCAGATGTCACCACACAGAAGCATGAATCCATTCCAGGCCATTCTTCAACAGCCTTCCAGCTCATGCCCTGGTGCAACTTCAGCCCAAAGCCAGTGGTAGGTAAATACTTGCCAGGGCTGTGAAACACATCCTGCAAGATTTATCCATTACTGCCTCTTACCATTAATAACTCTCCTGTCTGATGAAGAATGGATTACATTTGATCAGACACCACTAGACTTCACAGCTAGGATGATGAGTCCCCAGAGTTTAACTTATGTGAAATACCAATGGAAGCCAACAATCTGTTTGTCTAAAATGGACTGTTTCCTGCAATTTAAACATATTAACAGCTCTCAGTGAAAGCAAGCCTCAAACTACTGCACTCAGTGATCTCCTTTCCATTTCCTGGGAATTAGGCAGGGTTCAATACACTTGCTAGCACAAAGTTGCTCTAAGAAGGAAAAGGGCCCTACTCCTCCTTTGCTGGGAGGGAAGGCAACATCTGGGCCCAAATTTTGCACCATATACAACCTAGTAGATAGCGGCACCAAAATTTGTTAGGGTGAGTTCAGAAATCTCCTTAGGATGGATGTGGAGAGACAAACCTCACCACCATGGGAGAAGAGAGGCACCTGAAAGATCATTAACCCTGTTCTGTAATAGCCAGGCCACACTTGGTGTTATCCCAGAACAATTTACTCAAGGTAATCAGAGATCCACTGTTAACCACACACAGATGCAGTGAAGTCTTTCCAGTTACCAAATTACCAACTCATCCTCTTACTACTAGAGAATGTCTTTAAAAATCCCTTAAGGTCAAGCACAAAAAGTATTTTCTAATCCTATAATTAGCATATTTTCAACAATGGAGGGAGATCAACTCCTCTGAATGCTTCAAACTCTGCCTTTAGCAGAACTGGGGTTTTAAGTGCACCAGATCAACTGCTACCACTTTCTAGTTTGCACCTAAAACTGGTGAGGAAAGAGAATTCTATCTTCATACAATTCAAACCATTAAACTGTCAGCCTGGCATCTCACAGGTCCAAAAGTGTCTCCTGCACAGCATGGCAGGGGTGGTGACACACAGCCACCTCTGCTGCCTCAAGGAGCCCTGCATGGGAATGTATCCATGGTGGATTTGATGGGGGGCACTTAACAGTCACTGGCAGCCTCAGTCAACTTTTTATAGCCTAGAAAAAAGTTAAGGCTGTGAGGATCCCCACAGAGGGAGAGTACATGTGAAGGGGAATATTGATGTCTAACAGGCCCCAGATAAAAGGAAGATAGGTGGAAGCTGCATTTGCTATTGCTTGGCTGAAGCACAACTATGTGAGCTGGATTGAATCCACGGATGGCTTACAGAGACCCAAACAGGTTTATGTCTTCAGAGTTTGGAATTTAAGCTGCCCAAGAAGACACATATTCATGCAGGCAAACAGTTAGGTGAGTGACAGCCCCTGTGCAGAGGAGTTAAAGATTTACAGTTCTCAGATACAACTGAAGTGTGGCCAGTTCCTCAGAGCTGTCCCACACTCTCCTCTCCCCTCTCCCAGGTACACAAAGCCTGAACTTGCTGCAAAGCCAGGCCAAACCCCCAGGTCACCCTGTGCCAGTGGCTGCCAGGTGGGCTGGCAGAGCTCACATGAACTCACATACACCAAGACACAGCGTTGGCCCTGCAGCTGCACCACAGCAGAGAGGCTTTGTTAAGTATTGATGGTGTCAGGCAACTCCCACAGACACAGAGGCGTTTAAACCTTCCTCTGCCAGCTGCTACCCACTGCTGACTGCTTCAGCAAGGGAGCTGGAAAACAGAACAAAACATCTCCTGTCCTGCTGCAGTGTTTAACTACCACAGCAATGGTTTAAGTTATTTCTCAGCCAAAGACTGCAGGTTAATGCAAGTGTCATCACATCTACGGGATTAGAAATGCTTCCATGGCGTTCCTAGGTTAGGCAAGCCTTTCCTTCCCATCCCTCCTGAGCCCTGTGGTTCTGGAAATCCAGAAAAAATCAGAACACAAAGCATATTGCCCCTAGTATCTGTGTTGAGCATACAGAGTAAACAAACAGAATCAATAGGAAAGTGAGATCAACAAAAGTCTTTTCAGTTTTAACAAATTAAGAGTCTAAATAGTACAAATAAGTTTTTTAAATTACTTATCCCAATATAGACCTTTGTCAGTATTTTATTGCAGTAAAATTCTATTGCCAGGGCCCCTTTATTGCAACATCAGTTTTAAAGCCTATTGAGTGAAGCCTGTTCCAGGAAAAGTTCTGCTTCAAACCTGATGGCAGTCTGCAGTGACAAGCTGACACGAGCAGAACAGGACCCAGCCAGTGCACAGTCTGTGATGGTGAGCTGTCCCTGCAAGGGGGTAACACCTTGCAAACTTCCTAAGTGCAGCATCTGTGCTTGCTTGTTGCTCTGGCCCAGGAAGTGCTGCTGTGTGGAAAACAGCTCTGTCCACTCTTGCAAACCTCCCGTGGGGGCTGACCTCCCCTCCAGGATATGTGCATCACCCAAGAGTGAAAACACACGTCTGAACTGTCACCTTCCTGCTGCTTGGTGACTTAGAGCAAGAGGCTCAGACAAAAAGATTTGAATCCAGATCCTTTCTTTGTTCCAAGGCATCTCATGACTTCCCAAGGATGGGGAGGCAGCACACCATACCTTCTTCCCCAGGGAGCAAGACTAAGGAGACTCTTTTGACATCTTGACGTGCATTCCTTCCACTCCTAAGAGCCTTGCTCCACCTGCATTACTCATCCAGCTGCAATGGAAGTAATGGGCAGGGTAAAGTACAATTCCAGATGAACAAGGCTGCCACAGTCAGGATGTCCATAACCAAATCCTGCCTTTGGAATGCAAACAACCTGGCCACTGCAATAGATCCAACCAGCCCACCCACAGACCAGACTAGGAAATCCTGCAGCACCCGTGCACCTTCTCTTCCATTTCCTCCATGGGAGCTTTGAATTTCAAGAGGGGTGGGTCACCACTGGACACTGTGTAATACACTGAGGTCCCATTGGAGCTGTAGGGAGAAGTCCTGGATTCGATTAAGTGCGACTTGGCCTCGCCCACGTTCTCAGCAACTCCTGCCATGCCAGTGCTGAAGTGGGTGCTGAGGAAGGGGTGCTGGAGGAGTTTGGCTGCAGCTCGCTGCCTCTTCAGTTCCGACAGCGTTTGGTGGTTGTGCTCCTTGTAGGCGCCCCAGAACTGCGGGGCCTCGGGCAGCCCGGGGCTGCCGTAGGGCACCACGTGCCCAGGGTTACTGTCGGGCTCAGCCTGCATGCTCCAAACGTCCCCGTTGGAGAAGGGGTACTGGTAGGGGCTGGCAGATGCCATCAGTCCATTCTGCAGTGGGATCTCGGTGTCACACTGGGTGCTTTTGTTCGCTAGCTCCAAGGGAGGGAGGAGGGAGGAGTTCTCCAGCACTGAATTCTGTAACAAGAAGACATGAAGGAGCATTTTCCCCCATTTCCCATAGCAGGGTTCATCCCTGTGAAACCTCCTAAGTCTGCTCACACTCAGCCTTTCTACCAGACAGGTGCTGCAGCACAAACATTGCATTCCCCCACGAATGCTGCAAGCCCCAGCCAGGAACTGTTTCCCAAACAGGACATGGAACCTGACCTTGGAAGGTACACACACACAAAAAATAATATGCTTATCTATATAACATGACAATAACTTAATTAAAAACAAGTAACTGCAAAGCAAGTTTACAATTCTCTTGTGCTTACCAGCTTGTGAGCTTTAGAATGAAAGGCACACACTGTTTTTTTGGAGCATCCTACTTCATTTTTATCTCAAAACTATGTATACAACTGTAAATCCAAAACAGCCTTTCCACTTGAGTGGGACATCCCAGTTTATACCAAAGGAGAATTTGGTCTTTTGCTCACACCTGGTGAATAAGGCTGAAATTTTTCAGCCACCTTCCACCCACTGCTACTGAACCTGCAGCACCAGCCCTCCTCAGTGACTCCCATGAAAGAGATTCCTTACAGGGTCTGTATTCTCCTGGTCAGATCGAGTCTCCCCAATTTCTCCAATGAGACCCGAGTTTCTTCCTTCTTCTGCTGCCCCCAGTTGCTGCCACACCATGGCCTCCTTCTCGCACTCCTTCCTGTAAAGGTTTGTCCGGTCCGAAAGGCTGGCCCTCCTCACCACCTTCCTGCAGGACAGGGACAAGGGGCACCAAAGCTGTGAGCACCACATGACATTTCCTCTTAGCCTGTAGCTCTTCTCACCTCCTCCTCCTCACACTTCTCAGCCTCTCCCTCTGGAATGGAACGTGGATTCAGCTTCCTGGCACCCACACAAAGCCAGGCACTGGTGTGGACACTGAAGGTGGGAGGAATTTTCAGGAGTTCTAAACTGGTGCTGCAAATCTCTGTTAGAGCTCATGCAGGTCACCTTATGGACCTATTCTGCAACCAGTGGAATAAATGTAGAGGGAAATGGCCCATGGGCTGTTTAGGGAGCTTTGTGGTGTGCAGGACTGCTTTAGTGTCTAGTAAACATCTAATAAAGACCTCTGCAAACTGTGTCTCAGCACTGCATCTTGGCCATGTCACATACTACTGAAGAGCTCAAGTTAATCCACTTGAAGCACTGATTTTCCAACACCAATTTCAGTGATTTAACAGGGTAAATTCTCACCATTTGGTCCTGTGCTCAGGGCAGTTCCTAAACCACACCAGCACAAAACCATTTTCCCCCCAAGAATTAGCACCTCTTCCTAGTAAAAAAGCCACTCTTCAGAGGAGCTCTGCTTTCAGCAAGCAAAGTGAGCTGCTGCCTGTCACAAGTTCATTCAGAAAGGACAGCTGGGTTGTTCTGACCAACCTCAGGGTGCTCTGCAACCACTCCTGGGTGCCCAGGCCAGTGCCCCAAGTGACCTGCAGGGAACAGCACAACTCACCCCCGGCTGCCTGTGCTGGAGGTCCTGCGGCTCAGGGAGGATTTATGCCTCATCTGAGACTTCATGATCACATCGTGTTTGTGTTTCAGCTCCAGAAGCAGGACTTTGAATTCCTCCTCTTCACACAGATCTATGGCACACACAGACCTTTGTCAGACAGTTCTCATTAACACCATGCTACTAATTGTGCCTTCCTAGTTAGACACCCAGGTCTTAGGGCTGCACACAACAGCAGGGAGGCTCCCAAGCACAAGGGATAACATAGGAAACACACAGCAGGAAGACTTGGTGCTTGGGAAATGCCTTCTTCCTTCTTTTTATGAGCAGCAAGAAGCATTTTCTGTAGTAAAGTAGGTGCTTCGAAACTTCAGGCCCAGTTAAAGAAACTTCAACTTTTATTCCAAAAAGATACCTAAAAAATTATATTAATGCTTCTGAAAGCACCACGTGAGGACTCCAACCATTTCTTAGCCATTTCAATCTTTAAGCTTCATAAACTCACCTATTGGCATCTCATCCAAAGATGTCCTGGCACTCAAACTGGCCCCGTGGGACACGAGCAATTCAGCCATCTGCATCTAAGGAATGGAAAGAAGGCCAAGCTGATAGAGGTGTTTTAGGCAATTTAGGCTTTCCTCTCTAAAGCTGGAAGGTTGCAATAAGATGAGAGACAATGGCATGCAGGTTCAACTCGCCCCAAGTAACTCTGGTATGTCTGTAATGTTAAACACTGTTCCCACCATCAAGGCATGCTCTGCCTGAAATTTCTCAGCAACCAGTTCTTTTTGGAGCCCACGGGATCTCCTCTGATGCTGTCCAGAGAGCCCAGCCCCAGTACAGATTGATTCCATTTGCAGAGTACTCCACAGCTTGTCCAGGCAGAAAGAAATGCCACCCTCACACATGACCCAGCAAAATCCTTACCTGTCCCCAGAAAGCAGCAGCATGCAGAGGTTCCCAGCCATCCCAGTCCTTAACATCCAGGCTTGCCCCCTGGTCAAGAAGCACTTCAGCTGCATGCAGATAACCATTGGCTGCAGCTATATGCAGCTAGGAGACAAGGAACAGAGCATGAGCCACCTGCAAGGACCACGAATGGTTTTCTACACCGAGTTTCAGAGGATTTTGTTGGGTAATGTTTGAGCCCAGGGCTGGACATGCAGCACATTTCACACTGGGCAGGTGGCACCAGGTCAGAAGCAGGTTGTTCCTGTTGCTAAAGCTCAGTATTGCCTGCATGTAATTCTGTTTGGAGAGGAAACTCCTTAACAGTTCTTAGAATAACTTAGATATATGGTTGAGAAAAATAATGTATTCACATTTTCAATCAAGGGCTTCCCAATCTGTAGGGAAAGCACCATCGAAACACGAGCCTGCAATGCAGAACATCACCCACTGTAAGTTCTGCATTCCTCATGCCAGAAGAACATCTCTTCCCCACTAAAGTGCTGTGGATGTGATTTTTTGGAATCAAATTTACAGTCTGCTTTAGTCAGGACTCTCTCTATGCAATTGCACTTCCAATCACACCGAAATTATTTTCACCATTTGAAAGTCAAAAACATTTTAAACCTTGGCTTAAGGGAGTATGATTTTTTCAGATATTGGCTTCCAACTACAGCCATCACTTCAGAGACAATCAATAATGGCCTCTTTTAGGCCCCCAACTTCACGTCTCTAAAGATTTTTATAATTGCAGTCTGCTGTTGCATCTCTGAGCAAGACACTGACCCACGCAGAGCTCTGAAGAGATTAACTCCACTCAGAGCTGTGCTAAAGGGGAGAATTAAGGCTTCTTTCCAAGAAATTTTCAAGAGGATGCCACCACACAGAGTTAAAACTTCATCTGGAAATAAATTCTGATGCTTTCTAGCAACTCAATTAATTCCTACATGAATTTTATGCCACTTTCTAGAGGCCACATGAATTAATAAGGAATGAGTTGGGGAGCCAAGAGATCTGCTTTAATGTATGTATATAATCCTTGTTAAAGGGAAAAATGTGTTAAAAAATAAGCTGCAATAAAAACTTCAGTCATCCAAGCTTACCTTCGAGGGTAAACCCTCCTCTTACACTTCTGGCATATGCTAAAGATGACATTTAGATTAGGAAACTGGAATGCACTGCTGTGGCCTGGCCCTCAAACACATGAACCAATGAACCAAGTGCCTGTGTATCAGTTGTGTCTGGACCCAAGCACTAAATGATCATGGCTGTATGAAATTCCCAACACATACGACCTCACTACTGGAACATTCCCTAAGCTGGGACTGCTGTAAGACATGATTTAGGAGACATGTTTGTGGGGTAAAAGAACTAGGCTTGTTCAGCCTTCTCAGTCCCTGTCCAGACAAACCAGATGCCAGCTTGCTTTGGGCTGCACACTTGCCCTGGGTGCCCCCCAGTGTGAACAAACAGTGGCCACTGACTCTGTTTGAGCCAGATCCCACACAGCAGAAAGGAGGCAGGAAGTCCCCAGGGATCTCAGCACTGGATCCTGCTCCCATGAAACCAGAGGGCTCTCACAATCTCCTCCCAGGAGTCCAATCAGACCACGAGAAGCAAGAGGTTACTGGGAGATCTTCCAGGCCCAGTTCCCTGCAGGTCAGCAGATGTGTTATGTTCTGTGGGATTTCTCCTCTCAGTGACTTGCACCTGTTGATTTTGCATAACTCCTGCTCCAGGGCAGGTTTCATAACCTCGGGGATGAAGGAAAGCAAAAGTGAAGCTGCTGCAGTTTCACTCACCAGTGTAGCACCTTGGGCATCAGTCCTGTTCAGGTCTTGTCCAGTTGCAAGTATGTCATGAATGTCACAGATCATGACCTGCTCCGGAGCAGCTCGCATCTCATTGATCCTTTCCTGGGTAATCCCTGTTAAAATTCCAGTTTGAAAGAGTGGAAAGGTTGAGTAAAACTCTCCACTGATTGAGTAAAATAAGACTCATGATCCTGGTTGATAAGACCCCATATCCTTCACCCTCATGATCTTTAGGAATCAGAATAACCAGGCAGAGTCAGGTCCCAAGAAATCATGCCAGGAGCAGCTCTCTGCTTTTCTCCAGAGGCAAATCAAGAGCTGAGAAACAGGGTAATTTTTAGTACCACATTGACCCATTTCTGTATTTTACATAAACTCAATCTCCTTACCTTGATAGGCCATGCAAGTCTCAATGACATCCAGGGTTGGCTCATCTTCACAGAGGTCATATGGCATGTTGCCATCTGCATTGACTGCCAACAGGTCTGCTCCACTGCAAGGGGAAAACTGAGTTACACCAGGAAGGACCTCAGCCAGCCTAGGGCAGACAGTGCCAAACACTGGGATAAATGCTTAGGAAAAACTAATTGGGATTTGATAGTTGCCCAAATGCCACCAAGGTACATATGAGATAAGAAAGATTTGAAGCAGAGCTGTGGAGCTATGAATGGAGAAGATTAATTCCAGAACTGGGTGAAAGGCAGCACACTACACCTCCTTCCTGAGTCAATAACGCCCGGTGTGCCACATCTGCTCCATTTTTATAACCCTCATCCAAAAATGTCCTAACCCAAGTGGGAACATCCTCCAAGGGATGTTTGACTGCATCCTCTTCTCTCCTTCATTATACAGTCAAAGAAGAGCCAAATTTTCAATGCTCACCTCCCATATGACAGCACCACAGGGAGAAGTGTCCCTCCCTGAGGAAGCAGCAGCAGCAGCAGGCACTGCTGTGCAAGGCAGCAGGTTAACACTGCCAAAGCACCAGCACTCTGGGAAAGGGAGGAGAGGGCTCAACTATCTGCTCCAGGCAGGATTCACCACAGGTGCTCATGAAACAGCTCAAAACACACCTGGTTTCCTCCTCCTTGCTGGCAAGTCTAGAAAAACTTGAGCTTTAGGGACTTGCTCAAGCACCCCGTGCCACCACTGGGGATCAAACACTGCAGGAAGTTTACTGATCACTAATTAAGACCCAGTGAGACAGGTCACAAAGTTCACCCTGGTGCCTGAGTTACACACACTGCTGCCCTCCTCCAGTAGTGTCTGCTTGACTGGGGCTGGAAGATCTGAAATGGTGTTTAGAAGCTTGAGGGTGGGTCCTGATGGCTGCTCCTGTTTCTGCTCCCCCAGCGACTGCAGCTCCACAGGCACACACAGACACACCAGAACACAGGCAAAAAGAGGCAAATTTTGGCCCAGTCTCCAGAAATCTTCATGAAACTGAGCCAGGCCATCTATTGTCTCCTCAGCCTTTCTGCTCTTCCTCCTTCACCCCCTTCTCCCCCAGGCAGGAAGGACCCCCATGAGCAGCTTGAAAGCAGGGAGTAATCACCACTGCTGCAATCTCCCAAGGCACTAAGCAGCCTCAGTTTCCATCCACAGAAGCTGTGGGCAGAATCAGACCCGCAGAAAGGACAGACACAAAAAGCCACCTACTGCTGGATGAGGATCTTCACCAGGTTGATATGACCACACGTGGCTGCTGCATGCAGTGGAGTCCACAGCTCGTTGTCCTTGGCGTTGACGTTGGCCCCGTGGCTGAGGAGGAGCTTGACTATGTCCTCATAGTTGTCTATGCAGCACTGGGGAGGAAGAAATGCAGACAGATTGGGGTTTTTTAAACTTTGGGAAAATGTGGGTTCGTACCTGCTCAGCAGCAAAATAATAAAGGGCACCTGGACACGGAGGACTTTATCCTGCACTGCTTGGCAAGGAGCATCTCCAGCAGAGTTAAACTGAGCACCAGCAAGTCAAAAAGGCAGAACACCTACACTGGACAGACCAAGGGGTCACTGGTGATTTCCAGGGCCTTCTGGTGTGGGAGCAGAACCAGCAGGGAACAACAGCAAACACACTCACAGCTTCTATTCCACTGGGTCTTCCATATTCAAGAGCAAACACAGCAGAAATTCAATGTAACCAGTGTAACCACATACCAAGGGATGAGCTGACAAGCTGACATTCCCTTTTTCTTGGGAAAATCCCACACACTGGCATGTGATGAGCAAAAGTCTTTTCAGGAGCTCAGGCTACCTACCACAGTTATCTAGAGAGGCACAAATTGGATTCACAGAATTATGAGGTGCTTTGCAGGGCATTTTTCACTTCCTGAAAAAAACCAGCTTCCTTCCTGCATCTAGAGTACAAATGCAGGCCAGAAGGGCCTCAACCTCTTTCCTTTGGTGAAGGTGAAATTTGCTCTTTGATCCACCCCTTGTTCACCTCCAGACATGAATGTGCATGTGATAAAGACATTAAAATAAGATTTATTCTGGTGCAAAAAGCCTGTTTGTGGTGTGTGCATTGCTGCAGACCCACACAGCTCAGCACACAGTACAGGCTGTTAATGGGGCTGAAATCCAACACACAACAAGCATTTCAGGAGCTGAGTGACAAGGACCTTTCAGGTATTTCTATTCTGCTCACTATTTGTACATGGAAGTGGTGTTAAAGTCATGCCTGTCACACAGCCAAGTTATCACGGAAGTGGAAGGAAGTCACATTCACTGGAAGGAATGCTAATGTGCCCACTGAGGGGCTTCTCTGTGCTCAGGGATTCAGTTATTTCAGTGACACAAAGCTCCCATCCTAACTCCCAAATGCACCTTTCCGACCCCTCCGTGGGCAAGGTGGGATTCTCCAGGCTTTAGAGCCTGCTTGGGAAAGCAAGGAGGGTGCCAGTGTTTCTCTGAGTGCAGGATAACATCTCTTTGGAGAGGTGATGGTGGTGGGGACCTTTTGTTCTTCCAGAAGCCAGTTTGCATTTTTAAACAAACATTCATGCAGCTTTGAAGGGAGCAGGCGACTGGCAAAAGAATCCAAAATCCCAAGTCAATGGGAGCATTCAGAGCAGGGAGTTATGGCCAGAAATCCCTGAGTGCTCGTGTGACAACCACGCCACTGTTGTTTGAGGCAGTGGAGGCGGCAGCTGCCAGGCACGGCCAGTCCCACGTGCCTGGGAAAGAATAGAAAAACCCTTATGGAAACAGCACAGAGGCTCCAAGGAAGGCCACAGACCTCCACACCACCATGGCAAGTCTGTATTTCACTGGTGATCAGCTACTGCCATCTCATACAGACTTTGGAAGTCCCTGAGCCTACAACAAGCAGCAGCAGACTCTTCAAGCATCTCGTGCATCATTTATTTAACACACTTTCAAAACTCATGGATTGCCAAGGTCTCTAAATTTGAGTTAATCTGCTGTAAGAATTTAGAACCTAGTCCTACAAAAATTAAAAGGTGGGGAAGATGCTGTTGACATGTGAACTCCAGCCCTGACTCCCAAGCTCTTATTATCACTGAATAAAGTCTGGGATCCAGCAAGAAAAGGATACAATCTCAGTTTGCTCCCCAAGAAACCAGATCACCAGCACAACATGGTGAAATTTCACTGCTTTAACTGAGAAAAAAAAGCAATCTAGGAGGTCTCCCTGTTTAACCTGGCCAGGTGGGCTCAGTGGGCAGCAGGAAGGCACAGGGAGGGCTGAGCTCCTGCCACGCCTCACCTGATGCAGCGCAGTTAATCCGTCCTCGTTGCACAGGTCCGGGCTGATGTTGCTCTTCAGCAAGTAGCACACTGCAAGGCAAGGACACAGGAGAGTCAGAGCAGCCACCCTGCCACATCTCGTGCCCTCAGCCGGCCCTGGACAGCTCAAGGCAATTCACACCATCAGCATGGGCAGAGCTGCGGGAGCCACCAGCCCAGCACGGGTTTGTCACCGCAGGGAGAGCAGAGCTTTCCGGGGTTTATCCAGCAGAGAGCACCAGCACACAATTTTCCCCCAACTTCCTTCCGAAGGAGACTGTTAATACAACCAAAATTTCCATTCAGTTGTGCTGGAACAACCTCCATTTTTGCCGTGTGCTTCACAATGCCTGAGTGCAACCTCTGCACTCTGTGGCCCAGGAAAGCCCAAAGGGGATTTCGGGATCCCAAGGTATAACCATGAGAGAGATCCCTGCCACCACGAGAGGCATGAGGCTTTGCCCCAAGAGTTAATCTATCCACGATGAGAAACAAAACACACTCAGGGCCCTGCCACATCTAAATACACCAGGGTTGCTTTGGACACTTCACTTGAGCTGCTGAGTGTTTGGAGAAAGCTTCCCAGAGGCTTTAGTTTTTAATCACTGCTTTGAGGGGAAAGGGTAACATTTATTCCATTAAAATGCAAATTTCTAAAACACATGGAAAGTCATTAGCCCCTAGGTGAAAAACTTGCACGGGGCAATAGCAACAGGGTTGGCAGAGGGCCTAAATTAATAGCAACACCAGAAACCCTTCAAATTCAACACTGCTGATCTTGATGATCCATGCCCATTTTCTGTTGTTTTCTTGCTCACTCCCTGTTTTTTCCCCAGAGATTTCACTACCTAATGCTTTTCCTACCTCAAATGTCACTGACAGCACAAGCACAAGCCAGAGGTTCATAATCATCTCCCCAGGGCCAGAGCAGCAACAGATATTCACGTCACATCTTATTGATGGCAGGCATGCAAGCACTGAGTGAAACCAGAGCGGCACAACAAGGAACATGGACAGAGCTGAAAGGGCAATAACCATCCTCAGAGCTGGCAATCAGAAACACTGCCAGGCTGCTCACTCCAAAGCAGCCTCTGATCCCTGTCCTGCTGTCAGAGGGAGCTCTATTCCCAGCACATCCACAGGGAAAACCATCTGCAGGGCTGTCCCTGGGGACAGAGCACTTCTGGCACGCAAAACAGAACATGGAAAACACACCCACCACAACATCAGTGATGATTTATGAGGCTTTGTTTAAAAGATCTGGAAAACACACTTGCAAGAAAGGCAAATCGAAAGCAAAGTGAAATTTTGATTGGAAGCCACTGCTCTGACGTTATCACAAAGGAAGGTAAAACCAAGCAGAAGTGAAATAAAACACTTCACATCACAGAGTTGTTTCACCCCACTCAAAATGAATGCTTGGATTTACTCTTGCTGGAAATAATTTCAAGGCATTGACACCTGCTCGATTGACCTGCTGCAAAAAAGCAGAATACAGCAAAGACAAAACTCATCCAGCACCACAGCAAATCCAAAGCCTCTGTTTATTTCCAGCTCCAAGGCCAGTGCAGGAAGCCCACGCCTACACTGGACTCAGCCCCAACACTTGCATGCTGAACAGTAATAAGAGCACTGAACCTCAGCCAGTATATCCAATTTAATGACTCTGCTTCTACTGTTTCTGGCCAGCCCGGAGCTCTTGCTCTCCTAATCCAAGCTGAGTGACAGACGAGTCGTTCACCAGCGGGCCTGCCTGTCTCTTATTTATGTTGGATGCTCTGCCATTAGGGTTTTAATTCAATCTCAGTCAGTTAAGTGCCATTGTGTACTAATGACACACAGCTCCATAATCATGTTTTGCCTGATTATGGAGATTTGGACAAGTAGATGCTGGCAAATTAACCTTGTAAGTGCTGTCTCTCCATGGGAAGAAGCAGCAGCATAAATCCCAGCTTGTTACAGGGTTTTTTGTCAAAGGCACTGTGATCATGGCTTGACAGAGCTTGTAAGAGGCCCTGAAGGGTTAAGATTCAGAGAAGTTTTAATCTTACCCTAAAGAAGCTTTGAATTCTTCACTAACCCCTGCAGCAGCCCTCGTGTTCCCAGTACACCTCCCCTTGGCTCCCTTCTGCCCTCAGGACAAGTTCACCTTATTTCCCAGCATCTCCCAACACACTGAAGGCTGACAGCCACGAGACACCAGAAACAGGCTCAGGAAAGTCAGATAACGAAGCCAGGTGTGGATGGAACCACTGGCAACAAGGCAAACAAGGCACGAAGAAGAGATCAGACTGTTTTCTGTCCAGGGCTAAGCTGAAGATTGCATTTTAGGGCTGGGCAGGGGAGCACAGGGTCAGGCAGCAACAAGTCCTCATTCCTGCCCAGCAGCCCCAGTTCATAGGAGAACAGAGCCCCATTCCTGCCCAGCAGCCCCAGTTCATAGGAGAACAGAGCCCCATTCCTGCCCACCAGCAAGGCATGGGGTGGCAAAGATCAGCTCCATCGTCCCCTCTCCCTGTGAGCTGCAGGGGCACATGGAGGGAGGACATGGACACCTTCTCCATGCCCCCTACCCAGGAACAGCTCTTCCCAAACAGCCAGGAAGAACAAGTACTCCTTCCTGATAAACTTCAGGAGAAAATGTGCATTTGTGGGTTATCCAGTGCCCTAAGAATAGGAAAGTGGGGGGCACATCTGTGATGTTTGCAGAGCTGGAAGCTGGACCCTCCCCTGTGGCAGTGCCACCAACCTGCTCTGCTGCTTCACACACAACATAAGTTACAGGGACCTGAGCGTGCAAAACGCTTCTCTCTTCAAGCCCTGCTGGTGTCACACGCTTCTCTGCAGAGCTCAACACCTTCTCCCCCACCTCCAGGCATGAGTGATGCTGCACAGGTAGGAAGCAAACGCTCCAGCTCCCAAGGACACAGATTAATCACCCAGCGCCAGCTGATCGCCTTCTGTCGGCTCAAGCCTCCACTCATGGAAGGACAATCCCCCACACGCTCGCGGAGCAGCGGGGAAATGAGCCCTCTGCAAGGCCCTGAGCCTGACAGGAGGGGCTCTTTGGGGTCACAGCAGCGTGTTCAGCAGCATCAGGCTCCACGCTAACACCACGATTAACTTCTTAGGGAGCTCGGTGCCAAAAACGCTGAGCTCTGTCAAATCTGCGCGCTGCACGTAGGCGGAGGCAGGTGGGGAGCAGGGGCTGGGTGCGTGGAGATTCTTTATTACACGTCGAGCACAAGTTGTGGGAAGCAGTTCCAAACGCATAGCAAATGAAGGAATGAAAACGATCACAATAAGAGCTGGGTGAACAAATTGTTGTGAATAATTCATTGCAAATTATATTAACTGAGCGATCGCTCAAATGTATTTTCCATTATTCTCCTTGCTCTGCCTATAATTGAACCTCTCACACACCAAGATGGTGTACATTAATCTTCAATTTATATTTTATCATTCACATCTGTGCTGTGTTAAATGGAAAAAGCTCCCACAACAGCTGTGAAAATACAGCCTCGGTTTTAAGCCACTCTCCATCAGATGTCCCGGGGCAGCCTTAGAAAGATTCTCCTCCTCAAACATAGCAAACTACTTTAAGGAGCTCTNGCGATCGCTCAAATGTATTTTCCATTATTCTCCTTGCTCTGCCTATAATTGAACCTCTCACACACCAAGATGGTGTACATTAATCTTCAATTTATATTTTATCATTCACATCTGTGCTGTGTTAAATGGAAAAAGCTCCCACAACAGCTGTGAAAATACAGCCTCGGTTTTAAGCCACTCTCCATCAGATGTCCCGGGGCAGCCTTAGAAAGATTCTCCTCCTCAAACATAGCAAACTACTTTAAGGAGCTCTTTTTCCTCCCAGCCTCACTATTCTCCCCAAAAACTAAAAAGCAGGAGAAAGGCAAAAACAACACTGTAAAGATCCAAGGAAAATTCAACACCAGGCAATCAACTCTCCCGCCTTGAGAGATGTCACAGTACTATCATTTTTTATTGGTGTTACTTCCCACTGAGTTTACATTAGAAGCAGCTTTTCCAGAAAAGTTCCTAAATCAGATGAAGAAAAAAAAAACCCTTTGTAACACAGTTTTCCCTAAGCCAATAAGCCACACCATAAAATCCTGGATACTGTTACACTCCCATCCACACCAAGCACTTGCATACCTCAAGCATTAGTAACTCATATGAGAAAAAGCCAACTGGAACTGATATCGATACCATGAAGGGATAAAAAAACCCCCAACAAACACCTTCCTGATAGGAGGTCCTGATTCCTCCCAAAAATACATAATGGCAAACTGCCTTTACTGGCAAGCAGGCTTACCTGTGTGCTCCAAGTTTACATACATACACAGGCCATAACTTTCTAAAAATTCAGGTTTGTCTCAATCCTTTTCACTCAACAATTTCTCTTTGAAATAACCCAAACTCTTCAAGTTCACCTTTTGGTGAACCAGGCACTTTCAGGCCACCTTTAAAAGGTGGGGTCTCCATGACAGTACAATAATTTCTGTATGTTCACACATGATTACACTGCATAAAATGAAGTTCCACTCGGGTTAATAAAACATTTTTACACATTGCCCCGAGTCCCTTTCACCCAAATGCAGCTTTAGTCAGAGACCCAGTGCAGCAGAAGCAGCTCCTTCGAGCATTATTTGTAGTGACATACACACAGGGCTGTTGGCAAATGTCTGCCAAGACTGATCCCAGCCTGCCAGGCATGGGACTATGGATGGGCTCAGCTACTTCAAAGCTGCATGTTTACTGCTGTGGTTTTGCAGGGATATTTATTACACAGGAGAAACAATGCCAGGAAAACAGCACTGAAGCTGTGAGCACTCTGCCAGCTTCCTAGCCCAGCATCCAGCGATACTCACATTTTACAGCACATCTAAACTCTGAGCAATAACAGGATGAACTCCCTCAGCCTTAGCCTCCACTCCCTGCAATGTACAACTGATAGCCCATGCTGGCCCATTGATAAACTCCACAGCGCCCCAAAGCTTTCTGAAAGACAGAAAAAACCCCACAGAAAGCGAAATGCCGCACTCAGACAGCTTCAGACACGTAGTACACCTAAAAATAAATATGGCCCAGTTTGCCTGCTGAGCCAGCGACTGAGACATCCCATCCTGATTGATCACTGAGCTTTCTCGGGAAGGTTCAAAGCCTGTTAAACACTTCCCACCCAGTTTATAGCCAGGCACACACATTGCCTCTAATATAGCCACAAACTCTGGGAAGTCTGGAGAGAGGCCAGCAGAGCCCCATCTGCTTCGTGCCACATTCACAGGCCAGGGACACTGCACGCAGCCACGCTCAGTCCAGGAGCTGCTTCCCTCAAGGAAAATCTGTTTCTGACTCTGATGCTTCTTCCTTCAGAGGGCACAGCCCCCCCCAGCCCTGAGGAGCCTGTTTTTCACAGCAGGCTCCTCCTGCAGGGTTGGGTGCCTGGCTTATACAAGTTTTATTCTGACTGCAAGTCAACAAGTTGTACATTTATTTAATGCATAGAGTCTAATTCTTTCTGTTTGTGCATATTTCAATCCATTTTTGCTCAAAGACAGAACCCTTGTCCATCACTGCAGCACCACAGCAACAAGAGCAATGCTACAAAGGGACAACCTCCTACAGCTGCTTGTGGGATGGATGGGCCACATCCTGCCCCCACACCCTTCTGCATCCCACATTTTTCTGTTCTGCATGCAGGACTCCAAGCTCTGATAATCCACTTAGTAGCAACGATGATAAAGCATCTTTCTTTAATGGCTGCCATCCACCTGGGATTACTGGGATCAGGAAATGTGCAAGTTACCCCTCTGCAGCCATAGTGCTTGAAGGGCACAAAGCACAAACAAAGCCAAATTTATTTCCATTGCAAAAATGAAAATTAGAGGATGCTGCCATCTGACACACCTTTCTAAGGATGTAGTGTCATGTTCAAAAGTATCCTGATCCTCTTCTCATGTCACACTGACAGTGAAACTGGTCCTCACTGGAAATGTTAAATACATAAAGCAAAATTAAAGTCAAAGGTTACTTCCCTGGTTTCCCATTTGTCATCTGGTATTGGAAGAATAAATAAATCATTTTGGGATGGTTTTTAAACAGATGATGGGATTTGAAAGGGATGAGTGTTTTATATAACCTTTGGGCTCAGCTGCCTTCAGCAGGATTGCTGTGGGCAGGGAGCCAGGAAAGCAGATTCCCCAATATCACTGGGACAGAAACCCCTGGGCTGCCACAGAGCCTCTTCTCCCTTTACAGGCATTTCAGAGTAGTTATTTGAACGGTCCTGACTTAAAGAGTACTAAAAAAAATATATTAACTCAGACTTTGGGAGGTATGGATCAAGCAACCCAAGGCCAAGTCTCCCAGGGATGACTCAGGAGCTTGGCAGCAGCAGCAGAGCAGTGCTGGCCTTTGGGGTGTGACAGTTCACAAAGGGGCTGTAGTTGCTGTAGGGGAAGCCACAGGAGTCAGTGACCTGAGCAGGGAACAACAACCAAAGAGAGGGATGATGGACAGCCACACTGTCCAGCAGCAGCTCCAGGGGCACCTGCACCCCCCACCTCCTGAGTTCACACCTGAAATTTTGGGTTTGGTGGGCCCAAGCAGGTGAGCAACACATCTCATTTGAGTTTCAGGCAGCGTGAGACAAAGGGCACCTACAGAGTCAGTAACTCTACCAGGACCTCCTGTTCTCCTACTCCTCTGGCTACTGCCAGCTTTCTTCCTACAAAAAGCACTTATGGAAGTCATGACAACACATGCAGATCCATTCAGACAACACAAAATCAACACAACATGTGCCTTTTATCTGAGCAGCACAGAGGATCTCACCTGTATACATGGTCAGAAACAATTTTTGATGTTTTGGACCAAAATCCATCTACAGAGACATGGAGCCCTCAGCACCTGTCTGTACTAAGCTTATTAGAAATTAAGTCTTTCAGGGTACAAAAAAGGAAATTAATCATAAAAATTAATTGGCTTTAATAGAAATGACAGCCTGAGAAGTGTTCAGATAAAAGGGAGCAATGGTGTCAGGAGGGAAGCTTCTGCAGCTGTCTGAGTCTGTGAACAGCTTGCCCAGCTACATTAACACATTAACCTAACAGGTGATCAGAGGAGCAGGATTGCAAAGGCCCCCTCCAACCTCCACACAGAGCCAGACTCTGGATCCAGCCAGGATTTGCAAGAGGATACCCTGATGTGTTCTGTGTAGCAGGAAATAGTTCCTATTGCCATCTGAAAGTGCTCTTAGGTTCAGGAGCCATCAGCCTCTGCCCCAGCTCGTGTTTCAGGCGTCCTGTGGCCTCAGCTAAGCAGCTGTATGGTGACCTGAACCACACGAAGGTTCTTAAGAGTTTCAATTATAAAACAGGAAACTTTCTACTTAGAGGAACGGAAGAGAGGTTGTGCTGGAGGGTGGGGAAATACAGCCCTGCTTTTCACTCTGCCCTGAGTCCACATGGAATGAATGATTCCCTGCAGTGACAGCCTGCTGACCACATCCCAGGAGCTCGGGGCACACTGGGCTCTCCTCCCCTGCCCCACTTCAGACACTCTCGTTCTGGGTCCTGCTTCTCTAACCATGCCCTGGTCTTCAGAGAGCCCTGGTCTGTTCCCTCCATCTGCTCTGGCTGTTTCAGTCCCTTCTCCACTCTGACCTCAATCAACACCGCTTACTGGTTTTTTTTCTCCCCATCTCCAAATTTGTCTCTTTTTGGTTTAGGATGAGCACACTGGGGACGGAGATCTTGCAGAGCTGCAGATCCACGTCCTGCCCTCAGCTCTGCCCCCATGGCTGGCTGCATTGCTGCCCCAGGGTGCCAGGGGCCGTGGTGTGAGCAATGCCAGGGCAGAGCGCCGTGTGCCAGGACACGCGCCCAGCTCTGGGTGACAGCGCCACAGCGGGAGCTGCTGCCAGCCCAGATGTGTCTCACACCATTACCCACCTGGGAGACCACAAGGGACACGCCAGCAGTTAAAGAGTAACCTGCTAACACCTCACCCTCTGCTCCCCAGAGCTGTTTCTGACTGGAAATGCCGCGCTGTGAGGGAAGGGAAATGGGTGTAAAAGCTGAAAATCATCCCCCCACCCCCTTCTCGAATATCAGATAAAGACAGAATATGGTTTCATTTTCCAAAACAAACGTTACAGAAAAACCTTTCATGCAGGTTTAGCAGCAACCTGAACTTTACCAGAGAAGCACTGGCAATCCTTAGCAACCCTTTTGCTTTCACAACCTGTAATTATTCAGCAGGAAATTTCACACATTTCAGAGATCTGAATTTCAACAGCACCTTCCATCCAGAGATCTCCCAAAGTGCAGCTGCCGTTAGTGGAGCAAGCTCCAGGCTATCTCCTGGGATTTTACAATCAGTTTTTGCCTCATTTCAAAGCTGTGACACCTCAACCCAAGTTAGACCAAGGCTCTGGAGGCTCAGGGACCTTTCTTTGCCAAGGTCACAGTGACAGCCCATGGCACAGCTGTGACACTGCCCTTGAGCCCAGGGCCCAACTCTGCCCTTTAAGCACAAGAAAACTCTACTCTCCCCCATCCTTTCTGTTGTCCAGCCAAGAGCAATTGGACAAAGATAACAGCAATTTTTTATCCCTGCTCTCACATGCCAAAGTCCCAGAAGTTTGCAATTTTTAAGGGCTGATCAAATCTCTCTATTCCCCAAGACTTTCCAACCACTGCTCTTTCAACCTTCATTTCAGCATCTGTCACACAGACAAATCACACAGACCACAATTTATTCTTCATATTAACAAAGCAGTGCATTCAAATTTGCTCTGCAGGTCAAACAGCTCCAATCCCAAAGCAATCCCCAAAGTCCAGTGTCCCTTGATCTCCATCATCACCAGAGGTATTCAGCACTGCATGGAAACCAGCTCATACATGTGAGAGTGGAATCAAAAGTGAGCACCTGAGCTTGGCAGAAATGCAGGTTTTCCACAGCTACAGTGGTGCTTACAATAAATGAGAAAGAGACTGCAAAAAGGCCTCCAAATTTCGTCCAAACAAGCAGGCACACACTCATACAACCTGGCTTGGTCTGTAACCTGACTGTGAGTGCTCTGCACACAGATCACCTTGTTTTATTCATTATCTCACCTGTTCCATCACACAAAGTTGAAAACTCTCTCAAACAACCTCTGCCACAAGCTCCCTGTGATTTCTTCTTGCCACCACTTCAAGAAGCAGAAGAGGAGCGTTCCCAGGCAGGGTGATGCAGTACAGCTCTGACTGCTGGGAGGCCCATGGGGAGGCAGTGGCAGGGCTTGACAGGTCATTCAGACTTGGAAAGGCAAAAAAAAACCCTACTGGCTGTCTTCACCCATCCCTGCCCTGTGCACAGACACCAAAGTGCAGCCTCATGTGAACTCAGGACAGCTTTTGCTGCCAGCTCTCCTCTGCTGAGCATCTGGCACTTTGATGCAGAAAAGAGAGGAACTGAGCAAGGGGTTGGCAGCACTTTCCTTTTTCACCTCACTTTCAAAAGCCATCTCCATCAGCTTCAATCTTTCATCTGCACAATACAGCCTGAACTCAGCAAACCCCTTCAGATCAGTGATGGGCAGAGAGAGAAAAGCTCTCAATTTCCTGGCAGGGAAACAAGGATGCTCCCTCGAGGAAGGAGAGGTTTGAGGTCCAAACCTAGGGCAGCTCAGACTGGAGCTCTGAGCTCAGGACTGTACCAGCCTTTGGGGCAGTCTGAGAGGCTTTTACTTACCACAAAGAGGAAAAGAACTGAAAGTGCTTTGCCTCAGTGCTTCAGGCCAGGTCACTAATGTGAGACCAGCACTTCAGTCTCTATGCACACACTGATTCATTTATTTTAATTCATTGCCCTGTGTTTACGTGCTGAGCTTATTATAATTATATGTATTGTGTTATATGAATATATTATTGTAATATATATTCACAAAACACATCGTTCAAACAACCAAATTAACAAATACATCATTCCTGCAGCTCTTACATAGGTTTAAAGCACCCCACTTATCAGAGCAGTATCTCTGAACATTGAAGCCACAACTCCTTGATGCTGGGAACAAGGAGTTACAGGCAACAATATATCCCACTTGGAATCACAGAGAGCTAAGGTTGGAAAATACTTTTAAGATCATCAAGTCCAACCATCTGTTGACTCCTCTCCCTTCATACCTGTGAGAGGACTCTTATCCTGGGATGAAAGAGCAAGTCCCCACGACAGAACTGCAACTGAAATGCCTCCCCAGCCTCTGCAGCAAGAGGCAGCTCAGAGGAGTTCTAGTTTTCCTTTCTGCACCAGAGGAGAACAGCTTCAGTTTGCCAAAGCAGATCACATTTCCCAATAAAATGGCAGTTTGCAAAATAATTAACAGCCATTAAGTTTTGCCACTAGCAGCAGCAGGACTGTTCCCCTCCCAGCAGCAGTGAAAGCTCTGCTTATTTCTGAAGTAAACGCAGAGTTGTTAATGAGCCATTTTATCCCACCCTGTTTGTTTCCGAGAGCTCCCTCCCCAGCAGATCCCTCTTATCGGGGAGTTTTTCATTACATATTTAACACTACAAGAGCCTGAGTGCCACGGACCACCTCTGAGCTGTCACAGTGCAGGAATGGTGACATCCATCTTCTGGGCTTGAATGGCAGACTGCTGAGTGCTCACTGCATCCCTTACACCAAGGAGTAAAAAGGGAGAGAGCCTCCTTACTCTCCCTGCCATGCTGCTGGAGGAGAACAGACTACATGACCAAATTAACTAAAATAACCCCACTTTTGAGCATTAAGACAAGAGGAAAGCCAGGCTCCAGCTTTGCATCATCCCCCATCAACCCTGCAGTCTAATATTTTGACTTGAACATGTACAGGAACAACAAAATGCTTTAGTAGCTCAGCCCACCTTGGTAAGTTCATTAAAGTAATTAACGCTGAAGTGGCTGCTTACACTGCTCTGCTGACAGCACTAATTACACGCTGCAGAGGTGGATCCCAGTGACAGCAAAGGGGACCAGGAGCTGGCTGGGAATGCACAGAAATGGGCAGATGTGCAGCTCTGTGCCATCCCTGGGGTGGGACCCAGCACTCCCCTGATTCCTCCTTACTTTTACCCCCAAATTCAGCATCGCCAGCACAGAGTGTAACTGAGCAGCTCCGACAGCTTCAGCTGTTTTCCTGCAGACCAACACCCAGCAGAAGAGACCTGGAGCATCCTCCTCACACCTTTTTGAGAACAAGCCCTTCGTTAACAGGAGCAGGGCTGGCTAGCCAAGGTGACAGGGCCCTTACAGAACCTCACAAGGATAGCAATCCAAGTGTTCTGGTTCCTGGAGACATCGTGGACCCTTTAATCTCCTGTGAAATGAAGTGGGAGGGCTGTCCTCTCCCTCACTAAACCAGGGGTATAACCTTCCTCACACAAGAAGTCCTGTGTCTGTTTTGGGAGATGCAGGGGATCTGATCCTCATTGCTAGATCTGTGATCAAGCACAAGATCCCTCCCCAGCTGGCTTTGGTTCACCTTTGTCTGGGGAAAACACAGGCTTAAAGAAAGTTACTTTTTTTCCAGTCAGTTGTTTGTAAAAAATGCTTTTGGTATGTTTCCCACATTTCACAGGCTGAGGCAACCCCACTCCAACCCTCCATCAGCGCCCAGTTAGTGCTACAACAGAGAAATCCTGTTTCTTTCTGTTCATCTGATCACAAAGAATCATCCCCAGGGAAAGGAGCCCACCCCACCAGGAGCATCCAACGAGGTCTGGCTCTCACAGGAGCAGCTGCAACCAGTACAGTTGTATAATGGAAACCTGACCTACAAACCCTGAACCAAATTCTAGTTGTTCCCCTTTGAGAAGGGAGCACGTGGAGGCTGCACACATCTTCTGCCCTGGCTGCTGCCACCTCCCACAGCTGTAATCCCAGCTTGGCTCCACATCCCAACAGGACTGTTACCTCTCCTCCATCCAGCATTGCTGGGAGGAAGAGGACCACCAGCAAAAAGTGAGTTAAAATGGGCCCTGGTTGCATAAATTGCATCATCTGGGTCACCTACAGCTCAGGGATGGACGTGTTTTGGTGGCCAAGCTCTCCACACAGCAACACTCACGTCTGGGGGTGAGACACAAAGGACCAGCTGCTGCTGCCTCTCCACCAGACAGGGCACCAGCAGCACTGGAGCTGAGGCCTTAGGTTTTAGCTTTTATACTTTTTAGATCTTGTGCTGTTTTGGTGAGCAGTTTTAGGTTTCATATTAAGTGCTACTAAGCTCTCTTCACAGAGTAGAGAGACAAAACAATTCTTTCACCAATTTGATACCAAGGACAACTTTCAGGCCCAAGAACGAAAAGAGAAGTGAAGTGAGAAGAAAAAACCAGGAGGATGGAGCTTCACAACCTGAAGCAATGGTTGGACAATTAACTCCAATATGCTGATGGACCAGAACTTAAGTGTGAGATCTCCTGATCAGGTGTCCATTTTGTGATCATTTTGGGGCATCTTGGGTGTGGTCTGTCTGGACTCTTGTGCAGCCCAGGTGTGTCCATCGAATAAATATTTACTTTATCCTTTTGCTCTGGCTGGTCTCTGTTCCAGGTCAGCCTCCTGAAGGCATCAGAGCAAAGGCCATTCCCCAGCACACACATTCCCCACGGAGCAAACAGCCTGCTCTGGGGACAGAACAGCTGTGTGGGCTCAAAGGACCAAGGTGACAAGCAGGTGACACAGAGAGTTTTTGGGACAGACAGCATTAACCTCTTTGCTGCTGGAGCCTTGCTTTCCAGTGCAACCCCAGCTCCTCAGGAGGGCTCTTCCCCTACACAGCCCCAACAAACCAGATTGGTTTGAGGTGTTTTGTGCCTGTGGTGCACGGCAGCATTGAAGACATTAAGAAGAATATATTGCACCAGAGAGTCTAACAAATAACACACCCATAAAAGCAGAGATGAAAGCTCAGCATGTGCAGGCAAATCACAGCAGCTGGGAACTGCAGAGTCACCCTGGGAACAGGACACGAGGCAAGGCCAAGCCATCTCCTCCTCCACCCCAGCACCAGCCAGGACAGCCACGGCCAGATGGGAATTTGGACAGACCTGAGCCTCAGAGCAGCTCAGCAAGATGCACAAACCTTCCCTTGGGTTTAAATTCTGCAGTAAAATTCCAAAAAGCATTAAAAGGAGGTTCTTCAAAGGACTGTGAAAGGAACAGGAGCTCTCATAAGGAGGTCCTTACACTGTCAGTAGTTTTGAGATGCTTTGCAACCATCTGATCCCTCCTTCCCCATGCAGCATATCTAAAACAAGGAGTTTCTTCAGAGAGTGCACTAGATTTGAATGACAAGGTTTCCCAGCTCCCTGCCTGGAAATCCCTTGTTTTCCTGCAGTCTTGCTGAAAATGAGGAGAAATTTGCTGTTGATGAAGCACATTCCCAGCAGTGATGGACAGGGGCCAGGCTGTGCTGACCCACTGACCAGTCCTACTTGGCCACACTCCTGGGCCAGCTCCCACGTGTCCATGGCACACAGGGTACAGCATCTCCCCTCGCAGATGGCACTGCCCTCTCACAAGAAAAATAGCTGGATGGAAGCTGCCCTGTGGTGTTGGAACCCTGGACACCAGAACCCAGAGGATTTCAGGCTTTCTGTGCTGACAGGGACTGATCAAAAATACACTGCATTCACCTCACTGTGGGACTTATCCCAAGAGAAAAACCAGCCCAGTGTGCAGTCGGGAAGGGGCTACATGAGCCAGTTGGGAAGATGCTCCTTCCCCCCCACCTGCCTTTCCCAGTGGGCAGTTTGAGTGCAGGAGCACAGTGAGGGAGGTTTCAGCCATCACACATAACCACAGTGGACACTCACCCACTAAACACCTGATTTACTTGATTGTAGCAGCAGCTTCTCAAAGTGTGGGTGATGCCAGAGGCAGTCGGAGCTTTGCTGCTGCTCCCAGCCACAGGAAGCACAGCCAAGCCCTACAGCAAAGCAGGAACACTGAGATTTCCCCCAGCTGCTCTTATCTTGTCTCACAGGGTTGAAAACTGGGTCCTATTGAGAGCAAACAAACAAGCCCTGGCATTCACTGAACTCTGCTGTAAATCACGTGCAGGGACAGGCTCTTCATGCAGAAGTGACAAGGAAGATGTGTCTGCAATGGTTTTATGGCACATCACCACAGAAAATGGTTTTCTGTCCCTAAAGCAGGTGATTAAAATTCCAAGATGCCAGAGATTTTAATCCTGAGCTAATTTTTCCCCTCTTCTATGCTGTATCATACATCACCACTATCAAGAGAGCAGAACTCTCAAAAATCAGATGTCCTGAAGCTAGAGTACAAGAAAATTATGTTTTCTACAGCAAATCAGTTCAACAGAGGCTCTATAAAACATGATTGATAATTAGTGTTTTCTTTTTGGCAGCTAGTAGCAATTGTCTTCTCCTTAAGCCCAGTGCATTTGCCAATTTAAAACTAATCTGTCCAAAAATGAAACAAAACATCTGCCAAAGAAATTCCCAGTGAATAGTGGTTAAGATTTACCAAGTTCTACAGCAGAGTATCACCTGCTACAGCATCAGACAACTCAACAGTAATTAGGGTAGAGCTGAGACAGCCTTGTGGAAAGAGCCATCAGGCAAATGGAAAATGGATGGGAATAGCTAAATCAGTTTAGATTTCCTTAACAGAGGTAGATCAAAAGAAAACTAACCCGATTAGGAGGCAGAGAGACACTGATCCAGATTCATGGAGCAAAGCAGAACAGCTATAAAGTGATATTTATGCCTGTTTTCCTTTCCAGGGCTGCATAAAGCATCAGCATGTACCAGTAGATGTGGCCCAGATTTATGGGCTAAGGGTAGACCCTTTTAAACAAGGACAGCTTCTCTTCTCCAGTTTACTTTCCCAGTAAAGCAACTGTCCAAAAAAAAAAAATTAAAATAGGCCATAAAAAAAAAAAAGCCTCCCAAGTTCAATTAAATAGAGTAGGTGATAGTCAGTGCCTGCTGGCAGTGCCATTCTCCCTGCTCGGGGCACCTTGTCCTGGTTGCAGCAGGGCAGGATGCACTGACAGAGCCTGCCTTTGGCACAGCCCATTTCAGACAGCACCAACACTGGTGCCAGCACTGGCTGTGGCCAGGCACAGGTCTCTGAGCATCCTGCTCTGAGGATGCAGGCCAGTGTGGCTCCGTGGTCCCTGACACCAGGCAGGGCACCTGAGTGCTGCTGTTGGGATGCTGCAGCGCTGAATATTGCAGGAATCCAGCACAGTCCTGCAGGAGCAGCGTGGCTGCCCTTCCCAAGGGCAGACTGACACAGAGCCTGGTCCCTGCTCCGGCCATCACCTCCTGCAGCAAACCCTCTGCTGCCTGAGACGAGCCCAGCACTACACAGAGCTGCCACCACTGCTGTCCCGGGGCTCCCTTCAGCTGAGGGCAGCTGCTCTGTGACTTTCTGGGGCCCGGGCTCCTCATTAGCCAGCCCAGCACAGCCACAGCCCTCTCCTTAGCCCCGGGGCCAGTGCCTCTGCAGCAACACCCACCCCTGCCAGGGCAAATCGCTCCATGGAGCCGCCCCTGCTGTCCCCAAACCCCACGGGAGCGACTCAGTGCCAGAGATGATGGCAGCACAAAAGCTCCCTGCCGCCAGCAGTCTCAGACAAGGCCACCCTGGCTGTGTCCCCGCATGCTCCTGGCAGCCCTGCTGCTGCCCAGGGCTGTGTGTGTCCAGGGGATGTGTGAGCACAGGTACAGCTTCTTCCCAAAGCAAACACCCTCCCCAGCCTCTGACACCTCTGTTCAGGTGAAACACCTCTGCCCCCAAGGCAGCGTTTTACACCAGCGCTCTGCATCACAAACTGTGCCCCATCTAAAGAGCATTTTGCTGCTGAGGAGGCTGTCCCAGAGCCAGGGCAGGCTGCACCACCCACCCTGCTCCTGCAGCGTGTGCATCCTGCTCTGACAGTGACACCTCCAGCCTCCCCTTCACCTACTCCATCAGCATTTCCACCAGCAAACCCACTCACAGCTCCATGTCTCATCCTCCTGGCTTCTACCCCAGCTGTGGAGAATTCAGACATCCCAACAAGAACAAAGGGATGCCCAAAAGAAAAGAGCCCAAAGTTCTCTCATATTTTAGTGAGAGATAAATACTTCAGAGACTCTGCATGAGTCCCACCAAACCTCCACATTCCTGCAGGTGTCAGATAGCACCTGACACCTCCCAAGGAGCTGATATTGCCTTGGATGTTATTAGGATCTAACATTGAAGCGTTTTGGGACAGGGCAGAACCAACTTTGCCCTCTGCAGTAAACACCCTGCTTGTACCCTGGTGACCAAGGTGGTGTTTTCATGGCCCAGTCACACAGGAAGCAGTGCTGGGCTCCTCACCCCACGACTCAGCCCGTAGGGTTTGGAAGGTCTCTCCAGCTGTGGCATCTCAGGACCTCCACAGAGGATGCTCCAGGGAGATCTCCTAGCAGAGGGCACAGCAGAGCCAGGACAGCTGGCAAACGAGGCCACAGCCATGAGCAGCACGGGACAAGGAGGAGCTTTAAACAGATGGGAGCAGCTCAGGGGGTAGGTAAACAGGATCCCCACTTCTTTCCTGTTCCACGGCTGGAAAACCCACAGGCCCTTCCTGCAGGAAGGGGAGGAGGAGGGTGGGGAGCCCACAGCACTGGGGTCAGCTTCCAAAACTGGCAACTGGCTGTCCCAGGGAACCACTCCTCCCATGGCACACACAAGATGTTTGCACTGCTGCTGGGAACTCCTGGTTCTGTTCAGGTCAGGCTCAGAGGGACTCCAAGTTCCATATCAGTAGATATCAATACCATCAATACCATGGGGCAGTGATTAATGGGGTGGTCTGTACAGCAGCATCCAGCAGGAAGGAGCTGAGTGTTCTTCACGTGGGCTCTGTATCCTGTGGAACACAGTGCTTAAAGGAGATCAAACCAAACTGACTGCAAAAAAGGCAAAATACCCAAAAATCTTTAGAGGTCTGTGCCAAAATGCTCAGGGATCCACAGGAAGCCCCCAGTCAGTGGCAGCTGAAGGTGCTCCTCTCAGAGCTTGGCCAGGACAGCTGAGTGAGAAACGTGTCTGTGGAAGCTTTGAACCCCACCAGAATGACACGAGGGTCAAGCAAAGCCAGATGGCCACACCTCTGCCTCAGCACCCTTGCCCTGCTCCAGGCACAGCTCCTTCCACCTCTACCTGCAATCCAAGCTGCCAATCCCACCTAACAGGAGAAAAACCAGTCAACAAATATTGCCCTTGAGCTACAAGACAAGACAAGTCTCTGGATGCAAGCAAAGCAAAGAAATATTTCCTGTTCACTTGTCGCCCGTAGGGCAGCTGACAGATCAATGCTGCAAACATTCCCATTACTGAACATGTGGCAAATTCCAGAGCACTGATTAAGACAATGCAACGATGACCCAAGTCTTGAATTAATGCTACAGATCCAGTGCTGACCTGCACTCAGATGACAGTTTTCCTGGCTCAGAAGAGTGATGGAAAATTGCCACAAATGAGAGCAATTTGGGTCAGGGGACAGAGCAGAAGCTTTTCTGTAGTTATTTCACAACTGCGTGATTGAAGTTATAAGAAATAAATTTCCTATGAAAGCACAAGGAATCCTGCTTAGGTGCCCTTTCAGATGAAATTTTAAACTCAGTTGCTCTTCCTAATAAAAGCAAAATGGACTTCCAGCACCTCTCCATGACCCACTGTCACCTCCCAAGCCTGACATGCTGGGGTTTTGGCACAGCATCCAGCAGCAGGTGGAAGCTGGCTGGTTACAGCCTAGACTGGAATTTCATATCAAACTCAGGCCCTGCATCACTGTTGTGACAGCCTCAGCTTTAGGAGGAAAGAAACCCCTGCAATAACTGCCTGACAGGTGGGAGGATGTCACTGCACATCCACAGGGACTGTCCTTCTTCACTGGAGCTCTGGCTCTTTCTAACACCTGCTATTTCAGGCTGTTACACCCAAATTTTAATTAAAACAAGAGGCCCATTTAAGCTCCCATGGAGCCCTGCTCTAGCCTTGCTAATTAAAGACAAACTGACAGGATCTGAAATGATAAAATAAACCAGGTCTGAAAAGTTTGAGAGGCACAGGAGAAGTCTGAGCTCTAAGTAGGTTGAAAGTTGCTCTCTGTGGGAGCACTGTGTGCTGTCCAGCCCCAGGCTCCTGAGCGAGGTGCTGGTCTCTGTGCAGCTGACAGCTCTCCAGAGGGTCAATCACAGCACCCCAGGTCAGATCTCGCCTGTCTTCTCTGACAGCACCAGTGTTGGCAGACAGGCACAGGAAGCTCTCTCCACGTCCCTAACACAAGTGAAATGGCTGTTCTCTACTGCAGGGTCACTGCTCCTTTCCAGCCCCAAGAGGCTGAGAGCTGGGATGGATTTCCAGGTGAATTCCTTGTCCCAAGTCATTGGGCAAACCACAAACACCCTGCAGCAATGAAACCTTGGTGCAGCAGAGCTGCTCCATTCCTGGGCAAGGACTTTGGAGTTTTCATTCAACATTATTGAACAGGGTAAAACTTTGCTGTCATTGATAAGGATGGGTCTGGCACAGAGAATCCTTCAGATCAGATAATTTAGAAGACCATGAACACACCAAGCCATCGTGTCTCAGTCCTTATCACTGCAACCAGAACCATGGAAGTGTCAGCACCTCACCTCCAACCCTTGCTGCTCCAAATAGAAACACTTTGAAGGTGTCAACATCTTCCCCAGCTACTCAAAAAGTGGCTTTGCAGGTGTTAACACAGGACAAAAGAGAAGCTGTGTGCAGGTTACTCTGCCATGGACATCATCAGCTGCCAACCAGATTAAAAACAGAGCTGGTGCAAGCAAGGAAAACGGTGTGACAGTGCCTTAGAGGTTAATTCCTGCTCTAGTCTCCTTTTTTAGAAGTGAACTCTATAGCAATAGCCCTTAGGACAAAAAAAAATGTGTTGTTTTGTCTGGTGGGGAGGTTGCTTGGGGTTTTATTATGGAGAAGTGGGTTTTTTAACTAATGGGATTTCTCTTGTCAGCCCAGGTGAAGGCAGACAAAGATAAATGGGATTTTGGAAGTTTCCCACTACATTTCACTACTTCCCTTGAGTGTAAAAGCTTGATGCTCTTACACTCAAGGCAGGGACCTTTTTGCCACTTTGAAAGCAAAGCCCAGCACAGCAGACAAGACCACCAGGGAAAAGTGAATTAAGGCCTAGCTTGAAAACCCTGGCCAAACTGAGAAAAGCTGCAAATTTCATAAAAACTTACTCAGAGCAGGAGAAACACCCCAGAGTAACTAAAGCCCATTTCCCACGAGTGGCATTTGCTGCCAGCCTGCCTCATGCTACCCAGGGAATCCAGGGGCAAAGCCAGCAACAAACAGTTAAAAATTGCAGGGACCTCAGTGGAAACTGCACCCTCTTGCTTGGAGCTGCACATGGGCTCTTGTTCCCCGAATTAAAAGGGAGTGCAAGGTGCTTGATTGCATCTTGGCTCTTGATTACAAATGCACCAGCAGCCAGAATTAAACAGTTGGCTTCCTGGCCTATTTAGCATCCTTTGGTGCTGGGTTAGAGGGTGGGCAAGGCTTAGAGGATGGTTTTTATATACCAGCATCTGATTTTTTTAAATTTTATCTTTTCTCAAGACATTTGCAGCGAATGATAACGTTTCCCAAAGATCTGGCCAAGCTCCAGAGGAAAAAACAAGCAGTGGAAGTGTCTGTAGGAGCAGCTCTGCACTAGGCTATAAGGCACTGCCTGAACCAGCTGCCATAGCAACTGCTATTAAAGAAAGAATTAGAGCATTCTTCACGGAAGTAGGAAATCTCCCAGTCAATAAGTGTGAGGATGAGATGCAAAGCAAAGAAAAAAGAGGATAAATATAAGCAAGTAGGAAAAATACGCACAACTGAATGAGAAGCAGGGCTACTTGCACAGGTAGATGTGCTCTGGCACTGTGGATATGCCTATAAATACACCAAGATACCTAACTCCACCCTCATTAGCAAGCATTTTAGATACAGTTGATCCTGCCTTGGGGCAGGAGGTGGATTACATGACCTCCTGAGGCCCTCTCAACCTCTATTTTCCATGATTCTAGGAGGGAGAAATCTACACCAGCTGAGCTGGCCTCACTCCAGGAAGGCAGGAATTTAAATCTTGAAAAAAAATAGATTTAATCCACTTTTGAAGTTCTCCTTGACCAGGAGAAAGGGGCAGAAAGCAGAGCCTGCAACCACAGCTTACAGGCAAGTTCCTGTAAAAAAAAAACGCATTTTCAACTGTAGTGGGGGTAAAGCAGCAACACCAGGTCTCACCCTGCAAGAAGGATTCACTCCCCAAAGTATTCATGTCCCCACCAACATTCATCTGCAAAGAACAACCAGACAGATGGCTGCAGACCTGTGTTTTTGGTTGTGGGTTGTTTTGCAGGGGGCTGTTTTACAAAATACACCTGAAAACAGAACGATGCCACCAAGAGCCAGCGAGCTCTTGGGAGCAACCAGGCTCATCCTACATCCCTTGGTAGAGCTGGATCAGACCCCACAACACAGAGAGCCCTGGCTCTCAGAGCTCACAGCCAAGGAGAGAAAGCAGATGAAATTTCCCTCTGGGCTGTGCTGCTTATGACACAGGAGACACCAGAGGTCCCTGCCAGAGCTGCTGCTGCTCTCCGATTCCTCGCTGCTGGAGAGGGACAAACACGCCGTGAATCGGAGCACAGGAAACAACACTCACCTGGAAGGCAGCCAGGCAGGCAACAAACACTGTGCCTGCAAGGAAAACCCCACAGCCCAGCTCCTGGGGTGAGGATCTGGCTGGGCTGCAGCACCAGCCCTTCCCTCCGTGACCCCACTGAGCAGGAGCCAGGCGTGCTGATCCCAGCGCTCCATCCCACCCACAGCACAGGGCGGGCAGGGGTCCCCTCAGGAGAAAACACAGGGACAGCCAAGCTGGGAAGTTACAGGCTAGAAAGAGTCACTGACAGCAAACAGGACCAGGCTTGGAAGTCCTGGTTTTGTCATTTGGCAGCTCTGTGGACACCAGGACACGGCAGGCGTGCAAGGCTGCCTCCACGTCACAGGATGCAGAGCAGCCAGGACAGGGAAGGGAAAGGTTAAATGCCACTGATTCAGCACCTGTAGGCAGGGACATCTCCAGGCACCTGGTTGCATTAAGGTCCCATTGACAATCTGCCTCGGGCTCACAAAAGTCTGACGTCCCCGACGAAGGCGGCTGCTGCATCCTGAGCCCTCCCTGCCGTGATTTGGCCAGGCAGGGTTTGAGAGCAGATGGTGACCTTACAAATCCTACCTACTGCACCTTGCAGGCACAACCTGAGGAGTTCCAGCCTCTCCTCCTATTGCCCAGATCTCCTTTGGAGGCAGGAACACTCCTCACACACGGCCACATTACACCATTAACAACACCAAGGAAATGTCCAGTTTGTATTGAGGTGCACATGCAACCAAGGAGACACAGAGTTTCTCCTCCAAAACACACTGTAGCCAAATTTTGGAACATAGCTTAAATTTCTTAATCATCTCTTGTAAGAAACAAAATCTTGACAACAGTGATTGGCCAATCCCTGTTTGATTAAAAACACCTTAAACCCAAACACCATTCTTACTGGCAGGACAAGCAGTTTGAATTCAATGCTTATTCATTACCCTGTAATCCTATTACAAAATACAGAAGAAGTATTTTCAGTGGTATCAGAAATAGTGGGAGGCAACACACGTATAAAAGCAAGAACACAAAATGATGTGGAAATGTCCAACTTTGGAGAAATAAAAGAAGTATTTCTGATCAAACTTTTTTGCTTAAAGAAAAATTGTCAAACGAATTGTTGAAGTTGACTCCAGGTTTGGGGAGGGAGAGGGCCTTATCCCAGGAAAATCTTAGGTGCACATTCAGTGTTAATTTCAAGACAGGGAAATTGGCATTTGAAGCTCTAATGGACATAATTTCCCCACTTGATTGAATTTCAGAGAGTAGGGGGAAGAAATTTTAAAAATATTTACTTGTTATGACAACAGAGAAAGTTGCTGATTCAATATTGCTCATGCTCCCAGATGCCTCTAGTTAGCTGCCATATGCAAATCACCCCGTGTTGGCATCACATCCAAATTGAACAAAAGAGCCAAGTTAAAATGTGGCCAAATATGTGAATCTGCTTTTGGAAGACACACCAACCCCCATTAACAAAATTAACAAAATTCATCATTGCCAAGGGCTCCCACAAGCAGCTTCCTAAACAGGACAGCTCTAATTTCCACATCCATTGAGTTTAAAACTTGAGAAATGCCTTTGTTATTGAAAAGAAACTTTCAATTTCTGACTCAAACCATTCCCAAATACCCAGATACACACTCAGACTGATGGTGATAGATCTTTTCTTAACAGAGCCCTTCAAAGGGCACAAAACCCAGGGGAAAAACCTTCTCAGACAGATAAATGCACTTACAGACCTGGACACAGGAACCCCATGAAAAAAAGCTTCAAGAGATTAATAATGTGGGAGGAAAATTGAGGCACCTCATAAAGGGTTTGAAGTAACAAGGGAACAGATCACATCAGCTTGGAAAGGTTAAAGAAAGCAATTTATAGACACTAATTAGGGCCTGTTTTAAAAGTGCCTTTGCAAATGACAAGGTTGGGTTTATTCCAGAGAGGTGCAGAGGGAGCGTGGTCGGAGCTGCTCGGGGATGCTCCTGGAAGGGTGCATGAACCGTGCTGGGCACCACGGCACAGGAACTGGAGATTTGGGGGATGGCACATAGGGAAGCAGGGCAGGTATATTTACAGGAGTAAGTTGCTTTCTCCCCAGGGAAATCTTTCCCACACAGTGAGCTCCAAGCTCATGCCCTCTGCTCTGTCACTGGGAACTGTTTTGCTGAATGCCAAGTCCAAGGTCACCAAATCTGAGTTTTCCTTCACTTTTAGGCACACCAGCCATAAGGATCTGCATGGTTAAACTCCTGCAGAAGTGCTGCTTTATGCAACACTCTGGCTCTGAGAGAGTTTTGCTTGCAGGATGAAGTGCCAGGAGGTGGGAGCTGAAGGACCCTGCAGCGATGCCAGCGCCGGGGGTGTCTGTGGGAGGCAGCTCTCATCTGAGAGCAGGAGAAACCAGGGCACCTCTGGCACTGCTGGAAGTGAATCAGTCCTGGGGGTCTCTACTCCTCTGCTGGCTCCTTGAAGGAGCCCAGCTCACCCTGAAGCCAGTGCCAAAACCTGCAGTTCGTGTCATTCAAGCAGGAGCTCCCACTGCAAACAGCCCAGGTGTGCAAAGGGAGTTCCAGACAGCAAATGCCACATGTCTGTACAAGCAGACACTTTACCCACCTCTGGGATCTGTTTTGTCAGTTTACAGAACACCAGCTCATCTCCCCGTGCTCTGGGGCTACTTTTAGAAAAGCTCAGTGATGTAGAAAGACCCAGACATGACAGCCTCGGCTGTTTTTGGGGATGAGGTGCTGCCCTGGGAATGGCAGGACCAGCCTCCTCTCCATGGTTTCAGTCCATCATCTCACAGCATAGCCTCAAAGGGCCACAGCCCTCAGCAATTTCTTATCTTCTCAATCCTTTGCAATCAGTAGAGTAGCTCATAAAGCATTCCTTTATTGCATTGTAAAGCAACTCCTTCGCAGCCATCAGAACAGCCCAGGGGCTGCATGGAGCACCACACTCCCTGTAAGCTCTGTGTGGGCTGAGGGGCCTCCCTTTTGCAGCATCCCTTTGAAACCAGCTCAGACTGAGCCCAGAGCTGGGTGAGGACTTGAGCATATTTCCACTTGAAATGGTTTTGGCGTGGGATGCCTCTCCCAGCATCCCCACAGAGGAGCACAGACCAGGTCCAGTCTGGCAGCTGGGAGTGCTCTGGTGTCCCACCTCAGAGCTCACCCATGAGCTGTCAGGAGCTTGCCCAACTGAAGGTCCAGGCAGCACCCTGCAGCCCAGGGGCACTGCTGCCCTCAGCCTGGGGTCACTGCCCATCACCCTGCTGTCCCCAGCATGGTTGGCCATTCACATCTGCCACCTGCATGTTTGCAGTGTGCTCCCTGCCCCAGGTCTGACAGCACAGAGCCAAAGGAGCTTTCAACAGCAGCCTGTTTGTAAAACCTGGGATGTTTTGACAGATCTGTTGCAGAAGATGCAAGGAACAAGCAGACAGGAGCCATCATCCCTTCACAGCTCCTGCCCACGCTGGGGCTCATGGTCACCAGGAGCCCCTGCCTTCAGTCCTGCTTGGCCACCACACTGAGACCATGAAACCACTGAGTAATTTAGGCTGGAAAAGCCCTCCAGGAACATCAAGTCCAGCCATTTTCCCAGCATTGCCAAGGTCACCACTAAACCATATCCCCAAGTGCCACATCGAGGCATCTTTTAAATCCCTCCAGGGATGGTTACTCAGCTACTGCACTGGGCAGCCTGTGCCAGGGCTGGACAACCTTTTTGGTGAAGAAATGTTTCCTAATAACTAATCTAAACCTACCCTGGGGTGCAACTTGAGGCCATTTCCTCTTGCCTTTCACATGTGATCTGGCACACAGTAGCTCTCTCAATTACGCCTGGGCAAGAGGCAGGCAAAGGACAGTGAAAGCAGCATGTCCAGGACCTCAGGACCCCTGAAGAGCAGGGCTGGGCTCTGCACCCACCAGCTCCATCCTACAGCGCTTGACTACCACCTCAGGGGGTGGTCACACACACCACAGCCTCAGACATCACCTGGACAAAGAGCCAACTCAGTACCCCCCTCCACTTTCTCCTCCCCGATTTCATTGCACAGCACCTGTCTCCATCCCCTCTCCAATTTCAGGGGTGAGAATGACAAAAATAAACAGAAAAGTCACAGGGGATGGAAATGGCAGAGGTGCCCAGAGGCAGCTCGGAGGTGACACGTGCCAGCTGCGCCCCCAGCTCCAACCTTCCTCACACTGACTTACCAACTTCTTAATCATTTATATTTCACCTCCCCCTCCACATCCCACATGGAAACAAAAGATGATTCATATATCAAAATAATCACCTGGGACCTCTGAAAGCCCACGAGTTCCTGCACTTCCTCGATAAGGAATTTTGCCAGTTTGGCATCTGGTTTGACTCTGTCCCCTCCTCCCTTTACACTGGTCCCACATCACAGAGGGGGCAGAGCAGGCACAGAACCTGCCCACACACTACTTTTAGGACTTAAATTACTGAACAGAAAAAAAAAAAATCACTGTAAAAACTTGAGACATCTGAAAATTCCAGCTACTTGGGAAGCACCTGTGCCCTGGGAATACTGTCCCTTGTCCCCTCCAGAGGGTGGGCAGATTGATTTTCGGTCAGCAGGGAAGTGGCTTTGCCACATTTGGGTTTTGCCACCAGTATCACATTGGAAAGGGCAGCTGCTGGTTCAAGCCCACAACCCAGGCTTGCCCACAGAAAGAGGTCAACAGGATTATGGTGCCAAAAGAGACCTGCAGCGATGGATTTTCCCTCACAGGAGGGAAAGAGTGAAGCTGGCAGCTGAAAGCTCAACTCTGCAGCTTCAGCAGTGGAGTATCCAGGTCCATATGTGGTGCGAGACCACTGCCCACAGGACCCTGCCACCAGAACACTGGTGTCACAGCCTGAACACACGTCAGCCCTGCGTGCCCGCTGCCCTGAGGGAGCACAGCCATCCTTCACCAGGGCCCTGGTCACAAACACCTCCACCACTCCTGCATCCCTCACAAAATGAGAAAGCATCTGTAGGACAGACAGTGAGCAGCTTTCCTCTTTCCAAACGGCCGAGATCCCAAACCAGAAAGAGCTGAAAGCAAAACTACAAGGTTGGGCCTCCTGCAGACCCATCACGGCCACAGCGCTGAGCAGAGGTGCCAGCACCACACAAAAGGAAGATGATGAAACTCTCATCTGCTGTCCCAACACTGTGACCTGGCACTGGCAGCTGAGCAGCTGGGCATGAAACCCAAACCACAGCCCCTCAATACCTGCCAGCACAGGCAGAGGTGAGGTAAGTCACAAACCTGCCCACTCAGGCAATGCCAGCAGTCACAGCTTCACAGCTGGCTTCACTGTTGGAGCCCTCCTGGAAAACCACAGCAGCTCACAGCGAGAAACACGGGGCCACTGAAGCAGGGAGCTGGAAAGAGCTAGGAAAGCAAGGAAGGAACAAATAAAGCCTGCAGTTCCAGGGCATTATCACAGGTCTGCTGTCCCAGGAGGTCACAAATGTACAAAGAACCAGAGCCACAGCAGGGCTTGGCAAATGCAGTGACAGTGCCCAGGCAGGGTCACCCCTGTCCATGCTCTGTTTCCAAACAGGAGCAAAACACACACACAAGGACAAGTTACAGTGCAGAAAAGGCTTGCTCAGAAACAGGGACATGACTTTGGGGAGATTCTTCACGAGACAAGATGAGGTCCTTGCCTTCCACCCACATACCAGGCAAGGATACACTGCCTCTTGTAGAGGGTGCTGGAAACTAGAGCAGCATTCTCTAGCAGAGATACTCAACTGGCCAGGTGTCCTAAGCACCCACCTCTGCCATGCCAAGGGATCAGGAAGATCACACCAACCTGGCTGCCTTGCAGAGCACCAACCCCAAAGGCTGCTCCAGCACTCCTGCAAGAGATATTTTTACTCCTCTGCAGAGAAGCACTCTCCAGCTCCCCAGAGCTCACAGGCTTTCCCCCGTGCTGTGCTGAGGCTAATGGCTATTGACTTTTGGACATATTTTTTCCTCCTCCCTTCAGATTTCATAGCAGAAGCAAAGCACTTTCATCCACTTTGAAATGGTGCAATTAAACCAATTTCGGAACGATTTGCAGTTCTGTTCTTCAGGAAGCACTAAGCAAAGCCGTGCTTCCCAGTATTTTGGGAAAAAATTCATACATTCACATAGCTCTGAATCCATGCCCCCAAGCAGGGAAGCTGAAGAGATTTACACTGACATGTAAATCCCTGCGACAGACTTCTGTAAAACCACTGAGAGGCACACCCAGAAGGCAAGGAAGTGTTTCACACCTCCTGTAAGTAGGAAGTGTGAGAAGGAAAGAGTTGAAAACTGTCTTCCTTCACCCAAATCTCAGTCACAATTCCTGCCCTATCCTGGCACTCATGCACCCACTCCTGATGCCAACCAAGGTAACTCTGGTGTCACACGAGGCTTTGAGGACCTCAGAGCTGTATCAGAGATGGCAACACTTCAAAGCCCAACACCACACCAAGGGCAGTCCATGGATGACAGCACAGATGCCTCTGCACAGCACAGAGGGCTTCACACCACAAGCAGCTCACAGGCAGCCAGACAAAACCTGCCAAGCACCAGAGCCTTACCTTCCTCCACGTCATTCCTCAGAGAAGCCTCCAGCAGAGCAACGCTGGCTTCAAAAGACACTTTTTTTCTGTTCACAGCATTTCTCTTCTTTTCATGCTTCCTCTTCTTGTGCTGCATCTCCTTCTCATACTGGGCCCATTTCTTCAGCTGCTGAGCCCTCCTTTTCTGGGCTGCCCGCAGCCTCTCCAGCGTGGGCACCTTGTCCAGCAGCTGCAGCTCGGTCAGCAGGTCCACGTGGGCATCCATGGCTTCTGCCGAGAGAGGGGAGCAGGAGGATGGCCCAGTGGGAAGGGATGTCCCACCACAGGTCCTCTGGATGGCAGCCACCTGCTGCTATACCAGCATCCTGAGGCCGAGCTGGGGAGGGCCCATGGCAGAGTCCGCTGAGAATGTGGTGGGAACCTGAAGTGAGGAGAAAAGCAGGAGAGATCAGGTATCATCAAACACATGAGTTCAGCCTGCTGGAAAACACAACAGGCAACATCTACCACCCCAAAAGGCAGCTGGGTTAACTGTGCTTTAATTGTTCTAATTGCTTTAATAGTTCTTACTGGCCATGGTGATTTCCCCTCTCCCCCATTCCAAACATCCCAGCAAAACCCTCTTGATTAAGAGGCCACTCTTAATGTCCACTGTCCACTGTGCCACTCCTTCATGTCTATTGATCACATTAACCTGCTCCTATGAGCAGAACAAAACCTTAATGAGCAAAGATCTTCCACGTGTTCGATACCATTTGTGAGAGAGCTTGGGAGCAGTTTGAGCACTGAGACTCCCACCCTTCCCTGGGCTGGTCCTCTCCACTATCCCACAGTCCTGCTCTGATGCACACCAGCAGCCATCCCTCTGAGGCATTTCAGGCTGAGCAGCAAAGCACAGGTCAGAGGGGACCAAGGCTGCAGTGCCCAGGCAGCCACAGACACCAGACGAGGCCATTCCAGCACAAAACACCCAGAAGCCAGAGGCTGGACATATCTGGGGCTGCCTGTCTGGTGCCCCGAGGCCAGGCAGGTTTTCCCAGAGGAACTCTACCCAGCAGGAGCATCATCTGTGCTGCTCTGCCTCATCCATCCAGCCCCAGCTAAGGACAGATGGATAGATCTGGCTCCCAGTTATTAATAACATTTAAACCACCTCAGCTCTTAAAAACATGGGGGTTGTGCTCATTTCTCTCTTCCTTCAGGTTTTCTCTTCACCACACACTCAATCACTCTGGTTTTGCTGTTTGGGGTCCACAAGCACAGCAGTGAGAGCAGCCAGGTCACAGCTCCTGACCCCCAGTGTGACCACAACAGCAACCTCTGAGCAGGGCTACCCACAGAGTGACCAACCAGGGACCTGTGGGCAGCTGCCCACTCACCTGCTGCATGGGAGGAGGGAACACAGCCCAGATTTCAGGAGATTTCCAACAGAAATAAAGCTGACATCACAAGCAAAGTGAATTAATCCTTTCCAGACCTGTGCAAAGCACATTGAATGGCTCAAGCAAAATCCAGGTAAGCAGCAAATAAGCAGGTACGATATGAGAGCTCGTGTGGTTCAGCCAGCTTGCAGGGGACAAGGAAAAATGAAAAAGAAAGTGTTGATGGGAAAGGGCGACTGAAGAACTTTAGTATTCACAAGTGGAGCTCAACTGTGCTGCTGCAAGAGAGGAAGCAACAGCCTTGTAAGCACTGGATGCAGAGAATCCTTGGGTAAAGCAGCAGAAGAGAGGCAGCTAGACCCAGCTAAGAGCCATGGTGAAGATACCAAACCTTACCCCTTACTCACAGGTGAGTCAGGAAAAACCAGGGCTCATCCCTGTCAGAGGGTGAAGCAGCCCATCGAGGAGGGGCTGCAGGGCAGCATCCACACCACGCAGCACATCCACCACATCCCAGGGAATCCCACAAGGCTGAGACATCCACACTTACTCAACACTGCTACAGACCTTCCACAGGGGTTTGACCTTACCTATAAATATCTGGGCAGACTGAGAGCCAGACACACCATTTCCTCCAACAGATAATTGGTTTGGGAACTGAAAACAAACTCAGAGCACAGAGGCAGCTCCAGGCAGCTGCTTTATCCAGCAAACAGCCAAGGATGGCTTCAGCAGCACCTGCAAACCTTATTTTGGGGACTTCAGGGTAGACCAGAGCAGGAAAAAAAATCCCTGTTTAATCCCATAAGAATTTAGGAGTGCCAAAAAATGCTTTTGTTCCACACAGGAACAAACCCAAATCCTTGCAAAGTTTTTCATAAGGGCGGTACTGACTCAAAATTCCAATTCAATTCACTTGCTTGAGATGGAAAATACCAACTTGTGGCTTTAGCACGGCAAGCAAGGGAAGGGTGCCATGGCTCCTCCACAGCACAGGAGCCACTCACAGCTCTCCCTGACCCCTGCCCACATTCCCCGCAGGCTGGGACTCACCACAGTCCCCAGAAACCCCGCAGAAAATGCATGAATGCACTTCCCAAAAAGCTTTTCTTTGGGGACAGACGCATTTCCCGAGCGCAGGCGCTCGGCTGGAAAGCTCTTCAGCACCTCTCGTGAACTCAGCTCCTGCCCCTGGCAAGCATTCCTGGGAAGTATCTGTGTTGGCAATCTCAGTCTCTGCTGCAGCAGCACAGCCTGCAGATCTGAAGCCCCAGTTACAATACCTCGAAGGAGGGGAGATAAGGGCAGGAAATGCCTCTCAGAATACCGCACAGGCACTCCCACCTTGCTCCTTTTCCAGGCCACTTCTGCCATTGTTTGCTCAAAGATGAACAAATATTTTCCAAAACACACCTGGAGTAGAAATGAGGACCTAATTCTGCAGGATTATTAAAGCACAAAACTGAATTTCAGCATTTTGCAAGCTAGGCTGGAAGATTTCTTGTGTATTTAGGACTGCACCTTGGAAAGAGCAACAGGATGTTGATTTATAAGTAGAGGACAAGTGTGGCTGGGCTTGCCCATGTTTCAACTTTCCTGCATGCACCTCGTCCTCCAGCAGCTCCTCTGCTCTCACAACAGAAGAAATGGGAGATTCAGGTGGTCTGCAAAGGGGAGTGAAATGGAGAGGGGAGATCCACGGACATCAAGACATCTCTGGAAGTACCAAACGCCAGCACGTCCTCAATCCAACCAGAAAATGAACCTCTAAAGGAGATATAAGGTCACCCTGAGAGCTCCTCCTGAAGTGGACACAACTCAGACACAATTCCCCATCACTCTCACAGACCCCAGAGCCCCAGAAAGACTTCGGCCCCATCGCTCTGGCTGCCCTTTCCCAGTGACCTCATTCCTTCCCTGTACCTGAAGAAATGGCACATTGACTTCTGGCACAAACAGGTCAGGCTAACTATAGCACAGGTTCAGGGCCCAGCATTTGTTTACCTGCAAAGTGACACAGAAGTGGCTGTGTGGGTGTCTGTGGCTTGCAAGGCATCGCATTTTGGTTTCCGTTTTATTTAAAGAAGAGGGGGCAGATGAAAAGCACCATTCCTCGTGTTGGACCGAGCTGAGCAGTTTCCATGAGCTCAGCAGACCTGGTGCCACCACGCTGAGCACATCCTGCCACACACACACAGCCCCTGGCCCTGCAGGGCCAATGGAGATTATTTCAGGGGCCAGAAGGAAGGCAAGGCACTCGTGCCAGCCCCCTGCTCCCGGCACTGCAGCAGGGAAAGGCTCACTCTGACCAGGCCAAAGACTGGCTCCTGCCAAGGGCACACAAGTGTTGACCAACACCTTCTTGGGGGATTTTTGTAAATTTGCATTTCCTGTATGTTTTGCCTCGCCTGACTGAGCCCAAAAGGACTTTCAAGGCAAGGTTACCCAGTGCCAATACAAGAAGGGATGGCAGTTCTGTGAAGTGAGAGCTTACTGAGGCAGGGGTTGCAGCTTGTGCCACCAACCCTGTCTGAAGGCGTCTCTCACACACACACTCCCTCCCGTTTCACACTTTGAGGTTGACACCTGCATCCCTCAAAGGTGAAAACCAAAAGTACTCATTTTCCTCTACCAGCACACACTCAGCACCCCCTGACCCTCCTACACAGCACTCAACTCACAGACAGTTTGCCATAACACTGCTGAGGCTGGAGCTGGATCTATTAAAGCAGCCATGCTGCTGAGTGAGGCTGGAGTCTCCTCATCTCCCCATCTGATGATGAAGCTGGAGCTGAGCCCTGCAAATCCTCTGTCACATCTCCCCAAGGCAGCAGTTAAAGCACAGCATGACACTGATGCAGAACACAAACACTCACAGAAGTCCTTCACTCAAGTGTCATCAACTGATTTCAGTTTTATTCCACCTTAAAAAAAACAAACACAAGCCATGGAAGAGCAACCCTTGAATGGGACACGTTGAAGTGAAAGACTGGAGATTTCTTAAAGCTTTCAAGCAAAGGGAAAACAGGGAGGCTCAGAGTAGAAACTTCTGAAGCTAAGGAGATTGTTTCCAGCCACTGGAAACTGCTCGTGGTGAGGCACCTGCAGGACTGGGCCTGGATGATTAGGTGAGGTGTCTGCAGCACAAAGTCAAGTCAGTGGCATGAAGAGACAGAAATAGCCCTCTCCTCCCCACACCAAGCTAATCTCTCCACTGGAATTGGAAACCAAGCACGAAAGCCTGCAGCAGGGATCTGAGTACATAAGTAGTCAGCAGAGAAGGTGGTACCTGATTTATTTATTTCATTAACATCAACTCTTGCACCACAGCAAGGTGAGGAGTTGCCAAATTCACATCTTCTGCTCCCTGCGAGGGCCAAGACAATCTGTGTGCTCCTGTGCCATAAAATGCAAGGTGATCAGCCCACTGCAGCCCTTCTGCTGACCCCTCCTCTGGCAATAGGCACCAGTGAAGAGCTTTTCCTTTGGGCATCACCCTCACCTGCTTGGGGTAGCAGACCAGCCAAAGATGTGTGTTCTGCATGGGTGCTCCTGCTGTTGGCCAGGATGTTCCCAGGGTTTGGAGGGAGCAGCAGAGCAGCTCTTCATCACTTGGTCCCCAATGAGGCAAAAGCTCTTTTGAGCCCAAAAGCCAAACACCATCCACAGCCAGCCAGAAAGCCACAGAGAGAAGAAGGTGACAGCCCAAGGGTCAGGCAGGAGCTCAACCATCCCCAAGGGAGGATGGGCTGGGGGGCTCAGGGCATGTGCCCTGGGGCTGAGCACACACAAGGGGCTGAGGTCCTTTCTCTCCCCCCCACAGCCCAGATTGGGTGAGAAGGGCAGCAGTGACTCNGCCAAGGCTCTGCCCACCCCAGCACCTCTGAGCAGCCCTGCCAAGGCTCTGCCCACCCCAGCACCCCCTGGCAGCCCTGCCAAGGCTCTGCCCACCCCAGCACCTCTGAGCAGCCCTGCCAAGGCTCTGCCCACCCCAGCACCCCCTGGCAGCCCTGCCAAGGCTCTGCCCACCCCAGCACCTCTGAGCAGCCCTGCCAAGGCTCTGCCCACCCCAGCACCCCCTGGCAGCCCTGCCAAGGCTCTGCCCACCCCAGCACCTCTGAGCAGCCCTGCCAAGGCTCTGCCCACCCCAGCACCCCCTGGCAGCCCTGCCAAGGCTCTGCCCACCCCAGCACCTCTGAGCAGCCCTGCCAAGGCTCTGCCCACCCCAGCACCCCCTGGCAGCCCTGCCAAGGCTCTGCCCACCCCAGCACCCCCTGGCAGCCCTGCCAAGGCTCTGCTCACCCCAGCACAGACAGATGAGCTGCTCTCATCTGCAGCACCCTCAGGGAGATGGGAATCAAACCCCTCTCCTGTCCTACTGATGGCAACAGGGAGCCCTGTGCTGGACAGGAGCTCTTGGGGGTTGTGTGATTTATTTTTTTCATTAGTAGAGAGCACATCAAATCAAGAGGGTCCTTCATGATCAGACCACCACAGCCTAAGACCGTGTTTTATTTCATAAAACTGCCTCTGTCACTTCCTGCCTTTTGGGAAAAGATTTCATTCCAGCACCATCAATAAGGACACTGCATCAAGCCCCATCTGGCAACTGCCCCGACTGTTACAGCCTCACACACCTGCAAGAGGGGACCTGGCCACTGGCTTGTCAAACACAGAGGGGTGGATACCAACAGTGACCACATGGCAAACTGGGGAGGGGACTTCACAAGAGCTATTCCTCCATGGAATCACAGCCCCAAACCACTCATTTTCACCTGCCATGTCACAGGACACAGTCCTGTTTCCTACAGAGCAGCATTTCCAGCTTCCTGAAGGGTTTCCTTTTTTTTTCTGAAGTCTAAATTTTTGTTCCTTCAATATCACCCTGCCAGACAAGTTGTACCATCTCCCTGTCTGGCTTTCTGTGTGTGGACTGTGACACAGGTGGGCACTGACCACTGTCTCCTCTGGGCACCAGGGCTGGGTGCAAGGCTGAAGGCAGAAACCTGAGCACAGCCCAAGGCAGCACATCAAACAACAGCTGGACACACCTGAGCCAGTGCCCTCACAATAATCTGCAACAAACCCTTCTCCAGAGCTCAAGAGCACCCACAGGTGAGCACATCCACACACACCAAGGTCACTGGCATTTCTCTGGGCAGCAGACTCACTGCCAGAGCCATACCAGCACCTCAGCATTGTCATTTCCAGCCCTGTGCTCCTGCCACAAGGCGCTGGTGGAACCTACTGGGCCCTCAGCTTCTCTGAGAGCTCTGGCTATTGCTGCTGGTGGCAAATTCTTCTTGCACACACCGTGGGATTCTCTGTGTTGTGCTGCGAGCCCCACAGGTTAACCACATGGAGGAGTGAAAATTATGAAAATTGTTGCTGTCTAATGTAATGTCACTGGTATTTTAGTAAACAGCTCCTTTCCTCACACAGAGCTTCAGCAACACCTTCAGCAGCAGATGCTCAGCGCTACCAGAAGAATGGATCCTCCTAAAGGAATGGCAGGGAAAGAGGCAGGAAACATCATTTAAAAGAATAATTTTTAAAAATATATATATTTCAGCCAAGACCCCTTAGGGAACACAACTCCTACATCTGCCCTGGAGTGCTGGTGGGGAAGAGCAGGTACAGAAATATTCTGAGTGAGAGATCTCATCAGAAATTGTGAATTTCAGGAGAGATTCTTGGCTTTCCCACAGGTTTCTTGTATGCAAAGTAAGTAACTTAATCTGTGCCCCAATTACCTTCTTAAAGTGAAGGTACTGTTCTACCATCTGCAGCAAAGGAACTTTCATTGCTGCCTGCTGCAAAGGTGGTGAAGATACATCACTGTAAATTATTTTTCTAGCTTGATGGAAAGCTCAACATTTCAAGCTAAATTCTTCTCCAGAGAATTAAAAACATTTTGGTTTGGCTGCTTTATGTCTAATTCCAGATAATCTCTCTGTCTTCAATGAGCTCTTTCCCAGGAGAGGGAATAAAATACAAGCAAGAAGAAAAAAGTGAAGCAGAAAGTAAAAAAAATCTCTTTGGAGCCAATACTGGCAATAGAGAATTTTAAGTGCCTCTTTTCTCCTCCCAGCTGTTCCACTCCCAACAAAACTGGCAGTTGTTTGAGGAAAGCCCCTCAGTATTTTCACTATATATTTCCTGTAAACACCCTACACAGCACAATATACATTCTTTTTCCTATCAATATTTCAACGTGGGCTTCCTTAAAAAAAAATTTAAATTAAAAAAAAACCCCTTCTGTGCCAAGCAGTCCTCCCCCGCATCAGTGTGCAGCGAGGAGTAACAAACCTGGTGGTGGTCCCCAGACATAAAGGGCTGGGGAGCTCAGTCTTGGCTCAGCAGACACAGCAGGGAAGGGCTTTGGGCACAGGTCACACACACGATTTAGGAGCAAGCCAGAGCATTAAAGCTAAACCAGCTCAGATCTCACTTCCCTCCACATGGCTCCTGTGCAAAGCTGCTCCTGGAGCCCCATTCCCTGCAAGGCAGCAGGACCTGGAGGCGTTTTTAAAAACCTTCCTCTAAAAGCTGTGTGGAGCAAATGCACCTTTCTGTTTCTGCTCCAACACAGCACTTCAGAGCTTCCACCCTTCTGCATTAAAGTGCCCTTGCCTGGGGAGACTTTCAAATCTAGAACTTCCCTGTGGATGGTTTTCCCACTCACTAATAGCTGGGGGTTTCTTCTCCCCTCTGTATTTTTATTCCAAATTATCTTCCTCACCAGCCAAGCTCCACTCTTCCTGGCTCTTCCTCCACATCCATGGGCACAATGGGCAGCTCCAGCCCCACTTTGAGGTGTAGCTCCAGACCAGGCACTGGGAACAACTTGAAGGATGCGTTGGAGCTGTGGAGCATCAGCCCCCCTGTATTTCCCAAGGGGGGATGCCTTGGGCTCCCCTCTGCTTTCAGGCTGATCAGTGAATCAGTAAAAACAGACACCCTGGGCTCTTGGCCATGAAATTCCACAAGGAAAAGGGAGAGGGGCATTTCTCCCAGCTTGAACTTGAAAAATCTGTTTAACAGAGATTTCAAGTCGAGTTAAAAATGAGAAAGTAAGTTCAGGGCTCAATTTCAAACTACACCAGAACAAGACACTCTGCTCTGACCCAGTGCCATAGAGGAACAGCGTGGAAAGCTGCAGACAGCACTCACTAATTGTCCTGATTCCTTTTTCCCTGAGCTGAGCACACATAACCAGGAGCAGAGCTCTCCCCTGCTCCCCTCTGACTGTGCCCCAGACAGCACAGACGGCTCCAGGGAAGATGATGCTTGAAGACAAGGAAATTTTATTCCTTCAAGAATCCAGCACACACCACTCCCCTCTCCCCTCTGCTCCCCTCTGCAGAAAAGTGTCTGCTAACAAAATTTATCTCCAGCATCAGAGGAGCAGCAGGATCCCTGCCCTTAGGCAAAGAAAGGAGGATCAGAATGGGATTTCTGTGCAAACATGAAGTGAATCCCAACTTCCCTCACACGAGAGCAGCCCCATCCTCTGAGCCAGGCAGTTAAATATTGAAGGAAAGGCATGCAGCAGCTCCGATTATGTGGAACAAAAATTAATTGAGGGCATAAGTCTCCAATTGGGCTCTCCATTTATTTTTTCCACAGCACATTATATGGGAGTGGGGGGTTGCAATGCAGACACCTGCAGGGAAAGCAGCCCGACCCATCTGTGACAGTGATATTACCTCTTTTTATTTGTTTTTCTGGTTCCATTTTTTATCAACCCTGCCACAGACAGATGTGTGGAGGCTTCCAAAACTGCATCCCTCTTCCTGACATTTTCAGCTACACATTGTGAGAGCTGTAATTTGGAAAACAACAATTTTCCCTCAAAACAGGCTTTAAAATAAGACAAGGGAAAAATTTAAAAAAAGAAAAAAAAAGCAAACCCCAAGCTAATTTCCAACAGAATCTCAAAAACACCACTGGAAGAGCCCACACCCTTCCCTCAAGATATAAATTAAAGCCCTATTCGCACCCCACTCTTTTTAACAGAAATCCTTCCATTGTTTAAAGCCATTTATACATATTTTGGCCCACGAGGGAAAAAATAATAATCCTGGGAACAGCCCAATTCTGGCACAGCAACAAGCTAGATAAGTGCCTGGATTTTCCATGTGCAGCTCCTAGGCACCTCAGGCCGTGCCCGGTGGGATGTGCCAGCACAGGGCTCTTGCAGGCTCCCAGCTCTGGCCAGGGATGTGCCTTTCCCTGGGATTACCCACACCAGGCACCCCCTGCCCCATGCAGCTGTGCACCCTCCGGGCTGTGCCTCCTTACAGGGAGCTGCCATCCAGTGGTGCTACATTGCTCAGTTTGTAGTGATTTTCTGGGGTTTCGCCACCAAAAGAAAGTCCTGCCTTGCTCATCTCTTTGCAAGGCAAAGGTGTGATTCCATCAGCTTCATGGCACCACGGTGACAAAGGCAGGGACTGGCAGAATTTAAAAGTGCTTGCTACACCCCTGACAGGAGGAATATCGATTTTGTGGGAAATTTATGAGAGGATTCTCTTCCCAGCCATGTGATCCATCCGTTTTAAATAGCGGTTGCATTTAATTACTGCTAACAAAATGCTTTCAACTCTAAAGCTTATGGACATTATTGAGCGTATCTATAACAATACCAATAACCCTCAAAAGGTCTTAACAAAATAACATAAAAAGACACCCTCTGACCCATCCTGCATCCATCAGGGAGCTCGCACAGCTACTCAGGATAGCATCACCCTCCTGCCTCTGCTGGGCAGGGACCAGTGGGGTGCCCACAGGCTCTGCTGGGAGAGTAAAGAGGTGAGACTTTGGGAAAAATTCATTATCCATGCAACAGTGTGGGATGCTTTGTTCCAGACAGCTCAAACATCTGGATTTGTCATCTAGGGTTAAGCCCTCACACCTTGGTGAACTCCATGACGACTTATTGACCTGCTAAACCACGCACATGTCACCAGAAAAAATCATCCATCCAGTTCCCCCAGATTCTGCAGGTCAAGGCTAGCTCCCAGCATGCAAGAAGGGGGTCCTGAGACTGCTGATCCAGCACTTACAGAGCGGGTCAGGCCTCCTGCAGCACCCTATAGCTGCTGTAGGGAACCAGGCCAGCCCACTCCCAGCAGCAGCCACAATCAGCACGCCCAGATCAGGGCAGCCCAGGCTGTTTTCCCTGGAAGCCTGCAGGACTGTTACAGGAGCATCTTCTAGAAAGTGGAACCACAGCACTTGAAGAGGACACAGGCTCCTTAAGATGCAGATGAGCAGAAAGCCTGCACGGGAAAGCAGCACCACCTCTCATTTCCACCTCTGCCCGCGCCCCGCTCCAGAGGAACTCGCCTTATCTCAGATGCAAGCCATGCGATTGAAACGAAATGTTTTGCTAGCAGAATGCTAACAAAACGTTAGCACAGCTCTCTGCAGTGCCAACATCGCCAGTTTCAGCCTCAAATCAGACTCTGGGAGCAGCTTGCCACTGCCTTGCTTGCGAGGCAGATTTTCTGTTTCTGAAGAACCTTATTTTTAGGCGCAGCTATCAACCCGCACGTCACCATACATGCCCTACTTTCTGTGTTTTCTGCATCTCCTCTTGGCCACAGTCAGGGTGCTTGTTGGCTTGACTTGCTGCTCTGACAATACAATTGTTCTGACATCCAGTTTAATCAAATATTTACCTCTTACCCGTTTGAAAATAGGATTTTGTATACTTTAGATTAACTTGATTTACGAGCATGGAACCAGAATTGCTGGTACAGCTCCCCTCCTCACCAGTCCAGTTCTTACTTTGCTTCTGCCATTTCTGGGATTACCAGCACAAGGGCTCTGTTGCCACAAGCCAAGGAGGACCAAGGAAAACCTTGGAAAACCTCAGCCACTCATGAGCCCAACATCCAGCCATTCTTCTTGTGCAAACAGTCAGGCCTGCCCAGGAGAGACTCTTACCAAAGATATCAAGATTTAAGGGCCAGAACTCAGCTGAGAAGAATGGCTGCTCTTAGGGAAGACTTTCTGCAGGGCTTCCTGGGCAGAGATGCCAACCCTGCCATTCGATAGGTACCTCACTTGAATGCTTGTTCTAAGAAGTGTTATTTGGATGGCAGAAAAAACAGTGTAGAAGTCAAATTCAAGTAGCAGGGGCACCTTAAAGCCCAAAATCTGATCTGATCCAGCAGATGGTGGGGATGGCCCTTGTGCATCCCACGGAGAGCCCTACTGCTCCCACCCTCTGCTTTGGGGGGCTCAGCAAGGCAGCAGACAAAGCTCACCCAGTACAAAACCCACTTAACTTCACATAGCAGTGAGCTCAAGACCTCACTAATAAAAGGCCAAGTCCTACACAAATCCCTAGATTTCAGCTTAGCCCCACCAAGGAGAGAAAATGAAGGTATTACTGGACAGCTCACAGCCAGCACAGGGCTCTCCTGCCTTTCTTGGTGTTTTTCCTTGGATGGGTATTTGACCTTTGAGCTGCTGTGCCAGTCATCAAGCTGAATCTGTGCCCATGAAATGCTGCCAAACTCCAGCATCACCACATGGAGCCACCTGAGAGCAATGCCTCAGACTGGAGCTTTTCCCATATGGATCATTAAGGATGTCATGGCTATGCCACAGCATCATATGGAGCAGTTGGGACAAAATTAGGGCAACTGGTCCTGATGACTGAAACCGTGCATCTCCATCCTTCCCTCCTCTCTCCCCTCTTCCAGAAATACCCAACCTGCAACTCCTGCCCCTGCCAGTTCAGGGGCAGAGCACCAAGACAGAGCAGACCCTCACCTACAAAGCAGGGACAAGAGCAAACTCACAAGGAAGGTCTCTTGGCAACTCAGGGTGAGAGAAAAGGAGGGAGGAATTGCTGCCAGCTTGTTTGTGTGCACTTAGGGTGGCATTTCCAACCCTGTAATTGTTGCATAATTAATTTAGCAATGGAGTTCAAGAGCTATGAATCACTCAGGCCAAGAAAGCATGAGTCAGCCCCCAAAGAATCAGGAGATGTCAAAATTACATACATTTAACTTGAGCTTGACGAATCCAGAGGAGCAATGTCCCAGCAGAACTCAAACCATCATGCCAACATCCCACTGCTCCTCCTGACAGACACAAGAACAGAGCAGCACTGGAGCAGAGCCTTTGGCCACTGCACTGCAAATAATTTACACCTTCCACCCCTGCCCAGCCCAAGTTATCAGCCCCAGCTCTGAAAAACCACCTGATGCTGCCTCTTAGCTGGTGCTTGCACTGACTCTCTGAGAGAGGCGGTGAGGCCCCAGCCAGCTTGAGAAAAGCTCTTTGCACAATCCTGACACGGCCTGAGCACTGGGGATGCTCACCTCACTGTGTATGACCTGCTCAGGAGCTGGATGGGGACAGGGGAGGACAGCAGAGCTGGCAGTCAGGCTGCTGGAGCAAAGCACAGAGCTGGGGGTTGGAAAGGAGCACAGCTCTGTGCAGGGAATGGAGCATGAAACAGGGCAGATTCATGACAGAGAAGGATGCCCGAGTCAAGGAGTGTGTGTGGATGCAGAGAGGACATCAGGAAAAAGAAGGTGTTTTCCTGGCTCTGTTGGGGATCCTGCTTAAGCCATGCCCTGTATTTTGCATTTACAGGGCCTGCACATATGGAAGGAAAGTTATTTTGAAGTGAGATAGGGTGCAAATTCAAAGCAGAACAACTATTCTGGGTTAACTCCCCAGGTGGCTTCTTATTCTAGAGTGGCAGTACCTTTTTCTAGCTTAATTCCCTGTAAAAATAGATTAGGCCAGTGGTTCTCATCTGCAAGGCCATGGTAGCTGGCCTGCTGCTTTTAGAGCATCCTTAATTGGAGCCTGGCTATGGGGACACGGGGGGCTCCGGGATGCAGGCGTGGTAGTCTCATTTTGGGAACATCATATTAACTTAAACCAGGAAAGAAACAACTGCAGGAGTGTCTGCACAGGACTAGGGCTGTCCCTCAGCAGGGCAGGGGACACACCCTGCAGTGCTCTCGGATCACCACAGCCCCACAGCCTGCCCTTTTACACGCATCCAAGGCCTCCTTGCAAAGCCATTTTTGTTTGAGGTTCCTTTCAATTTGCCATTTATCAAGCTTCCATTTAGCGCCGTTAATCACGGCCTATCCAGCTCTTTCAAATGCAAACACGGAAATGTAGGCAGCACTTCTCCCGTTTATCCTTCTCCTGCTGGAGTTATGGAGGGCTACAAGGCAGGAATGCCAACCCACCTGTCTCATGCTTTTCAACCGCTTCCCATGGGATGAAATCAGGTGACTATTCTGGAAAAAAACCGACTCTCTTTCCCTGCCAGCTAGCAACATTCAAGGAGAGCAAACAATGTGTTGTGCAGGAGAAAGAGCATCCCTGTGAAAGTCAAGGGGAGAGGCAGATGGGCGGCTCCAGCACCTGCATCAGCACATGGATGCTGTCTCTGGAAGCAGGGACAGCCAAGCCACCTTTGTCTAAGGCTCTGTATTTCCTAGCTGGGCCTCTAGAGCCACAGATCTCACAGCTCACTTAATCCTCGTCAAACGATACAACATTTGTTTTGCTTTGTTTGGGTATTAAGGCTTAGCCTTCCTCAAGCTATTCGTTCTTTATCCTCAGCGCCTACGTGGCTGTTAACCCCAGTGCTGACATGCCCGTGAGAGCTGCAAGGAAAAGCTCTGTCAGGAGGAGCCACATCACTCTGCAGGTGCCGCCTGTCCCCGACAGCAGAGCCCAGTTCTGACTCAGTCCCGTGTCAGCAGCTTCACTGACAAACCCATTCCCCCCTTGCTGTGAGACCCGGGGTGTTGGATTCATCCCTCTCACCTCCCAGAGGCTGACAGCTTTTCTGCTGCTCTTTGCTCGAACCCAGGCCAGCACTGCCCAGCAAACCCCGATTCCAGGGGCGAGGTGCAGGTGATTCCCACCCACCATCACCTGCCCCTGCTGCTGCTGGCCAAGCAGCCCGTGCTCCACACTGAGCAGGACCTGGCACAGCAGTGGGCTTTGCCTTTATCAGAGCTGGACTCAGCTTGCTGCTGCTACCACCCTGCACCTCCACCCAGCCAGCAAAGCACCCGGGCTCCACTGTCCTTTCAGGAGTGTCACCTTCAAAAAAAAAAAAAAAAAACCTAAAAAAAAAAGA
>VYXF01012897.1:156607-187516 GCA_013397295.1 Polioptila caerulea | reverse complement strand
GCCGCTGCGGGCTCTGGGGAGCGAGGGCTCGGCCGCACTGGGCGGGCGGGGCTGTTTCTGTCGCCGGGAGGGGTAATTAAGATAAATAAATAAATGTTTTTTTTTAAAAAACCCAACTCTTTGAATTTCAGTGGAAGGTTGCATCCCTGCCTGCCTTCCCAGCTGCGGGGATGCAACCTTCAACTGAAATAAGATGGATAAGATTTACTCCGACTTCTGGCTAGGCACAAGGTGAGGGATGCTGCTGCCCCCACTGAGGCTGGAAGGTGGATATGTGGTTTAGAAACTGTTTTGCCGGGGGTTTTGGCATAAATATCTGAGCCCGGCAGCAGGTTTCTATTTGCCACAGAGTGATTTGGTGTGAGGGATGGGGTGCCAGAGAATTTTTTAGGAGGAACCAAAATCCCTCCCAGTGTAACATCACGTCAGGTTTTTAAACACAGTGACTGATACCAAAACCAAATGCCATTCCTGAAGTGTGCCTTATGCCAATTTTATAGGCAGGTAAGAGCCCTTGCCAGGAGTCAAACCAGTCACTGGAGCTGGGAGAGAAGCCAAGAAGCCTCCCGGGCCAGGGAGTGGCACTGGGGAGCTCACACTGGGCCACTGGGAGCAGAGCAGAGCAGATTCCTCATGCTGCCGTCAGATATTGTGTCTGAGATCAGTTGCCTTTTCCAGAGTGAAATGGGTTTCAGAAGGTTTGGAGGATTAATCACCATGGACTCTACTTCTCCTTGGGCAAGAGCCTCCTCTCAGACTGAACACAGGGAGCAGCTCTGACACCGAGCTGTGGGGTTTCACTGAGACATTTCTAGCTCAAGAGAGGCCTTTAGGTTCAAAATGTGAGTCACTCCTTGAAACAGGACACGGGTAGGTAAGTGTTCACAGGTAACAAACCTGGATCTTTGCAATCGTACAGGAGTGTGAGACACCATCCACAAGGTGAAGGTCTGACTAAGGTGGGAGCTTATTCTGACATGTGATTGAGAACTCTGTCCAGAATTCACTTATTACTACTGCAACATGGCAGAACCACAGTTTAAGAGACAGCAAGCAACCCATGGAGATATGGCTTAACTGTAAAACTTGTCTTATTGCTGCCTCTGTAGATGCAAAAATCCGAAAACAAAGCTGACAGGAAGAAAGGACATCTGTAACCTCCTCTTCACTGAATCCACAGAGTTATAGGTGCAGGATGGGTGGAATGGGAAAAGCTTTAGCCACGTTAGAGGTTAATTACAGCTCTGGGACTAGACTTAGATCAGCAGCCAGGACCTTGGCAGCCCTGGGCTGCGCAGGGTGGAGGCGGCTTTCCAAAGCCCGAGTCTGGCAGCAGGAGCCTTAGCCCAGGGCACTGGAGAGCTCAGCAACTTTGCATCAGTCTCTGAAGTCCGTAATTCAGTTGTCTGTTTATTGAAATTGTGTTGTAAGCACAGCTGCTTTCTGAGGCACGTATGGAAATGCAGGGGGAGTCTCATAAATACCCTGGCTCTGTGCCAGACCAGTGAGTCAGCGTAAAGAGATGAAATGCAGCTTAACTGCTACAAGATGAAAAAAAAACCCTAAAATACCCTCAGAAACGCCCCCCCAGAACTCACCTCCTTTTCTGTTCAAATTTGGGTACCAGCATTTTGATTGGGACGATAAGGACAGCTACAGCCTCAGCAGGATCTTGCAGTGCCCAGGGCCTGGGACGGGAGAAGGTGGAGACCTTCAGGGCAGAGGGAGGGCTGAGCTCATCTGAGAGCCCACAGGCATCTGCATCATCCTCGTTTTTGCTGGCAAATCAAAGCCTTTGCTTCAGTTGCCAATGCAAAGATTTGGAACTAGAAGAGAAATACAATGTTTGTTTACTAATACAGTCAAAATTCGCTGTACCAAGTTTTTTTCTTTTTTTTCAGTACAAATAAAATTTTGCAGAGACCTAAGTTAAGAAAAAAAAAGACATTTCAAAGGTGAACTTGCATAAAAAGCACCACTAAAGCATCCAGCAGTTTCAAAGACCCAGTTCCTAGATTCATCTTCCTCATCCAGTCCCGAGGAAATTCAGAAATTCAGTCCAATTTCACAGGTAGTTTTGGTCACTCAAATTCCTTTCTTTAGGAATCCCACTATTTGCTGGAAAGATTTCACCCCGGCCCAAGAAGGGGATTTCTCTGGTGTGCTTTTATCACACACAAGTTGCTCAGCGGGCAGATGAACCTCCTGCATTAAACCACTGGTGGAAAGCTGCAGTGGCTGAAGGACACTGAGCAGTCCCCGTGGCTTGGATGCACAGAAGGAGCTGCCTTGGGCCGTGCTAGCAGTTTGAAGTGAAGAAGTGAGGTGACAGCAGAAGTCCTGCCCTGCTCTGCAGGCATGCAGGACACGTGTGGCTGTGGTCTCTGCTGCAGCGGGCAGTGCTGCTGCCAGCTTGTCAAACACAGCTGAGCTCAGGTGGGCTGCAGCCCGACACGGGGCTGAGGGTGCTGCTGCATCTTCCTCTCCCCTCCTCAATTTATGCTCCCAATCTCTGCAGTTTTAGTGCCTTGGCAAAGTTCTCCTTCCATGGTGCTTCAAGGTCTCCTGGTGTATTTCTTTGACTCCAGCTCAGAGCTGCTGTCTGATAGTCAGCGAGCAGACCATGTCCTCACTTAAACCTGCTGCAAAGGAGCAAGAGCCTCTGCAGAGCAGAGGAACACGTCCTCTCCCTGCCTGCACATCCAAACACCTCTGGGAAGGCCCGTGGGCAGTCTGGCAGCACAGGGAAGGCTGGGGAGGAGAAACAAGTCATGAGATAACACATGAAGGCAGAAGTTGGCCATGGCTGGTGGACATGGGCTGCTCCGAGCACTGGGGCTCACCCAGTGCAGGAGGTGCAGCTGGGCAAGGCAGGCACAGAAAGCACTGGGAAGGTGCTGGAAAGGAAGGTGGGTAAAAGGGAGATGGGGAAACAGAAGGAAATGGGCAAACTTGCAGGTGAGGGCAGGTTTTGAACAGAGATAGTGGGAGGAAATCAGTGGTGCTGCACAAGGGGAACTGCGGGGTGGTGGGAGGGGAGGAGTGATCCAGCTGTGGGGTGTGGATCCTCTAGGAGGCAACAGCAAGGGACAAGAAAAGGAAATGATGTTCAGACCAGGATGTTACCTTGAAACAGTATCTTAGAGAAAGATTCATGAATAAGAACACTGACATTGATTATTCTCTGTAAAACAAACAAACAAACAGATTCATGAGCTTGAAAAATGCTGATGTCATGGGAAGGCTCTCAAATGTCTTACAGGTGGAATAACTAGAGTCTGACTTAAAAAGGAAAATTAGATGAAGGAAATCAGTAAGAGAAGAGAGGACACAGGAGGACACCAAGAGAAAGGTGAAAGTAGCAGCAGAATTGAGGGACTAAAAGAGACAGAGGAGTAGATCTGGGATATTCCTGCTGATTTCAGGAGAAGGTCAGGAGAGGATATCAGAGATTAGCTGCAGAATAAACCAGGATGCAAAAACAAGGTGCATACACTTGGTACAGCTGAATTAAAAAGTGCTGTAACAAGAAAAGTCAAAAGTAACTGATATTTCATGCTCCAGCTTCAGGTCAGTAAAAAATTTTGCAAAGGCAGGTGGGAGGGGTTGTGACCTTGAGAACATCACTCCACCTGCATCAGGAAAAGTCCACACCAAACTGGGCAATGAACTGGCACAAAGAATTCCCAACAGACCAACAAGCTCTCCAAGTGGATCCTCACCACTGCAGAAAAATTTAGACATGGGATGGTGCCAGTGGCAGTTTGTACCTTGTAAATAGACCAAAAGAAGAAAAAAGATTGATTGATCAGTCCTCAATATTTGTACAACACACCCTTATCACAGGCTGCCACTCACTTCTCTTCTGCACAAAGGCACAAAAGCCAACTCCCTACAGGCAGAACATTCAGTGCCAGCCCCAGCACTCACCCAGGGCAGTGAAAGCTGCAGTGTAACATCCAAGACTTTCCCAGCAGGGCCACCCGCAGACACAAAAGCCAGGAGTAGGTCTGGAGAGGAAAACCTCTTAAACCCACAAAGAGCCAGCACCAGGCTGACCTGTGAAGGGTTTCAAGCCTTGGCAGGGAAGAAATATTACAGGCTGGTGGGCAAAGATCCACAGCTTGCAAGGCTGCAAGTCAAACCCCCTGTGGTTAGGAGCTGCCTGCTCGCCCAGGGTGAAGCCGTGTCCCAGCTGTGAGCAGCTGCTCCTCCCCATGCTCCGGCTGAAGGAATGGGCACTGCCTGCCCACCTTGTCAGGGATGTCTGTAGCCAGAGCCGGCCCCCTGGTGTCAGGTGGGCACATCCCTGGGGTCACTCGAGTGCCTGGTATGGAACCCTGTGCCTTTGCTTTGAGGGGGTTTGCTCTGGAGCTGGTTTCTCCCCCCACTCTGCACAGGCGCTGCAGGGACAAGCAGGAATTGCACTGCAGCGGAGCACAGCCCTCCAGAGCAGCAGCAGACCTGCAGCAGCAGCACTGCTTTAATCTCACAGCTAACCCCTACCACTTCTCCAGTGCCTCAGATCCCTGCTGGGGCCTCCCTCCTGCTGCAGCAGAGCAGCATGTGGGGTGAGTGCCATCTCCAGAAGTTTCTGGGAGAGACCACACATGCAGCTCCAAGCATTTCTCTCTGTCCATAGTTGGGCAGATGAAAACCTTCTATACTACTATAGCTTGTTTCCCTCTTCTCACCCTCACATGGCACTTTAATACCTGTTACCTTCTTCACAGCAGTTTGGAGAGATTAATCACCAAGATTGTCTCAAGGTGCAAACTTTGCACCTGGCTGGAAAATCTGAAGGTCAGCAGAAAGCTGGTTTATGTTTATTACAGACTAAAACATGAAGCACAACACTCTGCTGGTTGGCACGGGCTCACTGCACTGACACATTGGCTATAGAGGCATATCAGGGAGTTTAAAGGTCACAGCTACTCGTGAGGAGGGGAATCTCAAAATGCAGTCTCCAAAAAGAATGAATCAGAAGCAAGAACCTCTGACTACCTGAAATCAGGCCTTTCTGGACAGCTCTGGTGTCAGTGATAAAGGTTTTTAGGAAGAAAATATCACATCTGGCAAAGCAGGATGCTCCTGAAACATCTCAGAGCTGGGCTGCTGAAAGATGCTTTAGTGTTTAGGTGAGCCAACACTATTTTATTTGCAACTATCACTCCTGATAGCATCCTTGAATTTCTCAGTTTCTGGCCTTGAGGAAATCGCCCAGAACATGATTCACTAGTGGAACAGGGTGGGCCTTCACCTGTAGTTCACAAAGCTGATGGCAATTTGGAAAATAATTGCCATGCTCCTGTTCTCCAGCCTGGGAACTACGCCCAGAGAAAGCAGAGCCTTACACAGAAACCCAGAGCAGAGCTGTGCTGCCAGGTTTGGTGCACCTGCAAAATGGGGTCTGCACCATCCTCAAACACCTGCAGCACCACTCAATTCTCTAACTTCTGGTTTCTTTAATCTGTTAAAAAAAACTCCTGACCCAAGAATATAGACCTTAATCACAGAACATGTCAGTGTTAAGTGTAATGGCAAATACAAAGAGCAACACTGGTTTTGAAAGCAAATGTCACTTTTGCAGAGGGCTGTGGTTTAGAGGGAAGGTCAGGGCACTACTAGAGGAAAACCATGATATTTTCTACACAACTCTCACACACTGGTCCCATTAAAGGGCCTTCCACCTTCTATTAGGCAGCCATTGATTGGAATTAATTAAAATATCTCCTGTGCACTGGACTTGAAACTCATCAGTGCTTTGTCATTATCTGTGAGCTTTCTCCTCAGTTAAAGCAAATATTGTCCAATAATCTGGTTTGCAGTAAGTACACAGAGCATTTAGCTACAAAATACCCTGTGGCACTCAGGTATTGGACAAGCTGGAGGGTTTAAGGGTGTGCCTGGCATTTCTGTTTAGATATACAACTGCGTAATGTATTTTTTAACCCAAGCTCAGAAAGAAACTTGGCCTCAGAACCCTCTGGAACAGAAAAACTGCAAACACGTTTCTGGAATCGTAACCTCAAGCCCTTGGCTTGTTCTGGCACTTAACCCTTGAGATGAAGCAGCCTTGCTGTGCCTTGCAGCCTGCTCACTCTGCAGGTTCTGCTGTCTGAGGAGCTTCTTCTTAGCTTCTAGGGGGGGTTCTTCACAGGAATTTCTCTCCAGCCATTCCCATGGCTCTGGTGCCTTCACTGAGGTCCTGCTCCTCTCCCAGGAGTGACCACACACTTGGTCCCTGGAGCAGCCCCCCAGAGCGAGCCTGTGAGGGGCTGGCACTGCCATCCCTGACTGTGAGCAAGGCCCCACATCAGACAGCTGGAACGGGCTGGGCCAGCTCCAGAGGGGCCCCGAGCTGGGCAGGACTTGGCCCTGTGTGAAGCAGAGGAGCACGAGGAGACCGTGAGAGCTGGAGCTGCAGCTCCGAGCCCGGGCAGCGCTGCCCTGCTGGGAAATGATCCTGGCAGGCCATGCATCTTTAATGATGCTCTGCACACAACACATTCGATAGCTGAAGGCATAAAAGCCTCAGCAGGAGTGTCAGAAGCCTCTGTCCACCTTTCAGAGCCAGATCCAGTTTCTACAGTTGATGAAAGTCCCCCCTGTTAGTTTTAGCAGGGCCTGAGGAAGGAAAAGTGCAGCTTGGGCTGGCAGCTGTGAGAGGCAGGGACTGGTTTGTAGGGATTTACACACAGATATTCCATGCTTAGGACTTTCTCCTCCATAAGAAGGATGGCTTTACTGGCCAGCTGCCCTGACAGTGGTGGTGCTGTGCAAATCCAAGACTCTGCAGCAGCAGCAGCATTCAAATAACCTGGGTTATGTTTTCAGAGTTGCCCTGTCAGTCATGCCCACTGTTTCCAAAAGGGAACATAATGCCTGTGCTCTTTAAATCCAGGAATTCACATTTAAATAATCAGCATTTAAGAACAATGAGAATGAGAACAAAGCAACACCAAAAGACACATCAGGAGACAGCAGAAACTTAGCCCTTTATCAAAGTTCTTTGACATTAGAAATACAGACTCAAGGTTAAGGTATCCAGCCTCAATTGAATATTCAGTATTACACAACGAACACAGCACTAAAAGCAACATCAGGATTCTTTTATTCCCCCTGAGGCTATTGAGACCTGGTTTAATGATGTATCCAGACAACCTAACAGAGCAGAACACACAGAACAAACCCCATTCCCTGGTTATGGGAACACACAAGTTGCTCCTGCCCCAAACTTGGGTTTTATTTTGCAACCCCCCAGATTTTCCCACTTTTATTGAGCTTTTAGCAAGGCAGATGAATTTTGTTTTTTTCCTGTTCACAGTGCATTCAGCAGTTCATTTGGGCATGGCTTTGCAGCTATTGCAGGTCAAGATGTTCCTAATTGCTTTCACATGTATTCCAGTTAACTAGCCCTGGTCATGTTACAGGGCAAATGAAAAACCATTTTTTCTTTGAGATCCTAATGAGTAGGAAAAAATCAATACAACAACTGTAACAGGAAAAGTGATGATGACAACATACACTGTCCTACAGTATTTAAAATGAGGGAAAAAAATGAAGTCTAATCAATATTAATGGAAGTTTCCTGCTCTGATACTCTGAGTGCTTGTTAAAACTCTGGTTCACAGTTGTACCACCTAGTCTGATCATGGGCATTACTGTCCCACAGAGTTTGTCTTATATTTTTTGACACAAAGATGAAGTTCCAAGAAAAAGAAATACTAAGGAAAAAAAGGAACAAAGAGCAAGATGATGGTTGTTTCACAGATGAGTTCTGCTCACATACTTCTCCATTTTATGACATAAAACTGTTCATTTCTAGTTCCCATTAGAAGATTTGGTGCCTGACCACCAGACAGACTACAGAGGGCTTAATTTCAAGTTCTTATCTATGCCCAACATCCCCTCTTCAACTGCTGCTGCTTGTTTAATAATAACCACATTTAACCATGCAGTTATTCAGCTGTTCTAAAGGTGGATAAAAACTCACAGCACTGGCAATGGAGTTATCAAAAAGGAGCTTTGGCCACTTACACAGGCAGCATTTATTTCAGTCTGAAGGCATTACAGGTGCCAGGACAAACACAGAGCTACCACACAGCTCAAGCTCCCAGGAAAACACAAGTGCAGGAAGGAAGATGGCATTTTGGAAATGTAAGAGGACCCTGCCTAAAGTTATTCCAAAGCACACAAGACGCTGCTAAATGTTGATAACTGCTTAGCATTAATTAATTTTTTTTTTTAATTCCACCCACAGATGAAGGAATAAAGCCCTGATGTTTGAAATGAGCACCTCTGAAGGCTCAGCAGAATTAATGCTGTAATGACTCAGTGCTGGTTACCAGCAGATCTTGAACTGGGGACTGGTGGCACTAAACAGACCCCAAAGGGACAGGGCCAGCCCACAGCAGTTCCTGGCTGTCCCAGTGCTCTGCAAATCTAACCCCACTCATTTCCTAAAGGTTTTGAGAAGGATTTTCCTTCTGGAGGAGAAGGAAAGAAGGGAGGATTTGTGATGTTTAATCTGAGTAGTCTTAATTTCGTAAGGAGTTGCAGTATTTTTATACTCATAAGAGAAATCCAGTGCTGCAGATTAGAGTGTGGGGAGAATTAGGGATGGCTGCTTCCATGGCTGGTTTACAACAGGCTGGAGATGGAAGCTCCAAGCTGAGAAGATGCTTTGGCACCCATGCTAAGTTATTCCCAAGGGGCAGTGGTTAAAGTAGGAGACTTCTGGTCTGCCTTGTGCCAGCAGAACAGACTCTGCATCCAGGTCTGTCAGCTGGGATGGAGCCCGCTCAAAACAGCCACCAAAGCCTTCAGGTGTGGGATTAAACCACCCACCCCTTCCTCTGCTCAGCACTTCAGGACACTAAATAACATCTAACACAGAATGCTGTGGCCAAGCTTCTTTGGTAAGGTCTTAAATTTTCTTGGTAATAATGTTTTAGAGGCATATGGGGGATGAGGCATCAGTGAAGTCACCAGAAACACAGATTTATATCTATTAAATCTCACAGCTGCAGTGAGTATTCACAGTAAAATTATTTTCTTGGCTGTGCCTTAAATTGCATTCTAACAAATTATTTTAATACCTGGACTACAGCAGTCTGGTATTAAAATATCACTACCTTGTATCAAGGAGATATTCCTATCCCTGACCATGAAACAGTGGGGGAAAAAAAATCATCTTAATCTGAAATACAGTAGAAAAAAGAAAGGTTTCCAAAAGCAATGACTATTGGTTTAGGTCTGCTCCCAAGATATCATCAGAAGCTTTGCCTTGTTATCAGGCTGGGCACTTACAAATCACCTCATAGTGCCTGAAATACAAATTCTGCTGAGCAAGGGACACAATCTTGCCTTTTCCTCTGGGTGGTAGGCTGTAAGTCTTCACTCAGGTGTGTATACCTAAATAAAATTCATATACCCATGGACTGTGGCTGAAGTTTCAGGTCTGAGTTATTTTTTTTAAAGTCAGTTTGCAGCTCTCATGGACACAGAGACACTGAGGCTCACTTTGGAGGCCAGGCCTTGGCAGCATCATCCCCCAGTCCCTGGAAAAGCCCTGGGAGCTGCCAGGCAGAGCCCAGCTGGGTGTGGGAGATGTTGCAGTGCTCCCCTGGGAGCGCAGGGACCGAAGGATTGAGGTGCACCACTCCCAGCTCACACGTGTGGGAGGGGTAGAGAAAAATCCTCTCCTGCTGCTTTTTACTAATTCATGCAGGCAGCTCCTTTCATTTCTTAAGACAAGAATTAACAGAGTTAATGGGTTGCTATAAATTCCTTATTGCTGGAAAGCTGATGCTTTCACTGCCTCTGCCCAACACAGGCCCACAGCAGCATTGGAAGGGAAAAGTCCACGTGGTTTCCTTGACTCTCACCTGGCCTGGGGACACCCAATTTAGGGATCACCAAGAAGCCTTAAATTACCTCTGGACAGGCATGAGCCCTTCCCCTGCCCAGGGGGGCTGCAGGAACAGCCATAAATCCCAGGGGGAGGCACGCTGGACATGTGTACCTGGCTGGCCCCAGGCTTGCCCTGGGTCACAGCCTCATTTGTCCCCTGACCACCTCACCCAGTGCTACTGGACACCCCCATTTGCTGTGAAGTTAAAATTAACCCAAACCACTCCTGTTCAGGTTCCCAGGGCTCTAGCCCTGCACACCACAGAATGAACCCCCAGCAGCAGTAACCTCTCAAGAAGGCAGCCAACACCCCTCCACCTGTGCTGCACTGGGGGAACCACCCATTTCCCCTCCAAATCCAACCAGCTGGTGCCTTCCACAGTGTGCCAAGGCAGCCACCAGACAGCAGTGTCACCAGAAACACCTGGGATCAGACAATCAGAGGAGAACACAAGCAGAAGAATAACTCAAATAGTTAATTTGTGTCCTCTACAGCATCCCCCTTTCAGCACACAGGTGACAGTCCCAGCCCTTCAGCAGTGGCACAGCCCTGCCAGGCTGCAGCTCAGCGAGTCCCCAGCAAACCTGGCAGGAGCACAGAGTGCTGCTGGCACACCTGCCTGAACTTGCTGAGCCTGAATCCTTCCCTTCAGCCCAAGCCTGAGCATACCCCCACCCCTGGAGACAGTGCCTGACTCCTGGCACTGAGCCTGTGAGAAACAGGCACTGCTTTCAGCAGTGCTGCCACAGGGGTTGCGATAGATTTTGCTTCTCTGCAGGTCCACCAGGCTGTTGTCCACACCGTGACCATTGGCTTTTTCCCTTCCATCCTCCTGCCCTTATCACCCCCAGTGCCCAGCGTGGTCATGCACAGGTATGGCAGAAACGTGGGAGGGGTCTGGGAAAGACAGAGTCCACAGCCCCAGGAGCAGCAAAGCATTATCCATGCTACAGATTATTTTCAGCCAGCAGAGAGATGGGGAAACACTTCTGATGCTGGTGATCCCTGGAGAGAGGCATCTCTGAGCAGCTGCAGTGGGAAACACTCTTAGAGCCATCATTAAACCTTCTCTTAATTCAAGAGTAAGGAGAACATTATCTTATTTGTAACTACAGCTTTCTTCTCTGTCTACTGTGGGAAACCTGGTCTCTTCTACCTAGAGTAAACCTCCTTTATGCAAAGCAAGAGGGAGCCTGTGACCACTGCAGGGTTTCTGCAAGGAGCTCTGCTCACCAGGAGACAGAGGCCAGAGACGCCTGTCCTGCAAAAACCCCATTCCAATCCCATCCTCAGCACCCACCCATCCCACAAAGCTCAAGCCAAGCAGGGAATCGAGCCAGGCATCTCAGAGGAGTTACAGGACTCCTTGGGAACCCCTAAGGTGGGATATCACTGGGACTACTCCACCACAGAAGGAAAAGCAACAAGTCACAGAAAACTGTTCCTCTCTAACAGCAGCCATCAATGCAAACCAACTGACCCAACATTTCTGAAATCACAGAGCTGAGAATCAAACCCCCGTGAGACAAAGCTGATTCCCAGCTGGATAGCCTCCACACTCATTATCCCCATCCCTCTGAGCTCATCTCCTGCCTACCCACACCTCACCCACGGACTGAGCCCACCACCAGGCACTCAAACACACCCACCAACACAGCACAGGCACAGCTGGGCAGGATCCCTTTTATTCTGCAAGGATTAGAAATGCTCCAACCAAATGTGCCATGTAATTATTGCAGCAATGTATAAAGCAGAGTGGAGGTGGTGAATAGTTCATGGTGCCTTATTTAGTGGCAGGTGATTAGTTAAGTTACAGGGTTGGGTTTTTTTTCTTTCCTAATCTTTCACTCTTCTGTGAAAAATTCAATTTGTCTTAAGGCAAATAACAGAGCTGATACTGACCTAATCCCTGAGCAGCCTGGACCTGACCTACTGCAAATTCCCACCTCTATCACAAAACCACATTCCTCTCCCTGACAATACAATGGCCCCTGGATCCTTTTACTCTAAGACCCTGCTTGAAATGTGTGCTTCAAAACATTATATAATTGTGAATCAAGAGTCAAATCTGAGCCAGCAGGTGAAAATGCCTTTTCCTTGTTCTGCAAGCCTGAAAAAGCAGCGTTAAATATTTTCTGTAGTTCTTTCTTTGAAGGTTTTCAATTTTTCCTTCTCCTCCCTTCCCTGTTAGGATCTTAATCTTTCTGTTCAGCAAACATTAATTCTCTTCTGTCATGTGAGTGTTAAAATTGGCATCTCCATTGATCACTCTTCCTCCCTTCCCTGTGCGCTTAATTGACCATTATGGCAACTAAAGTCACCAGGAATCTGGGAGGGATACTTAATATCAAAGTTCTCCTGGGGAATGGCTCAGGGAGGAACTGCAGGCAGAAATAAACACTTTAATTCTTCCTTCAGCCCTGCAGTAACAGAGAGCTTGATGTACACTCTCCTCCCTCTGCATTCAGATGTTTAAGCAAATAATTTGAAGGTCGTGTATTCTGGAGCACAAGGGTGTTCCAACACCCTCTCAGTGACACCCAGCTGTATTCCTGAAACACAAGGGTAATGTTGGCCTTGGACATGTGGGTGTCAGCATGTGGAAGGAAAAAGCACAAATGTATTTACATCACACAGAAAATGTGTGTTCACCCAGAGGTGAACAGTGGTGTGTGAACAAGGCTGGGGCACCTTGTGCCAGGGTGTGGATAAAGCTGCAGCTTTCTGCTCCTGCTGAAGTCATCAGTGCTGGATTTCCACCAGGAGAGGATAAATGCTCCCAGGCTCGAGGACTTGCTGGCAGAATGTGCTGTACAGAAGATAAAGGGATGAGGTGTCAGTGCTGGCACTGTGGTCCCTGTGGGCTGCAGCAGGGCCTGGCAGTGCCAGCTGCAGGTGCTGCTTTGCCCATGGAGCCATCAAACCCTGGAGTACAAGGGCAGATTATAAAGATACACCAGGGCACCTTTCCAGAGCATCCCCACACCAGTGTGCTCCACACTGGTGTGCAAGAACTCAGAGCTGAATGAAAATCATCCAGTCATGGAATGGTTTGGCTTGGGAGGAACCTTAGAGACCATCCAGTGCCACACTCTGCCATGGTTGCTCCAAGCCCTGTCCAACCCATCCAGGAATGGGGCAGCCACAGCTTCTCTGAGCACCCTGTGCCAGGACCTCATCATCCTCACAGGGAGGAATTTATTCCTTATATTTAATCCAAATCTACTCTCTTCAGTATAAAATGTCTCTGTGTGCACAGGCTCACAGGTTTACAAACCTTTATGAGCCTCTCTGGAAAGAGTCACTGCAGGGCTGGGCATGACAGCAGGGTCATTGCTGCTTCTCTACACATGTTCTGCTTCCCAAAATGGCCAGGGAATAGAGTTTTGACAGAAATTGGAGAGAGTGGTGGAAAGCAGAGTATGTCTTGTGGAGCTCTGACAACCAAAGGCTTTTCATTCTGTTTTCCATGGAACGGTGCTGAGAGGAAAAGGGACAACTCAGGAAAATCCCGCTGCTCCACCTGCACCTGGCTGTATTTGTTTGGGCTGGGATAGAGTTAATTTTCCTCCCAGTAGCTGCTATGGGCCTGTTTTGTGTTTATGCTGAACACAGTGTTGATAACACAGGGATGTTTCAGTTCCTGCTGAACAGGGCTTGCGTCGTGCCAAGGACTTTAATCCACCAGCGAGGAGCCTGGGGGTGCTGCAGATGTGGGACAGCTGATCCCACCTGACCCCAGGGACACACAGCCCGTGTGGCCTCATGCTCAGCACACAGAGCTGGGAGGAGAAGAGGGAAAGGGGAACATTGGAGTGTTTGTCTTCCCCAGGCACTCGTGCTGGAGCTCTGCTCTCCTGAGGAGAGCTGAACACCTGCTGCCCATGGGGAGTGGGGAATGGATTCCTTGTTTGGTTGGCTTGCATGTGTGAGTTTTGCTTCCCACATTAAACTGCCTTTGTCTGAATCCATGAGTTTTCTCATTTTCTCTCACCCCTCACACTGGGGCAGTGAGCAAGTGGCTCCATGGGGCTGAGATGTTGGCTGGAATTAAACCACAACACCAGGGAGGGAGGGAGGGAGGATGCTGTGGGCATGAAATTATGCTCCCTGGGATTCTCTCTCCACAAATCAAGCAGAGCATTCTGTGTTTTATGTCCTGCATCAATCCTATCTAATGCCTTAAACTCCTCTTTCCAATAGCTACATTATTTTTTAAATCTTGTCATTTACTCATTTGAGGAAACTCTCTTTCCTCTGGAGGAATGATTCCATCGTTCTGTTCAGTAAGGAAGAAATTAAACATGATCATATTAATTATGGTTCCTCATTTAACATAAAGCTGTAATCAAATGGCTTTTATGTCTAAACAGTCGTGGTGTTGGTACTAAAAAATTGGGGCATTAAAGGCTTGTACTAAACTTCAAAATGTTTGAATTATACATCTCAGAAGAAACTGATGCCACATTGAGAGAAGTGCAATTTTTATTTTCAAGCAGAAACATAAAGGTGCAAAACACTTTAAAAAGAAACATACTTTTGCTTTAATTTCCAGGAAAATCTGAAATTATATATATATTATAATAATATAAAATACCAGGGTGTTTTTGCTTAGATTTAAGCCATGGTGCCTTCCTTTGAAAGGAAGGAGCAGCCTGGTTGGGCATCTTCTGACAAAGCCCATGAAACAAAAATATGTCAAGGACATGAAGTCTGCAAAGCAGAACTGGAATTAGTCACTTCTGGCAGGGCTGGACTCACTGGGTTCCTACCAGTCTGCTGGGGATTGCTGGTGTCTGTGGCTCCAAAGTCAGCCTCAGATTTGAGGACTGATTTCCTGAGCCAGAAAACCCAGGAGCATTTCTGTCTGCATTTCAGGAAAACACTTCCTTCAATTCAGGAGCTGGAGCTGCTCAAACAGCCGCCTACGAGGAAGAAAAATAGGAAATGGTCAGTGGGGCTGCTCAGAACGAGCCATGGAGGGTTCCTTCTATGGGAAACACCAAATTGCTATTTTGGGTTCAGAATCACAACAACGGTGTTTGGAGGGGTGATTTTTTTTTGTTGTTTTCTTAATATCGACTTCTTCCAGAGCAGGGACATTCCCATGGGAACCGGCTCCACTTCCCACGTGGCTCTGTAGCTCAGTCCCTGCTGCCAGGCCATGCAGAGGGGTGTTGGAGAGCACTTGAAAATTAAAGTTCTCCTTGAAACAGAGACCATCTACTTAACCCCTCCCCATAAAGCCCAGAGCTTGAGATAAAATCCCTCTCTGAGCCCTGCTTCCCAGAGTGTAAGGGTGCACTTTGGTACCTGATAAAATCAATTGCTGCTGGCTGCTGGCTCCTGTGACTGAAGTGACACTGCTTGTAAAACTCCCATCCACAGCTCCTAAGTTCACAATTAAAAACACATTTCCAAGCTCTCTGTAAGACACAGAGCAAAGCCAGTGCTTGTACCCATTTCAAATACCAGCATGTAAAATTGCAGAGTGGGTTGAAGGTGATATAATGTTATAAAGTGCATTTTGAGTTGGGTAAACACGCTCAGGGGGTTTATGGTTCCTGGGAATTGTCATCTCTGCTGCCTGGGGAATCTATTGTGAGGTGAATCACTAAGATTTCTAGCATGCATTCAAGAGACTGGGCTCAGGGGGAGTATAAATATGAGTTATTCCCTCCATTTTTGCATCATTATAAAAGCTGTTTTCACTCAGTACCCAGACAAATGGATCTGAGCAGCAAGGGGCAGAAACAGCCTCCTGTGAACAGGAACTGAGGTAAGAGGCATGCAAGTGTCAGTTTTCCAGCACAGGGGCAAGCCAAGCCCAAGGGAGCTGGGGAATCATCCCTGGCAGCCCGGGTTCCCTGGGGAAGGATCCTGAGCAAAGCTCTCCGGGATCACACACGCTGGTATCCCCCACCTCAGCACGAACCTGAAGCATGAGTCCAGTGCAAACAGCTCTGTATCCTCCTCCTCTCCCCAGAAAAACTCTACAAATTCCCATCGGTGCCCAACTGCATCTCCTGCCGCTGCCGGCACTGCAGCAGCACCAGCAGCTCCCAGCCAGCCTGGCTGCTGACCAGGGACATGGCTGTGGCACGGGCGGGCATTGCTGGGCACAGATGGCCAGGCTGGACACGAGGGTGGTGTGTGGTGCCAGGGCCCCTCTGCCCGGGCTGGATGTGCCCGAGGGCAGCCCGGCTCAGCTCTTCCCGTTCCCAGGCCAGGGGACGCTCCCGGGGCTGAATATCAAAGGCTCCTGCGAACCACGTCAGGCGAAAAGCATAAATAAAACCTCCAGAGGAGTCACAGCAGTTCCCACAACAAGAAGTTAGCAGCGGTTAACAAAGGATAAAAGCAAATAACCGAGCCCCCAGTTCCTTCCATCGGCACCACCCTGGAGCAGGAGGGTGTCCATCGCTGCTGGAATCAAAGCCTTCCTCTCCATTGTTTCCTCGGCGGCCGGGACAGCCCGTGGCCCTCGGGATGAAAGGAGCCCGGAGCCCCCACGCCACGGGACCGCGGCTCCTGCTGCCGCAGTTGTGTCCCCAGGGAATGTGCAGCAAAGCCCCAGTGCAGAGCAGGAGCGGGGCCGTGCCCGCTGGGTGCCCCCAGCCCTTCTGCTGAGCACAGCCCGGGAGCTCCAGCCCTGCGCTCCAGTGATGCTCAGCCCAGCGTGGGGCTGCTGCTCCAGACTCGTCATCCTGGCTGAGCCCTGTCATTTGGATACTTTAACCTGTGCTGTCAACACGTGTAAGAGGACAGGGCTCTGGGATGGATCCCTGGGAGGACTCCACTCCGTTCCTGTGTCCCTGGCTGTGGAGCACTGACCAGCTGGGAGGATTTGCCGCCCTCTCCCTGTTTCACACACACATCACACAGCTCCTATTCCTATACTTCCTCTACTTCCCTCTCAACATCTCCTGGAGGTCACTTCCTGGACCAGGCTGGAGGAACCTTTGATCCAACAAACCTTTATGTTTATTAAGGGAAGTTAATGACTGAGTCTAGATGAAACTATTTTTATTCAACTCTCTTTATGGTGTCTTGTCTATATAGAGAGTTTGGCCTGAATTCCGCTGGTCTGTCCATCTGCCCCTTGGCAAAGATGCAAATCTCTGCTTCATCCACTGAGAACTTGCTCTAACAGGGTCTCCATCCATATCAATACTTGTAACAACCAAGCAGAAAGTAGTTATCAAACAGGGAAATAAAATCTCTGCTCACCATTACCAGCAAAAGCAAGGTTTACTGTCATGGACTATCTTTCAGGGAGACTCATATCCTAAATGGGACTTTTCATGAGAAATCCACTTAGTATTCCTCTAAAATTCCAGGAGGGTGAAATCCCCCACTCCTTCTTCTCTTTAAGGATGAAAGAATGCCAGGTATGTGGCAGGAATCTGGGGTGAGAGGAGGAGTGGGGTTTATTTTAACCGAGTTGTAGTGGGAAAAATAAACTGATCTAAGGATGAGGATATGAAATATATTTCCCAGAGCTGAGAAGCAATGTCAGCCAGAAGAAATGTGCTAATGCACAAGGAACACAAAACGGAGTTTAAGGGTGACATGTCATTGTGGATGTGCTCAAGAAAGCACTTTGGGACCCTCTCAAGGCATTTTGCCCCTGGAGCACTGAGAGTTTATCAGTTGATGGCTTCTAGATCAGGTGGATTTACTTAAGTGTAGCAGACAAAATGCTGAAAGGCAGCTGGTGCTCAAGGTGAGGGGCTGACAGAGGGTTCTGTGTACCACAGGGGACTTCTGGTCATTCTAGCAGGGACTGAGTTAATTCTAAAATTTTGTGGGGAAGCCCTGAGAAGCCCTCAAAGCAGAGCAGGAAGATCAGACCAACAGGACTGTTCCTCATCTGGATGCAGTGGGGCTGCTGTTCAGGTGCAGAAACAAGTGTCAGTGAGGCAGGATAGCTTTACCCATTACTATTCTCCTTTGAGGGAATGAAAACATCCCAAAGAACAAAACCTCCACATCAAAATGTTTAGTGGAAAGATAAGACTACCCAAAAACTGTTTGCACAGACTGGAACTTGCTACCAAGCAAGCTCAGACAAGGCAGTGAGTGCCCAGCCTCCCAAGCTTGTACAGGACATTTTTCACCCTTGGCATAAGGAGCCATTTAGGAGCACAGAGTACGCTGCAGGGAGAGCTGCAGAAACAGGGTGACCATTCAGAGAGGAGGAAAATCAGCCTCTGCTGCAGCCAACAGCCTCCCAACCCTCCTGGGCATCAGGGCACTCAGGAGTGCCACTACAGCAGCTTTGAGGCTTTGGGGGCTGCAGGCTGCCATCATCCCTCAAACCTTCTCCCACCCAGAGGTCCACCATGCATCCTTGCCCTTCACCTAAATAAGGAAGGCACCCAATGCACCATGGTCTCCCTGCTATCCAATACTCTATCACCCACTATATTCCCAAAAAGCTCAAACAAGAGGAGCTTTCCAAAGGTCTCTCTCCCCTGAAATTCACTGAACAAAGCCACACTTTTTCCTTGCATGTTATGATGCTCATTTGTCCAGGGGATGGACTTCCCTGGGGATGAGCTTCTGCCTGACTGCTGGAAGTGCAGGAACTTGGATGCCTTCACAGAACATCACTGACAATAAAAATGCTTTCCCCATCAGCACTGCATATTTACCTCCTGTCAAATGAAGGGAGAAGCTGTTTCATACTTCCCCTCAGTTCTGAAATAATTTAAAAGCTAAAAAAATACTGTCCTGACTAAACCCAGGAATTTTAAGAGCATGAAAGTTTTTCAGTCAGACCATAAATCCAGCTTGCTTCATTCTCTGATAGTGGGGAACAGCAATTGCCTAAAAATAAAAGCATATCTGCACAGAATGATTCTCACCATACTTGAAACTTCTGCTGGCTTCAGGAAATGAGTGGTTGAAAGATTTTTCCACTTGGCACACTGTGCATTGAGCACAGATGGACCAGGTCTCCATGATTTTGCTTGACCTCCCTCCTTCCCCAGAGAAGTTGTGCACTATATGGAACCCTCAGCCAGCATCACTCTCAGGCTGGCTCTGCTGAGACACAACTGAGGGCAGAGCAGCAGCTGTGAATTGTCACAAGCAAACATTGCTATGAGCTGGATCCATGAAAATGGTGCTTTCACCACAGCCTCTGCTGCATTGGATAATGGGGACCAAGTCCACTGCTCAAAAAGAGAAAGAAAAGACCCCGAAGGGTGTAAAAAAAGTATAACTTAAAAATAAACAACAAAAAAAAATCCCTTGAAACTGTGACACCTTGCTAACATGAGGGCTGAGATCGTGTGAACAAGGAGGGGGAAAAGGTGTTTGTCAACTACATACAGGAAGCTGAGTGCCTGAAAAGGGATGAAAGGAGCCTGAAAAACTCATGGCAAACTGTGCTCAGGGTCTGAGCCATTTAACACCGAGTTCTGTGGCAGCTGAGGGCTCGCTCCCTGCACAGAGCAGTGGGAGTGAGCAGTGGGACTCAGCACAGCTGCTCTGTGCCTGGCGTTCCGAACCGCCGGCTGGAAATCCCACCATATGACTTGGGGATAATGTTAAATCCATTACAGCATTCTCCTCTCCCCTGCTCATCCCACACAAGCTTCAAAACTTGTGGTTTATGACTGACTGCCAGAGGATCACTGTGGGCTGTCTCTGGAGGGATAATCCTAAATTTCAAGTGACAGTTCGCGGGCATCTTCTCTTTCTTCCGAGATGCTGTCTTACACAGCACATTAAGTATTCCAGAGATTAATAACTGGAGCAGAGAGTTCTAATCTTGGTGTCCTAGCAGAGATTTAGCAAAGAACATGTTTGAAGTTGCTGTGGCACAGGAAGCATAAGAAGCCTTGAAGCCCCAAAGCGAGGCTGGTTGGCAGCTCCAAAGGAAATCTGGGACATGGGACACGTGATGGTTGTTCATTCTCCAGGGCTGCTCACTGACGTGGTGTTTCCACCCAGAGCAGATCTTAGGGACCCTGTGAAAGGTGGGACCCAGTTTGAGCTCTCTTTTAAATAGACCAAACTCAGCACTGCTTTGAAATTGTACTTTCGTATTCTTTGACCTGAATTAGGGCATAACTGAATTGTATAACCAGGTTAGAGGCTGCTTTGAACTTAATTTACCAAGGACCAAATGGGAACCACTTGACCATCTCAGACCTGGCAGCTGCCCTGGGTGATCTTGGAGGACAGCTGCCAGGGTGAACACAGCAATGATTCTGAGGCTGCTGGCACTGCAGCTCACTCAACAGCAGCCCTGCCACCACTCCCCAAAGGCCCTCACAGCAGCACCTTGAGATTCCTGTCCACAGCAGGATTATTTTTCCTCTGACTGCTCCTCACACAACCAAAAGTCCCATTAAAAAGAGGCCTAGCAGGTTTCTTTTGGTCTGTTCCCCTCTCAGGGGGCATAAACCAATGACAGGAGACAGCCCAAGTCCCTTCTGGGTTTGGAGAGCCTTGTGCCACTTACAGGGAAAACAACCAAATTCTTCTGCACATGGGGATGAGAAAACCTTGCCCCAAGTGGTGAAGGTCCACAAGGACTCCAGCACTGCTGTCCAAAATGACACAGTTGTGTCCTCCTGCCCTTAGCACCACACACTCCTTGCATTTCTCTCCTGCCAGCACCAATGCTCAGGCAGCACCCCAGCAAATCATTACCAGGGAACTGAAATGAGTAAAATTCATCCCATTCTGCAACGTTCATGCTTTTCATGGTGCTGCTCCAAGAACCTGAATGGCCACCAGCACACTCAGGGCAGCCTGTGACAGTGATCACCTTGGCCAAGTCCATCAGTTACTCTGGCTACTGAGGCACAAAGTAACAAATTAACAGCTCATATTCAGGAGATTACAACATTATGCTTCCTTAAAACTGTTTAAGAAGCTGCCCTGGCACCTCTTTGCAAAATTAGACAGCTCTGCTTTGAATTAATGCAAGAGAAGTGTCTGGCTTATTGGGCCAAAGATTTAGAAGTCACATAATTGTGCATTATAGATGCCCTTCCAGGCCCTCCTGGAACAGTTTTATGCACAACACACATCTATTTAGCAGGCAACACCAAGTATCAGAAGCATTTCCATACCTTGGGTAGTCCCTCTGCCTAAAGCAGCTAAAGATGGGTCAGAAAGGGGTCAAATAGCAATGGGACATCATTTACTCCAGGTCAGTGAGGTCAGAAAGGACATGTTTGGGTATAACTTCACTGGTTTCAGCACAGCATGTTTTTCCACATTCTTTACCACCCACAGAATTCCCTTAATTGTCCTAAAAACTGCCTCCAGGCAGCCAGGGATAGGATCAATAATCCAAACTTGAGGTCACCTGGAGGCAGCCAGCTCCCTTCTCCTGCCCTGCCCAACAGCCTGTGAGGAGCAGGCAGAGGCCACCAAGACCAGTACTCCACCTGGGACTGGCCACTGCTGGGTGCCACAGAACTGTGTGAGAGCAGGTCTGCAACAACCCTGCCCTCACAGGCTCTCTGAAGAACACCCAATGCCAGGTGAGACCTCAGTATTTGCCCACAAAATTATCTTTTTTTAAAAATTGTAAATCTCAGAAACACTTTTGAATCCAAAAATCTCACCCTGTGGCAACCAACTTCAGCACAAGCTAGTTCCTCATGTTCTTTGCCTTGAATCTGTCAGGTGTTAACTTACCTTGATGCTCTGCAGCCCTTGGGGACACCAGACCACCCCCTCCACACCTTCTTTATATCAGTTACAGTCTGAATATTTTCCCCATTACCTTGCCTTTTCCAGCTTTTGCCAGTGATGCAGTCCCCTTAGGTTTGGGTTCAGCATTCAGTATGGATTATTCTTTTGGGAAAGCAACAAGTTGTTCAGTGTGACAACTGAATCCCCAGGCAAATTTAAGCTGCAACATGTTGTACAGCAGGACAGGGGCCTGCCTGCAAACCTGTGTTTTTAAGCAAGGTACAACCAATCAAATCCATCCTCATAGCTCTAAAGAGGTGAAATCACTCAAACACATAAGTTAGTGGTAAAGCAAAAAAGCTTTGTTTTATTGCTACAACTTTTGATCACGAAGTCCCATCCAAGAGCTGCCCTGCTCAGCCTGCAGAACCACTCAAGGGCAGCAGGCTTGGCAGTGCCTCTGGACTGTGCCTGATGGAGGGAGGGTTGTGCCTTTGTGTGCCCAGCTCCCCAGTTTCAACCACAACATCGACCTCTCCAACACCGATGGAGACAAGGACCCACCGGTTATGTGGCGGTGGTTTAGCAGGAAGAGGATGGAGCAGGAGGCCTCGGGAGGCAGGGCTGAGCTCAGCCCCCCGGTGTCCGGCACGACCCGCCCCACATGTCCCGACAGACGATTGTGAGACGGGCAAGGGGGACACCTGCTGGGCTGCCTGGCTTGGTACAGCCCAGCGGCAATAAAAACCATATAAAACCAGGACGTTTTATTACACTTTAAAAAGCTGTAAAGCATACACTCTCCAAAATCCCTGAGCCTTACTATGACAGTCTCTAAGAGGGAGTGTTCCTCTCCAGGAGCTGCTGTGTGTGAACAGCACTGAGTGCCCTGGCCATGCCAGTGTGTCCAGTCCTCCTTGGCCAAGGACAGGGATGGGATCTCAGTGCCCCCTCCTTGGCCAAGGACAGGGATGGGATCTCAGTGCCCCCTCCTTGGCCAAGGACAGGGATGGGATCTCAGTGCCCTCTCCTTGGCCATGGAGCTGGAGGGGATCTCAGTGCCCCAGCAGCCAGTGAGGCTCTGCCCACTGCACACCAGGGACTCTGCCCTGCAGCACTGGGGGTGCCAAGGAAGGGCTATGGCTGCTCACTGGGGTTCCCTGTGCCCGAGGCTCTGCTGGGAGCCTCTGCTGCCCGTGGGGGCTGCTTGGGAAGGCGGATGGGAACATAGACGTTGGAAGCACAGTGTTCCTTGAGGTATTCCCCCCCTTTCTCCTCATAGTCCTTCCTGCTTATCCAGCCCTCCTCACGGTTCATGTACTCCACTGCCCAGTCCCTAGCCCCGTACCAGGCATCCAAGACGGGGCTGGAAGCAAGGTGAACCTGGATGGAAGGAAAACACAACAATGTCAATTCAGCACAGGAAAGGGAAGCCCTTTTTACCCTGGTTATAATGGCATATGACACAAACAAGTGAATTTTCAGAAATTTGAGATGATTAGTCAGTGTGTCTCAGAAAGTATAATGTTAGGGATATGTTCAAGTGTGCTTTCACCTTGTTATCAATTCCTAAGCAATCAATTTGCAAATTTCCAGCCAAACACACTTTTGTGTGCACAGTCCTTTAGCAGAAGCAGACCTTCCTTTTCCCTACTCACCATGCTGTCTTCACAGCAACTGAATCTTTGCTTAACCTGCTCCTTCTCAGCTCAAAAAGCTGTTTGCAGAGTCTTGCCTTAAAGCCCTCTCTAAGCTCTAGGTCCCCCTGCTCTGCACCTCACCCAATTACATCTGCACACAGAAGAACAGGCTGTTCACATAAACATCATGGCAATACACACACCTGAAAGGTTGACTGGAATGGCCTCATTTCCAGGAGCTCCTTCTGGATTCTGGCTTTCAGTCCAGGGTACATTGTATTTCCACCCGTGAGGAAAACATTCTGGACAAGGGTAGACTGTTGTTCCTTTGAATACCTGTGAAGAACAAGAACAGCTTCAGCCTTTCTCAAGGACATCTGCCCTATGAACTGGAATACTGATACCTTGTCCCAGGATTCACTTGGAGAAACTTCATTTTCCTAGCATGAAAAACTTGGTTTGTTTTCTGGAAATTAAGGGGGTAGCAGAAAAAATCCTGAAAGCACTCAGTACCACATAAATCAACAACTGGATTTCTTTCCAGGGCTAGAATTCCTACCTTTCAGAAAATGTGATCTCCTATGTTCATACAGCTCAGAGGTGACATTTCTCCAATGCTAATTTGTCTGGAAATGTCCAGCAGGTGTGCTTGTATCTTGAATTTAAAATGTCACCCCTGATTTTGATCTCCCAAAACCAGAGACTCCCAGCTCACTGCTGCAAGTGTTTGTTGCTCCCCTCAATAATGAGTTGGACCAGAGATCTACAAAAGGATGTCTGTGCAAAACAATCCAGTGGGGTGCAAGAAGGTAAATTGATAAATGCATTTAAATAGTGTTTATTTCACCTTTATCTCCTTCTTTTTTAATTTCTATTTTTGTGTATGTTTTCAAGTGTTCATAATACATTAGTTTAGTAGTAGCTGTAATTTACAAATATACATATATTGGAGGTGTGTGCTCAAAAATTTTTCATTGATGGGGCTATTGATCAAAAAACTTTGTAGACTCACTGAATTAAAACAAGCAGAGCTACATCTGGCTTTCAGGAAGACATGTCTAACCTGCAATGCTTGATTCCACCAAAAAGAACAATTCAGCATATTTTCTCAAATTATTGCTAAACCCCCAGCACTTCAAAAGCTGTATCAAGTGAAGAATAGCTTGTCTGAATAAGTAGTTCTGTAAACTCACCTCTCAAGGACATATTGCATGGTTTCTGCTATCCCAGCCTGGTCCTCTCCTATCAGGGAGGGCTGGAAGACAATCTCTGGAGCCCTGATTCTTTCAGTGCCAAGGAAGAGCTGGTGGTACTCTGCCAGGTTAAACACGGGCTTTAAAAACAGGGAGAAGGAGTGGGGAATTATGGTAAGGAACAGTAATGTTCCAGAATAAGCAATGTTTCCAAACAATTCAGTACAAAAACCCAGATGGTAATGCTCCCACAGAGAAATAGCATTATGCCAAAGGTTCCAAAAGGTCAGGGAAGCTGGACTTTTCCTATAATTTAGTCTGCTTGGAGCCACTTAATGCTAAGGCTCAACCTCACAAGTTGAAAGCTGTGTCCACTGGGCTATCAGGCTATGGATCACAGACAAAAACACTTGAGCAGAACTTTTTCAAGGGCAGCACACAGCACTGCTACACCAGGCACTGCCTGCAGAGTGAGCCAAGAGGGAATTCTCTTCCTAAACCACCAGCTAAGATTGCCAGGATTTCTCTCTTAATGTCCTGTTCAGGTAGTTTAAGCATCTCTTCCAGGAGCAGGCAAACAATGTTTGCATGAGGAGAAATGTCAGCAGACTGGCTGGACAACTGGGATGCAAACCCCTGGCATGAGGTGTAAATATAGAAACCAAACCTGCACTGCAGCAACAGGCTTCTCAACTTCAGGCTGCTCCTCAGCAAATAAAGGTTCAAACTCATTAATGCTTTCCACATCCTCCAGGGACTGTTCACTGCCCAGTGGATCCAAGTCAGGAGTCTGGAAACAGAGCAAGGATGTTTTGGTAGGTTAGCTCAGGTGTGATTTCAATGCTGGTGATATGGCTGGAAAACTCAGTTTCCTCAAATCTCAACTCTTTAACATGCCTGAAAGCAAATATGCCCAGCAAAGAGAAATACAGACATTCAGGCAAAGCACAAAAATCAAACACTTTCAATAAATTTATCCCAATGTCAGCTCAGAAATTCAGGCCTCAGTCACCAGGCTGACTGCCAGGATCCCAGGCAGTCATGTCCCAAGCACAACAGCATATTAAAACTTAGTAAAATAGCTTTTTATATTGCTTAAAACCTGGTACCCTCCCAGCACCTCTGACTGCTCTGTAATTACCATTAAATTCACTATTTTGCTTGTGTGGGACTGGAAAACAAATATTTGCTAGCTATAAAGCCACCACACAATTTTTGAGAGTTTCAACTGTCTACTATCTGCTCACAGGATGCACCAAACCCCCTTTTATTTTACACAGAAGCTCTCTCCAAATGAAAAGCATCACTCAAAATCCTACAAGACTCCTGTTGTGAGGTAGGAGGAGCTTTTAATTATTTTGTGTGTGTGTGTGTTACAGTATTACCTCTGGGATTTCATCACTAAATATTTGTTTTGGTTATTTTAAACTTGAAACATTTCCTGCAATGCCAGGATGAGCTAAAATTAAGTCCTTCAAACATTCTTAGGTATCTATTTTACATCTACTTAACCAAGTTCAATTACTCAAACTGAAGTTTAGAAGTGTTCATTGTTACAGCAAAAAATGTAGTGTTATGAAGTCCTGTTAAATGCATTTCTCTTTTTATCTCATAAAGAAAGGAAAAAGGTGAAACCAGAAAGAGAGACAGAACTCAGCTGAACACCTGGTCTTACAAAGGGATTTGGTGATAATTCTAAGTGCTCTCTCCAAATAACAAAGCTTGTGCATTCATTCTGAGGTCTGAGATTGCACCTAGCAAAGAGCAGGGGTGTGGGAGATTTTGGAATTTAGGCACAGTCACTGAGAAAAATCACAGGTAACTGCTAATCTTTCAATTCTCTTTTTTCTAGAATATATTCTTTTGACACAAGGCAGAAAGATTCTTCACCTCAATGATAAGCCCATCATCTCCCTGATTTTTGCTGAAGCACAATCATTCTGATTCTTACACTGATAACCACAGAATCATGGAATGGTTGGTTTGGGTTGGAAGGGACCTCAAAAGCCTATACCTGGAGCCCTTCTGTGGGCAGGGATACCTTCCACTGTCCCAGGGTGCTCCAAGCTGGCTTTGAACACCTCCAGGGATGGGCTAGCCACAGTTTCTCTGGGCAACCTAAATAAGGATCTCTCCTCTATGCTTCAATTTTCTGTTTTTCTCTCAACCTTTTCCCCAAACAGAGGCTGATAAAGCCAAAAAAGCTCTGTTTTATGTGACTTGAAAGGCAATTAAAAGCACATGCACAGCCAGCCTTAGAGCACCTCCTGGCAGCAGCTGCTCTGTGCTGGGCCTGTGTTAGTCTGGCAAAGCAGACAAGGAGCTTCTCATCCTCAAGACAACTCCAACAACCAAGTGTAGTAATTAATCTTTCATTAAGGAACCAAAACATAACATGCTGCTTAAATGCACCAAAAATAGACAGCTACAATGAAGGCAGGGTTGGTTGGTTACCATAAAGTTCTCTGCACCTGAAGGGGAAGAACAGAAAGGAAAACAAACATTGTTTTTAACAAAAAGATTGATGGATTCCTCTGTATCTTTAATAGAAGGCTACTGAAAATTAAGGATGGTTGTCTCAGGACATTCTCTCCAAAAAGAGAGAAGCAGTTGCCAACTTAATAATGACTTGCAGCATGTTAAAGAAAAAGCTTAGTTCATCAGTGGAAGCCTGAAGGGACACATTTTCAAGCACAGAAGTTTAACTCCCTCAGAAATGAAAGGAGGATTAACTTAGTAAAAACATCCTACCTCTGGCTTGCTGTCCACAACATCTACTTCAATATTAACTTCTGACTGTAGGATTTTCTGCTTCGTTTGTTCAACAGACAGACTCAATTTGTTGATGTAAGACTGAAGTTCCTCTGCAGAGTCCATGTTCAGCTCCACCAAAGCTTTGTGGAACTGATCCATCTGACCATCTTCTAAAAGTTCCTGTGGACAGAGGAGAGTTAGCTGTGATAAACAAGACAGAGCAATCACAGCAGCCAGCAGTGATGTACAGACACTCTCCTTGCACGACTAGAGACTATGATGTGCACACTTTGACAGCATTTGAAGTATTTCCCAGAAGAAGTGCTGTTCAGAAACTGAAAACATCCCCTGGATCAATAATCTGTTACATTGCAAATAACCCTGGCAAGCTCCTATCAGAGAACACCCACAACAGTCACAGCTTCTTAACCACGATGTGTGACCTTCTGATAAAGCTCTGAGGGCAGCCTGCCCTCCCTCCCAAGATACCACACTGGAACTGTGCCTTCCTTACCTGCACATACAGCAACCTGTCCAGCCTCTCCTGGTCCAGCTGCAGCTTCTCCTCCCGACGCCGCGCGTTCAGCTCCTGAAGCCGCCGCAGCTGCTGCTGCCTCTTCTCCTGCTTCTCCTCGGATGCCACAGTGCTGCCCAGCAGCTTGTTGGAGAAAGGCAGCTGCATCTTGTGCACATTGCTCTCGTAGTACTCTGGGCACCGCCACTTCTGCAGCTCTGGGCATTTGGAAAGCAAAGCAACGTTTTGTTCTGGCAGCTCAAAACAACGATTCGCGTGTTGTGCGCACCCCGCCTGAAGGATGAAAGGTGAGGAAAGAAAGCAAAAATAGTGCAACACAGAATTTTGTCACCTCTTGGCAGCTGTTCCCAAGCTTGGCTGTCCCCTCTGAGCACTGCCCCCAGGTCACAGACCAAGTGCAGGCAGCTCTGAGTGCTCTGACCTCCAGGAAACACCAAGTACTACGAAGTGCAAGTGCACACTGAAGTCTCTCTGCCCAAGGGGAGGGAGAGCTCTCACACATTTCTAAGGAAGGCTCATTCACAAGTGACAAATTAAAAAAAACCAAAACACTTTTCTTCAGGCACTACTTCAGATGACATTTGTCATGGAAATTTTAAAACCTATGTACTCCACACAGTCATGAGAAATGTCCTGTGCAACTTTGGAAACCTTAGGGCAGATACGAAACACAGAAATCCTAACCAACTTAGAGGTTTTGTTGACATATAAAGGGAACAATAAGCTCATTTTAAATTCTTTTCTGCTGAAACCATCACAATTTTTATTCACAGAGAAATTTGAATCAATACAGATTCTTTTCTGTAGTAGTAGTAGTAGTTAATTAATTAATTTTAAATATTAAACCACTGTCAACCATGAGGTAGGTTACCACAAAGAAAGCAAAACAGGAGTATTTCTGGAAGAATTCAAGCCAACCTCGAAACAAAGGGTAGAGAGGACAAACTAAGTGTGGGTGAGCAGTACCTGGTGGTGAGTTAGAGCTGGGTTTACCTTCTATGTAGTCCTGGGCGATGTAGCTGTGCTCGTGCAGGATCTCCTCCATGCGGCTCAGCGTGATGGCCGCGAAATGCCCGGGGTACTTGAGCTGCAGCAGCCGCTGCAGGTACACGGCAGCCTGGCACCCCCCCAGGTTAATGCGCTTGCAGTTCTTGGCATCCAGCCTCAAAATGCAAACAGGCACACCTCAGACTGGGGCAATTCACAGGAAATCAAACAGAGCTCCTGCTTTCCCCAAAACCATTTGATTTCTGCAGATGGATACGCACAGGTAAGCATTTCAAGGTTCAGTCACCAGAGAATCTAACACACCTGCTTTTCTCAGGCAACAGCACAATCACTGCTGTGTTCACTATTTTATTCTGGAAGGCTCTGTTCTGCTTTTTTAAAAAAATCCAAATAGTAAATAATTTTGGCTACAGCAAGATGTTCTATTCTAACAAGAGAAGTGATGGGTAGTGGCACTAAAAGTAGTTTTCAACCTCTGTAACACTTTGTGGTTGGATGAATGTAAACCTTGAAAATCTGAAGCAGTTACCAGATATAATAAAGCTATCCCCTGCAGTAAGGATCAAAAAAGAGAAAAAAAAGTAAAAAGTAGTGAAATGTAGCAGAGTAACTAGAATGAGAAAAGCTTCAAGCACTGTAGAAGTCTCACACACAGAGCACTTCACTTTCTCCCAAAGCTGCTTTAAAATCTAAAGTATGTTCTTTAATGCCCAGGTTCACCTGGGGCACATATCCCCTTCTCCCTTTGAAAGTACACATCAAGACACAATTAGCAACTAAAACACAACATTTACAAGAGCTGCACTGCTTCTTCAATTCAAAACACAACAGAACTTAGCAAAATCTGCACACCTGGTTTTAACTCATCAGTATAAAAGAACACAAGAGTTAATTAGTGCAGGGCTGGAGGAACAGGTATTTGTATCACTTGAAAATCCAGTGGCTGCACCAGACCTAAAACACCCAGAGCTCACCTGCCTTCTAAGACTGGCAAAATGTGTGTGCACTGGTACCCTGAGGATATCACCAAACCACTGCAGGGCCAGTTCTGCCTTCTGTTGTGATAAAAACTGTACAGGCTGTCCACGCCATAGGACACTTTTGGCACTTGGTAGCACTCGAAGAGGAGCTCAGACATCATTTGCCTTGAGTACAGAGGATTGCAAACTGCTTCTGTCAGAACAATTGGGTGATCCACACAACCCTGGGAGAGGCAAAGAGAAAGAACAGTAACAAAAGTATGGAGGGAAAATCCAGGGTTAGTTATCCCTGCTTCTTCTTTTAAGCATTAGTAAAAACCCCTCCAAAATGGGCATGAGAACGCACTTTATGTGCCAGTTATTAATCATGAAGGTTAAATTATATACAGTGCTTAAGGGGGTAATTCAATCAAAGAATAAACTCATACTGGTGAAGGAAAATGGACTTCCAAAGGCATATATAAATTATTAAAAATCTAAGGAACCAAAATCCTCATCCAAATGAGGAGGTGAGTGAAAACCAGTGCAAGTTTAGTTCCACTCTGGGTAAAGCTTTCAAACTGAGGTTGTCATGCAGAAAAAGGGCTCCATGGTCTGAGAAGCAACTCTCCACACAGCTGGGTATGCAGGTGGTCAGGAAACACCAGTAATAAGAGCATTACCCGACAGTAAGCTTTAGGGAGTACGTTTAGATAAGATATTAAGAAAAGATTCCTCCCTGTGAGGGTGGGGAGGCCCTGGCGCAGGTTGCCCAGGGAAGCTGCGGCTGCCTCATCCCTGGAAGTGTCCAAGGGCAGGCTGCATGGAAATCTGAGCAAGCCGGTCCAGTGGCAGCTGCCCAAGCCCATGGGGTGGAGCGAGCGGCCCTCAAGGTCCCTCCAACCCCGAGCACTGCCGGCCCCGCAGGCGGCTCAGCCCGGCCCGGCCGTACCTGCGAGGAGACGCCGAGGCGCTGGAAGACGTGGTCGAGGAGCAGCTCTTGCAGCTCCAGCTGGACGGGCACGTTGCGGTCGAAGGGCGAGCGCAGCAGCCACCGCAGGGGCTCGGGGCTGCCCAGGTCGTTCNGTCCGGCCGGCAACTCGGGCCCGCACCGGGGTTCCGGAGCGCGCTGCTGCGAGGTGATCGAGATTGTTTTAAATGAGTGTGTTCCGTAATGTGAGATCTTCGTGTGCTTCCAAGCAACCAGCAGGCCAGGAGACCCAATCGGTGGGACAGGAAG
>VYXF01012897.1:76399-148465 GCA_013397295.1 Polioptila caerulea | reverse complement strand
GCTCCTGGCCCCTCCGGGTGCGCTCCTGGCCCCTCCGGGTGCGCTCCTGGCCCCTCCGGGTGCGCTCCTGGCCCCTCCGGGTGCGCTCCTGGCCCCTCCGGGTGCGCTCCTGGCCCCTCCGGGTGCGCTCCTGGCCGCTCCGGGTTCGCTCCTGGCCGCTCCGGGTAAGCTGATGCTGGGTGCTGCTGGGGGTCGTGAGGTGCTGAATTGTCGCTTTTCCCGCGGAATTTGGCTTCTGCCCAATGTGGAATGGGGTTATTGTCTCGGCTCTGCTGACATTTCAAGGCTGTCTTCCCCGAGGCAGCGAGAAAGAGGTTTGCTGGTAGTGTCAAGGTTTTCCTCTTTACCTTTTCTACCGTGTGCACTTAAAACGTGCTGGCAAGAAAGGCTTCATCTTGCAGCCCCATCGTTGGGGATGCCTGTAGTGTTGCAGCTGAACCCCTGGGGATGATACCTCCTGTCTCAATGGGATTTCACTTGTGTAGGCTACTTGACTCCTTTAGACTCTGCTGACCTCAGTTCAAAAAGAAACCCTGTTATCTAGAGGTAGTTGCCAGGATGACACAGTTGTAAATGTTGTGCTGGGACCATCACTGCAAAGAAGCAGACAAACTGAGGTGGGTAAATAAACAATCTAAAAGTCTAGGAGAATATTGCTTCTTGTACTGCATGGGGATGTTCTGAAGCCTGGTACTACCAAAGTATATTCTTTGTGTAGTTTTTAGTCTGTGTAAATAGACTCTGAATAGGTTTAGCTTGGCTGGGCTGGCTGTCCCTGGCAGTGTCACTGTAATAGCAGGGAGGTTGGTGCCAGCTTGAAAAAACCTGCTTGAGAAAGCTACTGTGAGGGCTCCTAGTTCCTGCAGAGTTCCCTGGTACCACAGCTATGCTGATGGCACTAGTGGTTTAAACCTGGTTTTCCTGTCTTTGAGCTATGAAAAATAATGCACAAATAAATATTTAGCTGCTAAGAATAGGATTTTTGTGTGTGAATTTAGCTAAAAGTAGTACAGAAAGGGCATTTTGGTTCTGCTGTGGGTCAGTGCCTCTTATAAGAGTTTGGTGATGTGTGAATTTGGCCTGGAGAATGGACACAGACCTATAGATGAGGGGGTCTCAGTTTGAACCCTGTAGACTTTGTATTGTGATCCACATTTGTCAAAGATTTCCTTTCCCTGAATCTGGCTGTAGTGCCTGTGCCTGTCTTTGCTGGGCATTTGGAGCTCACAGCATGAATGTAGCATGACCTTGCAGCTGCCTTGTAGTCTGCAAGTGCTTCAATAGCATCCATGAGTTTGTGCTTTAATTTCCTTTTGCTATTGTCTGCAAAAGCTGCTTCCTGGGCACCAGCAACAGAGTTTGCAGCCTTGGATGCTGTAGTGGAGCTCCTGCCAGCGTGGTTGTTTACCCTGACCACAAATAGTTTGGGATTTAATTCACCTCAGGGTCTCTTGCTCACCTGGTGCATCATTTCTCATATGCATCCAGCAGCCTCTGTCCCAGAGCTCTTCCATGCTGCAGCAGACAGGTATTTTTCTCAGCTGAAAAGATAGCAAAACCTGGATTGAACACTTTGGAGCACAGCATTAGTGAGAGTTGTAATTTGGTAGTTCCTTTTGGCTGAAGTTAAGCCTCCTGGGAGGTGAAGGATGCATTTCTGTGTGCCAAACTGTGCTGTACGTCTTTTGTGATTTTTTGCTCATCACTTAATCCCTCTTTTCCCCCTTGTTTTTCCCCTTGTCTGTAAAGTCTTTACTTTGCAGGCACGTTGCAGGGGTGGGGTCTGTTAAACATTAAGACTCTGCTGGGAAGCATTGTATGTATGAAAACATAGATAACAATTTCTTTCTCAAGACTCTGGAAGATGTTGGTAAAAAGACCCAAACTCTAATCTAATGTAAACTGAAGTGACCTAACATGTTTTGGTGGATTTAAGTGATAAACATATCTCCAATCACTATGTCAAGGCATTTTGAAGGTCTTGCAGCATGTGGGGATCCCTAGCTTGTCAGCAGGACCTCTCTGAGTAACAGCTGGGTGAGCTGTGGCTGTTTACATCCTTCTCCTGCAGGAGTCATGGGATGACTTAACTTGGTTGACATCTGTTTCCAGTAAGGAGGAATTGGAGTCTTTGGGTCCAAGCTGTATGAAGAAAAATAACACTGAAGATTTGGCTCAAGATCCCAAGAGGGCGCAGCAGCAGCAGCTGAGCTCTTGAGTTAATCAAAACAAATTTTTAAAGTCATTTTTTTTTAATATGGAAAGGAAAAATCATAACTGTTGTTTCCCACTTCACAGCATCTTTGATTAGTTGGACAGTGAGTCGTGTTACTTGTCAAAGCTTTATAAAAAGATGGGTGAGTGTGCAGCTTGCCTTAAGGAAAATATCACTGGAGTGCTGAAATGGGAACCCAAAGAGGTGCTGGCAGCTCACAAGACCCAGCTGGCCAAAGCTTTCAGAACCCTGCTCTGGCTTGTGGTGGACCCTGCTTTAAGCAGGTTGGCTGAGGTGGTGACCTGAGGAGCCCCTCATGTGTGCTTGTGGTGTAAAGTGCTCCAGGAGCAGAGCCCGTCCCTGTCTGCAGGGCAAAGGAGCCCCCACCCCCCCGGGGCCTCCTTAAAAATCACTGTGTGACTTGCACTGGGATCCTCTCTTTTGGGTAAGGAGGTCACTAGGGCATACATGCAATACACTCACAGCTTTTTATATCCTTTAAAAGTTAGAAACTACCATACCTGACCAACAATATCATATATTTTAGCTTTGTATGCCTTTTAGGCTCCCAGTTCAGCAAAATATTTTCTTAATTCGAGATGTTATGGCCCATATGCTTCCATTCCAAGCAGTTTAAATGCTTTCAGTTGGAAACATAAAAATATCTTAGTTGTGACATGATGTTTGAGCCTTCCTGCTGCGGATGCAAAATCCATATGGCAATGAGGCTTAATTGAAACCTGCTGGAGTTACTGTTCTCCTGCAACACGTTATATGAAATTTTCTTTATGCAGCTGGCTTGAAAGGACTACATTTAATTAGATATTTCTCATCAATTAGTGCTTTTGGAAATTCTGTTCCTTTCCAAGGCTCATGATTTTGATTTATGCAAAGCACTTCTGTTTGATAAACTGCATATCAAGTGCAGCATGTGTGATTTATTCATTATTTATTCCACAGACTTAAGGTGAAAGTCACCCACTACAGAGTTGTTGATTGGGTGGGTAAGTCCTTCCAGGTGTGTTGGGTAGTGAAAAGCTTGTCTGAAATCAGAACTTGTTGCTTGAAGAGTTGGGTCTCTAAATTGATTTGAGATTCAGATGTTTGTAGTATTTCCTGGTATTTGTGGCTGTTGGGTCAGACTGTTGGGTCAGTTTGCAGGGGAATATGTTTTGTGATTGCAATTAAGATTGGAGAAAGAAGTACAAAAGCTGATGTAGCTTAAAGCATACTCCCCAAAGCAGATTACTCCAGGAGTCTGGAATGTGTTGGTGGGAGGCTTCAGTTTTAGTGAGATGTTGCTCCGTGCATGCAGGAGTCCTTCCCTTCCTAAATAATTGTTTCCATCTGCATGGCTTATTCCATCAGCCCCCAGGGCTGCCAGTGCCTGGACTGCTGAGCTGTTAAAATCTGTGTCTCTTGGAAGAATGAGGATCTTTCTCACTAAATATTCTGTGCCAGCTGTGTGCAAAGGGAACTTTGCTCTGGTCATACAGAAAAATAATAGGGCAACCCCCACTGGGGACCTTTTAGAACAAACAATATTCTGGTGTTTCTTTCCCATACCTCTAAATTTTTAGAGCTAAAAGTCTCAGGACCCTTGAATCTTCCTGCATAACGTCTGGCAAGCCCATTATGAATTCACCAGTTCTCTGAAAGTTGCTTAGTTCTTTTATAATATGGAATTTTGGCCATGTGTGATAACTTGAATTGAAATGAAGGTGGTGGCTTCTGCCATGAGATGTCCCCATGAACATACACAGTCCCATCATATGGTGGAGCCTGAGCTCAGGAAGTGACCACAGCCTGCCTGCCCATTACACACTGCTGGTTCACCAGTAGCAAACTGGGCAGCCTGGGCATGGATGGAGCACAGACAGAGGGCTGCTGGCCATGAGTTATTTTATATTCTTCACTTGTCTCTGCTTGGGTAACCTAGGGAAGCATGGAAGATGTATCACTGTAACTGAGGAACATTGGTGAGGCACAAATCTGGAGTACTCTTCACTGCCTCGCCTCTGCACTTTTCTCTCTGAAGGTTCTCATTTCTGAATTAGATTTCAAGTGATGAACACTGGAAATAGAGGAGGAATTTCTTGTGTGTAAGCCCTTGAGTGAACAGGAGCCTGGAACTCTTGCAAAGCCCATAGCAGGTGGCCAATATATAATGGAACTGGAAGGATATCCTCTTTAGGCAACAAATAAATACAGCTTTGCTGATGAAAGTTGTTTTTCTCGGTCAAGGTAAAGCTGGGACAATGTTCCTGTTTGAAAGCAGCGGGGCTGACACAGTGGAAGGAAATCCCTGTGTATCTCCCAGCGGAAGGTGAGGCATGCAGGGCAGTGTATACATCCCTGCAGCTGATCTCCCAGCCCCTTGTTTGGGGCAAACATTCCTCAGCCCTGGCCTCCCTCCAGCCTGTGCACAAGCAGGCTAAAACTAGATAAAGGTAACAGCTGTATTTAGCTGCAGAGTTTCCTTTGAGCAGCGGGAGAGGAAGGATCCCTCCTGGGAGCAGCCCTTGGAACCACAGCCCTCATCCCAGAGTTTGAGCTCCACGCTGCCCACGCTTGGCCAGCGTGCAGCAGGCGTGAGGCTGCCGGGTGTTTGCAGGCCAGGAAGGCTTTGGAGCAAGCACAGAGCTGCCAGCTCCCTCGGGACAATCCAAGGCTTGGTGAAATACCAGCTTTCACCCTGGAAAGAGCTTTTTTGGAGAATGAGCCTTGCCAAAAGCTGTTCTCGCTGTAATAATGTGTTAGATGGAAGGAAATCTAACTGGGGAGTGCAACTGATAAATGACATCAAGGAGCTGCTGCTTTAAGGCATTCCTGTGAGCTCTGCTAGTGTGGTCTGTGCAGTTTTGTGAAGGACTAGCATCACCTCATTGTTAACAAAGCAGATGGCAAAGGAAAAACAGTGATTGTAAAGGTCAAGAAACTGCTAGCTGGGGGTCTTTGGATATCATTTAACCCCATAAAAGTTCTTTTTCTGACACTGCCACCGAGTCAGGCATCACAGTTCATTTGGAGCTCTCAGAGTTCCAGGAGGATGTACACTGTGAAGCAGCTTTAATATGTGAGCTCCTCAGGTAAAAAATTCAAACAGAGGATCAGTCCCCTCTCAGCGGGATGGTAGCTTGTTAATTCTCTAATTAATTGGTTAATTGACAAATTCCCTAACTCCCATGCTTCTGAGGAAGCCGGTTTCCCATCTGATGAGGAGAATACTCCTTCCTCCTCCAGCATGTGCAAGTATCACAGTGGGCAGCCTGGGAGCCTCAGCAGTGCAGGTGCTGTCAGGTCAGCTTGAAAGTGTTTTGGATAAGGTGATGTATTTACAGCTTCCACCAGGGAAGTTTGATTTCTACCATTCCTGTGGGTTCTTCCAGTTATTTCTGAAGAGTTTGTCATATCAGAAACTGCCCAAGAGCTGCTTTTACAGAGCTGCAAGAACATCAGTTCTGATCACCTCCTTTCCTTTGTCTTTGCCGTATGCGTAGCTCTTGTTTTAGCCCACTGGCTGCTCCCTGTATAGATCAGGCTAATCTGTATCAGCATTTCTGGGGCCAAAACACGAGTAGGAGTCAGGTCAGCAACCACAGCCAGGTGATGCCTGTGTCAGAAAATGGCCATTGTCCAAAGTTGTTTACACCAGGGTTAAAACGTGTTTCTGAATGTTTGTTGGGTTAAAGTGTTTGTTCATCAAAGTTACTAGAGCTGTGAGGTAAAACACAGTTGCTTTAGTTCCTTTCTTGCGTGTTTTTTGGTTGATTTTTATGAAACCTTCATAGTTTTCAGTTCACCTGTGAGTCCAGGTTGAATTTCTACTTCTTTCACTTGTTGGTTTTGACTGTGTTTTTTCAATGGCTGATCTATGCAATATCTTCTTTTGGCCTTGGCACCAGCACTGCATCGCTCTGACCTTGCACACCAGGTGTAAACTGAACAATAAAAATGTGTCTTGCATCACTTGACACTGATGCCTGAGACTTTGTGTCCCATGTCCTCTCTGGCCCTCCAGTTGGAGCAGTGGGCTTTATACAGCAAACAGCACGTGGGGATTTATAGACACTGCTCTAATCCCTGACTGACCTTTGAGATGATCTTACACCACCAGCCTCACCTGCCCCGAGTTCTTCCTGTAAATCCTGCACTACAGAGCTGTTTGGGAATGTCTGTAGCAAGCTCCTCCATCCCCTTGTTGGCCCTCAAGCTGGATCATGTCTGACATCTCCCAGCCCTGGTTTTCATGAAGACTCACGTAATTAATGTTCGTCATTAAAATTTTGGAAAAACAAGCCCTCTTCTAATGAGTTAACAGGCTCTTGACTGCAAACAGCTCTGAAAGAGCTGTGAGCTGTGTTGTGCAATCAGGTCCAGCATCTCAACCAGTTTTGTTCCAGCTGTTGCATCGTTTATAGACAAAACCAGTACAGACAAGCTCTGTGTGGTGACTTCAGAGCCAGGCGCCAGCAGAGCAAAAATTGTGGATGCTGACTTTTTTTTTTTTCACTTCTGAGCCTTTAGACAGAAATCCAGCTCTCTTCTCGAGGACAAATGAGGAGAATGCCCATAAATATAAATTACAGGCCACTTGTAATCTCTCTCCACACAGAGAAGTTTGGATTCTTCCTGCCAGACCTGTTACAGCTGAAGAGATGACAAAGTGGAACAGAAGCCTGTTAGGATAAGTGATGGCACTTTGGAGTACAACAAAACTGTTGCTTATGAGTGGAATAATTGGCACTTACAATTTCCTGGCTGCTAAATAAGAGCCTCTGCTATTTGACTGTATTAAATCTTCTTTTTATTTTGGAAATAACTGATTGAGCAATCAGGATCTGTGAAAATGCAACTCCCCTGGAGAGAGGGGTGTCCTTCTTTTCCCCTGCTCATAGTCTGGTGGATCTGCCACAAACAGGCACAGTGGCATTTCATTCCCAAGTAAACTCTCCATAACCATATGTGTGGGGACCTATTTGGTAATTATTTTTCTCTGACTTTTGGAGTATTTAGGTGAGTGGATTTAGATTTTAATGTAATAATTTAACAAGGCAAGCTTCAATAAGGGGGGGGAGGAAGGGGGATTTCTGAAGTACTTTCAGCTAGTCTGACCCAATATAAAAACTTAGGAGGAGAGTTAAAAAAGCATAACAGGCTAAAATGTATTCAAACAAACAAACAAACAAGAAAACCTCCTAAATGAAGCATTGCTTTGAAAACTGTATTTGTACTTAGTCCATGCTCAGATATTTCACTTCTAATCTTAACAAATAGCTTAGCTGTGTAGCCACGATCAGGTCACTCCTACTTTTCTCCTCCCTTGTCTTACCATCCTTGCAAAAACTCCAGCTTATCAGTAGCTATCAGTAGCTATTGTTGAGCTGTCTCATAACCTTGGTAGCTGCACTGATTGTGGGGCTGTGCCACGGGCATGACTTCTCCCAGGAGTGGATGTTTGGCATTCTTTGGGCAGCAGCTCCTGTGGGATGCCCGCAAACAGACTGACTCATGGCGAGTTCAGCCCAGCGAGCCCATCCCGCTGCTGTGATTATGCTGCAGGAAATAAACAAGATGACAACCTAATCTATCACATCTTGGGGCTGAGAACTGGGGCACCCCAGCAAGAAAGTCCATTCCTGGCACTCTTTCTATTTGTTGCTCCGTTGCCCCATCCCTTTCCCAGAAGGGAACAGAAAATCCAACGTGCAAAAATCAAAATGAGCTTTGTGAAATCAGCTGGGGCGTGAGCTTGGGAACTGGAGCTTTTGCATATTCTGCTTCTGTGAAAATGAAGGATGTTCAAAGTGCTCTGTGGAGGTGGTGCTGGGGATGAGCTGTGCAGAGTGGGGTCACAGGACCCTGTGTGTGCTCGGCTGGCACAGCCCCAGGTGCTGGTCACTCACTGCAGCTGGCCAGGGGACTGACTGCTGGTCACTGCTCCTGCCTGCCTCCCCCCCAGAGTGCTGTGTGCCACTGTCACCTGGCTGCAGGCAGGATGGGCCCCTGTGCTTGGAGGAAGTGAACAAGCAGCTTGCTGGTCATTACTCTGGCGCCTGTGATTCCTTTCTGCCTTCAGTGTCCAGCAAGAGAGGTTTTTTTTGTGAGGCAGAGCCTCCTGTAGATACCAGGCACGTGTTTGAGCAGGGAGGTAAATGAGGTCATCCTCCAAAACCTGCTAAGGCTTCTATTTTTACACTGTCTTCAGTGCCCAGGAGGCAGAGCCATATTCAATTTACATTAATAAGAAAGTCTTGGTTATTCATCAGAATAAGTGTTTTTGAGTGTTAAGAATAGCTGCTGTCTTAGTGCTTCCTCCTATTGTTACAGCTCTTCCTTGAGCAGTGGAAAGGTTTTGGGTGATTTAAATTACATTTACAGTAGTAATTAGGTTTCAGCAACTTTGCAGTTTACTTATCTGAATATACATCTGTGTCTAAAGAGAGTATAGTTTTTTTCCCCCCTCTCCTTCCTCCCCTTCCCTCTTATTCCACCTCCTTCATTCTCCCAAGGCAGGACATTTTCAAACAGAAATGTATTCAAACAATACTGATACTGATTATTGATATTGATTATTGATACTCCAGCTCCCTGGGCACCCTCCCAGCAGGATGACAAATTAGCTCTTGTCTCGGGCAGTAAAGTCATGAGTGGAGAAACTTTGTAGGGCCTGAGTGTTGCTGGGGCTGTTTCTTGGCAGCTCTTTTCCTGCAAGGTGCTGGTTTTCCCTCCCAGCTCAGGGCAGAGCAGAGCCAGATGTGTGGCAGGCCCAGCTGCTGGGAGCTGCTGCCTTACCCAGACCTGACTGCAGGTCACTCTGTGCCCCAGGCCACAGCCTGGCTGCTGCTCCCTGCCAGACTGGGAACAGGCTGGGACTCGGATAATCTCACTGATTTAGCGACTCCAGAAACTGGAATAATCTCTTAATCTCAGTGGGTCTGTGTGGTGGATAGGTAGCACCACTTGAGGATTTTCTTATGTGGGGTTGAGGGGGGATAAATGATTTTCAGGTTTTTCTAATGCTATGTACACTCAAACCTGAGAAAAAAGAATTGCATTTTATGGGTTCAGGTTACATCCAGGTTTTCCCACTCCACACTGCAGTCTCACTAGTATTCATTTTTCAGGGAAACAAATTAAATTTGGGATGCTTGAAAAATGTAATGGTGCCATAAGATCTTGCAGTGCAGCCCATGGATGTTTTATTCCAGCTGACCTGAAGGCTCTGATGCCCAGCTCTGTCAGGCACCATGCAGAGGCAGCTCTCCCAGACTACAGAGAATTCCTCCAGTCCTTAGGTCTCCTGAAATTCCTGACTGTCCAAAAGCATGTTGGATGTTTTTCCACCTCCTTTTGATCCTGAAAAAGTCAGGCCAAGTCATGTCAGTTTGGCAGGATGTGTGGATACCTTCAGAAATAACTTGTGCACTGAAGTGGTGACGGTAACAGCTCTAGGTCTATTCCTGTGATTCATTTGAAGTAATTGGCTGCTGAGAGCATCATATGTCTCTTTGTGTCCATATTTGAGTAAGATTCAGCTCCTGTGATCCAGATCATCTCATCCTAGTGAGCTTGTCTCATCTCTAATGATGCCAGGAAGACTGTCCTGGAGCATGAAACATGCTGGAGAACTTGAAACCAGAGTTAGAATATTTATCCTGATTCACTCTGAAAAAGCAGACTCAGCTGGCCTCTATTCCTCCACCTTTTTTCTCACAAGCACAATCTAGGAGATAAACTGAGTGATTACTCCTCTCAAATACCATGAATAACTGAAGGCCAGACAGGAGTGAAGACGTGAAAGGCTGTAGTGCAGCTATTATTATCCACAGAGATCAGAAACTTTCAGCAGTGCCTGTGTACTCTTTGTGTGAGTAATCAAAGCTGAATGTACTCTTAAAGAATTCTGTCTTCATCTGGATGCTTTAAATTTGCCTCAGTTGTGCAACAAGCCTGGCTGAGTTATTACTGCTGCCTGAGAAACCTGAGGATGAAACTGCCTGGTGCGAGTGTCTGGCAGCCTCTGTCAGTAAATTGACCCATTAAAAAGGATGATCAGCTGGTTGCTGAAGTTATTAAAAGAAATTTAATAACAAGGAACACCACTGAGGGACAAAAGAATTATAGTTATGGACTGTGCTGCCCATCTACTTGCAATGCTGGCAGGTTAGAGGTGATTTTATGTCCTGGAGAAGGAAGGAATGGCCTGAAGCCCAACCCCTTGTTTCAGGGCAAGGTGTGCTCAGTGGGGAGTGGTTTGGAAAGGCTGAGTGCTCCCTGGGGAGAAAAAAATGCTTTTCAAAGTTTGCAAAAACAAAGCAAAGAGCAGCCACATCTTGTCTCGCGGATGTTTCTGTTGCCATCCCTCCTTGCTCTCCCCTCCCATGTCTCACATCCTGAGCAGTGTGAGTGCTCACACATGATGGTGACTCTTCTGCAGCAGCTGTAGTCTGTGTGGCTGCATAAGAGGATGAAAAAATCTTTAATTTACTTTGTGTTCCTACAGTCTTCATAAGTGGATGAATTTTTATGATGGATAGTAGAAAGTAATCCTTCCCTGTGAGGGTGGGGAGGCCCTGGCACAGGTTGTCCAGAGCAGCTGTGGCTGCCCCTGCATCCCTGAAAGTGTCCCCGGCCAGGCTGGACAGGGCTTAGAGCAGCCTCGGCTAGTGGAAGGTGTCCCTGCCCATGGCAGAGGGTGGAACTGGGTGGTCCCTAAGGTCCCCTCCAGTCCATTCTGTGATAAGCTGCCTGTGTGTAATTCTGTGCTGCTGTAAAACCTGTGGCCTGTGGGTTTGGGTTACAACTGAACTTCACAAGCTGGTCCTTTCTGTGGCTGATCTTTGTTTGGGGCTGATGTAGGAGGAGCTATGTGGATAAACCTGAGTGGTGAATTATGGGCAGAGGAATAAGTTTTACAGGAATTGTGGGTAAGGAGGAAAAGAGAGGAAACTCCCGTGGACACTTTTGCACAGTTTTTGTGGGGAGTTGAAAGTGTCCCAGAGCAAGCAGCTTCCCAGGGCCAGCCCCGGGTCTGAAGCTGGGGAGTGGGGCAGCGTTCCTTCAGCAACAGGGTGGGCTCAAGCAGTGGCTGGAAAAATAGCTGTGTTAGTAGGAACAAAACCAACATGGGCTCTTTTATGTCGAGGGACTGCCTCTAAAATTGCTGCTGCTGCCTAAACTTTAAGCTGTTGGAGGCAAAGCAGGCTGAGCTGTAGATCCAGCCTTACTGGGAGTATGGGAAACACAGAGTGGGATTATTACTTGTGCTGGATGAGCCTTGTGTGCCTTCACTAAAAAACTTAAATAAATTACTCATCCCTTTAATTTCGGGATTATGAATAAAAAATGTTAGAAGGAAGGAGAGTTACTGAAACACCGTAGAGAGAAAAACAAACTAAGAACAAAACCCATCAGGAACCGCTTCTGGAGATCCGATTGCTTTAACCCTCTGCTCACTTGCGCACTGCTTGTTGAGGAGATTTTTGAAGAATAATCTGGATCTTGCAAAATATTCTCTGTGGATGTTACGAGTTTACACTGCTCTTTCAACACCAGTGTCTTACATCCAGCTGGGGTTTACTCACTGCTCAACTATGGCAAGAAATGCTGAATTGCCTTTTTAAGAGGCACTCGGTGGTTTTTGTTTTTCTGCCCTCCCCACGTCCCCGGGCAGATATTTTGTTCTTTTCTCGAAGTACAGCGTTAAGGAGTGAATAGACTGCTTGACTCCTCCTTCCTGGGCTGCGCTGGGGAGTTCCTTTCTCGCGTGGGCTGAGGCTTAGGTTAATGTTTAGCGAGCCCGAGCTGCAGCCCGGCCTTGGGCAGCGCTCGGTGCCGGGTCCGGCTGTCGGTGCCGGGTCCCGCAGTCGGTGCCGGGTCCCGCTGTCGGTGCCGGGTCCCGGGGGTGGGCGGTGCAGCCTGGGGCAGCGCTGTTTGCGGGCTCCGCTGGATTTGCTGTCCCCACGGCGAGCGAGGAGGGGATGCTCCTGCAGCGGGCACCTCGTGGGTGAGCGGGAGCAGCGCTTCGTTCCCAGCAGCGTGTGGACGGCACGGATGGACTGCCCGTCAGCCTGCCCGCGGCTGGACATGGACAAGCGCGGCACGTGTGGCTCCAGGACAGCCCGGGGGGTGCCCCGGGCAGCCAGCTGTGCCCAGCTGCTCAGCAGGTACGGAGCCTTCCCCGGGGACACCGGGCGGGCGCGGCCGCTCCGCTCCCAGCGCGGGGCCACGGCAGCGCCCGGGCCGGGCTAGCTGGAAGCAAGGAGAATTTCTGGCGGTGAGCAGGCTGTCGTATGCTCTTAAAATAGGGCTTGGAGTGGCTTGATGCTGAAAAGAAACCTGTGGAAATTCCCTTTCTTTTTCCTCCTCCTAAGCCTACGAATGTCCCCGTTCTTAGTGCAGCAGGCTGGGGAAGAGAGACTGAGGAGCTGAAATGTCCCTTGTGACACCGTGGTCACCTGCCTTGGGCTCTGAGGGCTCTTCAGGGCTTTGTGGGTTTATATGAACGTAAGAACTGCTGGTTTATCGTGCAAGAAGTGGAGGATAGAACTGAAATTTGAACTGCTTTGCTTGCCAACACCGTTCTGTTTGTGTGCTTACTGGATATTATGTGAGTTAAGAATTCATCTAAGGTGTATTTGCTTCAGTTTAGAAGTTTGCCTTGAGTTTTAGAATGTTTCCTTGTTGTAGAGTCTGCTGATTTTGGTGAATGTGCTGACAGTGATTTTACTTCTAATCACAGCTCCCATTTTCATGTGTCTGTCTGAGTTCTGATTTTTTCCTGTCCAGTTTGGTGAGACTGTGAATTCAAAGCACATTTCACCAAGGAAATCTTTAGAAGACCCCAGGCAAAACTTGAGTTATGGAAAAAAAAAAAATTAATAATAATCACAGGGGAACTGACACAGGAATTACATGGTAAATTACTTTAAAATTACCCACGTGTAAGAACAAGATTAAAACCTTCAGTATTGCAGGCTTTCTTTGATAAAAATCAAAATATTTGTTAATAACTTAAGGCTTTTGCCAAACGAGTTAGTTGAGTTCCAATGCCTGTGCTGGTGCCAGAACACCTCTGTGGTCAGCTCTGAAGAGGTGCTACAGCAGGAACCTCAAACTTGCTCACCAGCTTTGCCCAAAACATTGAACTCCAGCCAAGTGACCCTTCCCACTGCTCACTCAGGGCTCACCACAGGTATGAGGTGTCTGTGTGTATGTGTAACTAAGCCTCTTTCCTAGGATTGACCTAAAACCTACCTCTACTATGGGGCAAGGATATACCAGCCTGCTCTTCTAATTAGTTGCCCATAATCAGTGTTTATTTTTGATCAGCAGCTCTGAGGTGCTTGTTGAGTTCCCAGAGAGATTCCTACTGGCCTGCATGGGGCTGGTGGTGCTGTCATGGCTCCAGAACAACACTGAGCAAAAGCCACTGCTGAGCCAGAGCTGCCTCCCTCCTCCTCTTCCTCTCGGTGTTGTAAAGCTCGTGGGAGCTGGGACGGCTCACAGACAGGGCTGGTGGCCCTGGGCTGGCTGGTGACACTCCAGTTAGAGAATTGGCTTTTCATGGCAGGGTAATAGCCAAGCACCTTGTGTTATGTGTAATAAAATAACTCTGCCCTGAGAAATCCACGCGAGGAGTTGACGACTCCTCCCTGTCCTCCTGCATCCCTAAAGCTCTCATGAGTGAAGCATAGCTGGATTCCAGCACACCTCTCCACCCCTCCTTCCCTTGTGCTGGTCAGCACGTCACTCTTGTGACCTCTCCAGCACCTCTGGGCTGTTCTCATGCAGCTGAGCAACAACTTCCAGTTACTCATGCTGTGCTCTGATGCACAGATAGAATGGGCTACAAGAAGAAATAAGGATGAGTTCTTTCACCCTGATGTACTCAAGTTCAACATTTCAGAAGCTGTAGGACAAGTGTTTAGTACGTGTGAACCTGCTTCAGTAAAAGGCCTTTGCGTCAATCAATGATCACACAAGAAATAAGTTCAGAACCTTTTTACTGTGGATTCAAACACGCTGGCAGCTTTCCTCTGGAAGCCAAGTGGTCCCTCAGCCCTTGGTCCCTCAGCCGAGTGTCTGAGGTGAGCACAGGCTGAGCATCTCCCCTGAAGTGCCAGCAGTGATGGCAATAAAGCAAAGGTGCCTCAGCTGGTGTAACGGTAGCGTGTTTGGAGGATGTGTTTAGTGACTGGGAGGTATTGACTCATTTGCCTCAGCAAAATCTCTGACAGTGTGTGCTCGGGGCTGTGACAGCAAAGCCACCAAAGGGCAGTGATTCCCTGCCTGCTGCTTTCCTCATGGCACTGCTGTGCACAGGCCCAGCCCCGGGCAGCTTCTGCATGGAGGAGAGGGGAGGGGTGAGGATGAGATGTGGGATCTGCTGGGCTATGGGGTTTGTGGCCCCATGCCATCTGGGCTGAGGGGTTTGGGATCCTGGTGCCATCCTGATAGGTGGAATTGGAATGGCAGACCAGGTCCTTGTAGAAACTGGGTGGACAAAGCTGCGGATGTGTTTAAATGGACATGGGATTCAGTGGAAATGGGGTTAGGAATGCCACCTTTTAATTAATGATTGTCATCTAATCATCCTGTAGATCAACTTTATCCATTCAGAGTCACATTAAAGATCCCAGTACTACTAAAGATTTGTTTTGGCCAGGTACCCCTTTCTCCCAGCAGGATTTCCCTTTGGATGAAATCCCTTTCCTGTTTGGCTTATCCTGCTAATGTGGGGGAAAGTGAACAACAGGCTCAGCCCCAGGGACCTTACAGTCAGGCACAAAACCATGCACAGAGGGGATGGCTTGTGTCTTCTGAGGCCAAAACTAACCCTGATGTGATGGGGCAGACACTCAGCTGATAGTCTAAGCTAAACATGGCTTTGAATATTTTTAATTTGGCTGTATCTGCATGGGGTTATCAATCCTGTTTTTGCTCTGCTCTGAGTTTCAGTCAGAGGTGCCTCTAGGCAGATCTGTAATTAAAGGCAACTTTCCCTATTCCTTAGCTTGCTAATTTAGCCCCTTACTAGATGGAGTAGAGACAAATCTATTCCAGATGAAGGCCTGAGACAAGGAAGTAGAGATGGAGTTTCTTTGCCCTTAAATACTTTGATAGAGACACTTACTGTCAGGAAAGTTACAACCTGTGCTTTAGTTGAGATCCAAAGCTGTGGTGGTGGTAACAGAATCATGGAAAGGTTTGGGTTGGAAGGGACCTTAAAGATCATAAAGTTCCAAACTGGTCCACGGGAAGGGATGCCCATGATCAGATCAGGTTGCTCCAAGCCCCATCCAACCTGGCCTTGAACATTTCCAGGGATGAGACATCCACAGCTTCTCTGGGCAACCTGTGTCAGTTCTCCACCCCCCTCTGGAGTTTGTCCAGCGTAGAAAATACTGGAGGAGCTAGGCTGAAGCAGTGGGATACACACAAGCCTCAGGATTCACATCTTTCACTCCACAAAGCCCTGGCCAAGGATTGCTGTTTGCTTTTTCTGGTGTCCCTGGGAATGCCAGGGCAGGAGGTGAGGCTGTGCCTTCTTGCTGCTGCACTGGGGGAAAGCTGCAGCTGTGGGAATTACTCCACACACACAGCACGATCTGGCATGTCCTCTTTATCACTTGCAGAACAGGCTTCTTCAAAACAACCTGAAATGACGCTGCTCCCTGAGCTGCTTGCATAATGGAAGATCTTGATGAGCTGATTGCTGTGTTACTGAAAACAAGCTGTAATCTTATTAGCAAATTGTGGCAGTGACATCTTCGCTATTCTCGCTGGTGCTGTACAGACAGACCTTCAACTGTGCCATCCCACACGTGCCAAGTCCTTGATAAAATGCCTTAACAGGGACAGAAGTGGGGGTTGGCAGCAGTGCTGGATAAAATAGCCTGGGTTAAAGGCACTGTGACTTCTCACAAGGGATACTCTTGGTGAAACTACTGAGTATGTGAGCAAATCTCTGGTCAGAGATATGCAGGTGTGCATCAGCAGTGGCAGACTACTGCTAAAATTACTTTAATTCTGGCTCTTTAGGTGCTTTGGTTGAGTTAAGCCAGGGAAAGGAAAGCATGGTAAGGATCAGTTGGGTAAGTTACTGTTCACTGCCACCACAGTAATTTGATAATTAGCCTCTCTTTGCTTTTATGGCCTGGCCTGAGCAATCTGAACCAGCCATGTGCTTTCCATTTTATCCTAAGAGTAAGGCTTCGTAGTTCTTTTCTGCATATTGGCATGAGGAGAAGGGAGGAATTGGTAGTGGTGTTCAGGTACAAAATTTGGGGTATTTTGAGGCTAACTAAGCCATGCATTGTGGATTTGCAGTAGGGCTTTCTTCTGGTTTAGACCTTTGGTGGAAAAGTTGTGGAATTTTCATTCATGAGGCATCTTCTGCATAACTTTGCTCTCTGTGGTAGGAATAGAGTTTTGTGTAGTTCTGTGGGCCTGAATGAAATAGTGATCGTGTGTAAGGTTCATGGTTCATGGTTTTGATAATAAGTAGATTGGCTTCTTCCATACAGGAACTTGTTTTTGTATTTGCATTGGTAATTTGGATAGCCTGAGGTTTAAACCTCCAATAAGCAAAATAGCTACAGCTATATCTATGTTAAGAAAAGGATATATGTGAGTTACAGCTTCAGGATCTTCTCAGTTTTTCAGATACTCCTGTCTGTGATTCCTGGATGTCTTTATCCCACAGCATGATTTAAAACAAGAAAACCTATTAAGTTATGAACTGTGATGTGCTGATCTTTAGGTGACTTTTTTTCTCTTCAGAATTAACTACAGATTTCATCCTTTAGGTTTAAACTGCTTGCTTAGGGTAAGAACCTGGAAGTTATGTGAGGAGAGCCTGCATGGATTTTTTGGTTGTTTCTTTCAATTTTTTGCTTTTGTACTCATGAGTTGTTTTTGACCTTGAAGTAAGTTCAAAGCAGGTAAGATGTGCGTGGTGTGACATTAATGTAGTTCTGTTCTCTGACTAAGGGTCTTTATCAGTCAAAATACTGCAGCCAGTGGATAGACTAAATCTCTTTTTTTTCTAGCAGTGTGCTTGTGTTCCATGCTCTGTCTGGGTTGCTGTGAATGATGCTGTGACTTGGGGTGCTACTCCAAACCTGCTCTTGAGGCTCATTCAGACTTTGCCTGTTTCTCTGTTCCATGTGTGCCTTTGTGCTTGCTCCAGATCTTTGGAAGTGTCTTTCAAGACTGGGTGCTGCTTGTGTGGCAGGACCACCTTGTCTGCCTGAATTCTTCTGTTCTTGTTGCCTCTTTCTCATCTTAGTTTTCTGGAAGCAGTCTTAAAGGAATTCTGTTTTCTTGGCTTGCACTTGTTGCCTCCTGGTCTGTTTGAAATGCTTGAGAAGGAACCTTTTTATTTATTCATCTGCTAGAGAGGTATTCAATGAGGGAGGGATGTTGAGCAAGCAGAAAAGAAGCCCAAGCAGCTCCAAGTCCTTTGAGAAGCTCTCTCATGGGAGTGATTCAAGCCTGGAGTGAACATAGCAACAGTGTTTATTGTATTTTGGTATTCAAGAGGGTAAAGAATTACATGAGTGTTTGCAACACATTTGCAGTGTGTTGACAGTATCTAGGAACAGATCAGAAGCTGCTCTGAGCCTGCATTTTGCAGCCCAGGATCAGTGAGCCCCCAGCACTGAGCCAGGCATGCAGGGCTTCCAGGGATCCTCATGGAGGGCGCATAGAGAAGGATCAATAAGAAAATGATCTCTCTAAAGTCTGTGCCAGCCTAATTTCTCATGGCTGTGTTAATAATGCTGTGAAGTCAGGCTTAGACTGAAGGTGCCAGGCGAACCTCGAGCCTTGTTAAAACTGGCTGTGCTCCTAAACAAGAGGAGAGGGCTGGATTAAGATGCTCAGTCTTTCCAGAGAGCCCTTCCTATACGGCTGTCCTTAACAAGATCTTTCTGCCAGTCTCCTTTCCGTTGGGTTAATTTTTAAAGCTTCATAATCTGATGCTTTTTGTTACATTGACAGTGCAATGGAGTGAACTTGATTATTCCACCCACTCTTTGCCCAGTTGCACTGAGCCATTAACATTTTAAGCCAACAATCTCTGCTTTCAATCTCAGCTGTTGCTGTGCTTGCACGTCACATGTTGCCCTCCAGTTGACTCGGGCAGGCAATGAGGAAGAACAATCTTTTAGGTGCCTGAGTCTAAAATTAGCCTTCCACCTGGGCAGCTGGATCTGCAAAGCACTGTGCGCTGAGTTCAAGGGGAAAAAAAGCAACTTAGACCAGAAAATAAAATCTTTCCTAAAGGGGAAGGCTTGATTTTTACTTTGTCCTGTGAGACAGGAGCAAGAGCTCTAGTTTAACACTGGTAGAGCTGGGCTTTGGGTCCTGCTGCCTCTGTAGAGCTGCTGTGTGGTAGCAGCATCCTGCAGCTTGGTGAAGCCAAGTTCAGAGCATCAGTTGATGGGCCAGCTGAGGGGAAACAAGTTAGGATGGCTTTTGTTTGACACACAAGTAGCTCAGCTCCTGGGGTAGGTTTACAGTGTGACTGGTGGGCTTTTGGTGCAAGCAGTCTGAGAACATCTGTATTTCCAGCTGTGGGAGGGCACAAAATAACCAGTCAGGGTGGGATGGGCTGCAGCATTCCCTGTTGTCTGGCAGAACTCTGTCCTTGCACCAGAACTCTGTGATGTGGACTGAAGGGAGATCAGGACCAGCTGCTGAGCTGTGAGGACATTGGGACCCTTCTCAGGTGTGCTCCAGGAGTGTGCCCCAAAGCCTTACATAAATAATGCTCCACTTGGAGTAACATCTCCTGGAGTGAAACTGGCATTCAGAGCCTGCTGTCTGGGTGAGTCCTGAGAAGATCTAAATCAAGAGCCACCGTTTGGAAAGAGCTGAAGATTTTATTTATGTTGGCTTAAAATTGTGTTGTTTTTCTCAGGCAGGCATGGGGAAGGGATTGTCACAGCCAAGTGTGACATGGGCTTGTCACAGAGCACAGCTGGGTGCAAGCTGCTGGTCAGGTCTGGGGCAGGTTCTGCAGGAGCTGCAAACTTAAATTCTGCTTTGGAATTGATCCCTGGTGATTTCTGGGGTGTTATGAGCTAGCTCCAAACCCAGCTGAACACACAGGAAAGGTACATTTCAGAGCTGCTTTAACCCATATAACCTAGGTCCCACAGGAATATAGGGCACTAATTTAAAGCAAGAAAAGTTGTTTTGTGCCTGCTGAAAGCCTGTGGCAGAGCAATCAGGAGAGCTTGTATGATGGTTCCTGAGTGTTGTGCACTGGGAGACTTCTTCAGTGCAAGTTTGTCTTCCAGTGTTCCTCATGTGGCCAAAACCAACTTCCTCAAAATAATCTGAATTCCTCCTTCCACTTAGTTTCATGTTGCAAGTGATGAATTCTGTTGACTGGCTCATAATAGAACCCTAGCAAGGTATTGAACAGCCTTTTTGATACTACCAAGGTGTCTTGGTTTAAATCTAATCTTATGAGATGATTGTCAGCAAATGAGAGACAATGGAGAGGAGTACTAAAGATGAAGAGTTAAGGTAAGGGATGCAATCTAACTTTTTAACTCTTAGTGGGTAAAGATAGAGGTAAAAAGTTGAAAAGTGAAAAAATTTGATTTGAGTGAGTAGCTGCAATGGAACAGAGAGAGTTGTACACTAAATGTGCAGGTTAAAAAAAAAAAAAATCTTAGTTTGACAATTTAAGTGCTCCACCAGGCTATAAATTGGTATCTTGAGTGTTATTTGGATATCCAGAAATAGGAAAGCAGATTGCCTCTGTTCTTGCCTGCTGGGAGGCAGAATAGCTCAATTCAGTCTTTCACGTTTGTCTTCCTGTAAAACAAACAACCCCCTTTAATTCTTGTTCTAAACACTGTGGCTGTCTCCAGACGTTCCTGGAGGGGTGGTTTTGCTGTGGTTCTGACCTCCAGAAGAGAGGGGCTGCCTGTGTGTGTTAGAGTGAGGTGTGAGTGTGATGTGCATGCACGTGGGTAAATACGAGTGCACAATGGCCATAACATCTGTCTCTCAGTTGTTAGATCTTCAAATTTAGCCCTTTATGACCTGAAATGCTTCTTATAACTGAAGCAAGTTGGTGCCAGAACTGCTAATGATGACTTTCTGGAATGAAAGAGGATAAAAATTTCCAGATATTTTGCCATCTATAACTTTTAGCTCTCAGAGCTAGGAGGCTAAATAGCATTTCATGAGTGTTTTGTTGTCATGGTTTTCAAGGTGTAAGGCTTAGACTTGATTTTTTTTTTTTTAATGAAACTAGAAAGGAATTTTGGCCTGTGTTTGGTGGTGGTGGCTGTTCATGGGTGTTTCTCGAACCACCCACAGTTAGAGTAGTGTTCCATCTCTTTAATTTTTGTATTCATAAGTGGAATCATTGAGATATTCTCATAAGTATGTTCCACTTATCCTACTTTTTTGTAAGTCTTTGAAAAACATGTATAGCAGGGCTTAAATGGCTTGGAACCCTTTGAAGACAATTACAGCTCATTTTAGGAGAGGCAGTGTTTTATGAAGTGATGAGAAGCTCACAGCACAGGGGCTGAAAGCTGAACAAGGCCAGTCTGGGACTTCAGCTGTGCATGAATGAATCAGCAGGGTGGTAAGAAAATTCCATAAGCTTGGGTTTCCCAGGACACCTTGTGTTTCACAGCTGAAAAATCTGGTCTGGGCAGGAAAAGGGGGCCTCAGCCCTGTGAGTTGTTTGTTGCGTGAGCTGAAGTGCAGGGGATGGAGCTGTGCCGGTTTTTGCATAGGGAGCACAAACCTGCTGGGTTTGGGCTGCTGTGGTGGGAGCTGCCAGGCTCCTGTCTGTGCCAGGTCCTGGAGCACACATGCTCTGAGCTTGGAACATCCTGGGTGGCTGTGAATGCAGAGGGTGTCTGTGCAAACCTGCAGGGAAGTCTTGGAATGAGTGTGGGGCGGTAGGTGGTGCGTCGGAGGTCACTGGAGGGACAGCACAGAAAAGACTCTGCTGATCTGTGTCCTCTCACATGTTTGGGCAGCAGTTTTCCCCATTCTCCAGGGGATTTAGTCTCAACCTTGTCTGTATTGCTAAACACTAAGCAAAGGAAGTTCAGCACTTACCTCTGTTTGGCCTTGCTGCAGTCATTAATCAGTGAAGGCTGGACATGAATGCCACATGGAATACGTGGAGCCTAATCTCTCTTTCCTTATCTCTTCCTCTCTCAGCACCAGACATTGCCCTTGGAAAATGAACCAGCTTCCTCTGAAGAGTGCTGTGGCATCCCCGGTGTCAGAGAGCACGAATTCCAGGGTAGAGGCTTTGGACAACTTGTCAATGGACAGTTTTTGGCTGGAAGTAGAGAACATTAAGCAGAGTGCTGAAGCCGAGCAGGAGGAATGCAGCCTTGCAGATGTCAAAACACAGGAGGGTAGGTTGCCAAAAATCTTGGGAGTGAGGAGAGGAATGCAAACATCTGAAACAGAAGATTTGCTTGTGCACCTGAACGATTCAGAAGCATGTTGGAGTATGGTTAGAATATTATCAGTCAATCAGGGATAGAGATACTATTTTAATTGGGTGGTGGATAATGCCCTGCAGAAGGGGAGGGTTGGCCTGGCCTGGTTTCGGCTTCTGAAGCAAAGCTGACTCCAAAGGTCAGTCCCAGGAGCATGTTGGAGGCTCCAGGTTTTTCAGGCAGCCCCCCCCCAAGGGTGGGAGCTCTCAGTGCCAGTCCAGGTGTGTGTGGTGAGCACTCGGTGAGAGCTGGGGCTGTTTTGGAGCCTTGTTTGTGTGCTTGGTTCTGAGATTCATCATGGTGGCTTTTATGGGAGCTGCTTCTGTGGAAAGCAGACTGTTCCCTCTCTGATTCCCATTCAACAAACCACAATAAACATCCAGAAAGCCTTGACTCCATCCACATGAGGTTTTTCCTGCATATCTTTTTTTTCTTTCTTTTTTTCTTTTGTATATATGTGTGTGTAAGGTTAGAATGTATGTTAATGTTGATATTAAGTTGACGATATGGGGATTTCTTTCTTTGAAGAAATGTGTGTGGGGTGTTTCTAATGCACTTTCTGTAGCACCGATGTAATCCAGTGCTTTGGAATAATTGGAACCTGGTCCAGTTATTCCAGAACTTTTGGAATATGTTTTCCTTCTGTAGAATCAGAAAATAGTTTGGGTTGGAAAGGACTTTAAAGCCCATCCAGTCCCACCCCTCTGCCATGGGCAGGGACACCTTCCACTCTCCCAGGCTGCTCCAAACTTAATCCAGCCTGGCCTTGGACACTGCCAGGGATCCAGGGGCAGCCACAGCTTCTCTGGGCACCCTGTGCCAGGGCCGGCCCACCTCACAGGGAAGGATTTCTGACTAATCTCTAACACAATGTTCCCCTCTTTCAGTGTGAACTCCTTGTCCTGTCACTGCAGTATCTGATGAGCAGTGCCTTTAGCATGGGAAGTACAAGCAGAAGAAGAGCAGGGTGGGAATCTCATTGTCTCTGTCTGCCATCGTTGGCAGGACATGGCAAACATGAAGGTGTGCTGTTAATGTCCCTTTATAAAGGACACAAGTTTGATTTTTAGAACTGGAAGAGATGCAAAGCGATTCAGAAAATGAGTGCACCAGGAAGGAGACTGGCAAAGAGACCATCCCATGAGATGAAAGACTGTCTGGGATATCCTAAAGACTGATATGCTGGAGGCAATTTGATTACTGTATACAAGCAGAGATAGAAGGAAAAGTGTCTTTTAATGCTGTAGATTAATCTAGCAGGCAGGAGCTGAGTGCTTAATTGGCCATTGAAACCAGACAGGCTTGAAATGATGCTCTGAGTAGCAAAGCCTTCCCAGCAGCCTGGGGTAGGAGGTGGGGCAGGCTCGGGCTCCTGATGCCTTCTCTGGAGGAGCTTAGGCAAATAAACTTTGTGCTGGGAGTGGGGAAGCTCTGGGTGCTGTGCAGGGTTTGGCATTCCCAGCTCTGCAGCTCCTGCTTAGAGCGTGGAGGCCGTGGGGCTCCTCAGAGCCAGAGGCACCATCACTTTTGCATAAGTCTGGGGGATTGGGAATTGGGCAGCTCTGTCTGGAGACAGCATGGCTCAGCCTGGGAGATGGCTGGTGATAACCATGGCACAGGGACAGTGGGGAGGCTGTGTGCAGATAGGGCATTGCAGAAATGCTGACCCAGCTGGGAAGGCTGGGCTCCTGTGCAAGCCCTGGGTGAGGGCTGCTGTCCTGGGGAGGATGATCTGGCTGGTGATCACTGGCTGGTGATCCAGCGTGGAACTGCAGATCTGAAAGGTGCTGAGAGTACAATCAGTGGAAGCAGGAAGGAGCTTTTTGCTGAAATTTGTTGTCCTTGCTGTCACTGTTTGCCCAGCTCTGTCCAGGGCCTGCCAGCACAGCCAGCTGAGGACACAGGCACTAAAATTCCTGTTTGTGACCTTACAGCATGTCACCATGGCTGAGAACTGTCTGCAAAGGGGATTCTTCACCTTCAAAAATTAGCTAGGAAGTTGTGTTTAGTCTGAAAATGTAGGATGATCTAGCTGTCCTTTAAATATTTGGAAAGTGAATGCTTTATTATGAATGCTATTTTTGGCTAGGCTATGTTTCAAATAAATTTGTGGAACTGGTGTTCTTTAGTTTTGCAACATCATTCCTAATTGTGCCCTGAAATGCTGCTTGCCTGGAACTCACAAGGCAAATCTGAGCAGCTCTCCAGGCTTAAATCTGCAGATAATCTTCTGTGGATCTCTCTGTTCTGACCTGTTTCTCTGCAATTTTTCCTTTTTCCCCAGAAATAACCCATTTTGCCGGTTTCCTTTTGTGTTGCTGGCAAACATAACTGGGCCAAAATAGTAAATAAAGGAGTTACAATCTGCTGCTTTGGCACCAGATGGGGCAGCAGGCCCACACGGATGTCCGATGGAGGGGCTGCTCTGTGGAATTGTGTATAAGATCACTTTCCTGTTATGACTGGAATTGGCTATTTTCAAAATTTGCAAGCAATACACTTCACTTCCTCTAGTTCCCCAAGGCAAAATAAACCAGAGGCTTTTTGTGTGTTGTTCTGCTGTGAAACCCCGGGTGTAGGACAAGAAGGTGTTTGGTGAGGAGCTGTGAGTGGGACCATGGCTGGCTGTGCCCAGGGGATGCTGTTATCTGCTAACTTCTGCAAACCAGACATGGGAAAACACCAAAAGTGAGGGCCATGTAGGGAAATCAGACAATTTGCTAGAAGATTCACTTAGGGAAGTACTTGGCTTCAAGTTCAGCTCTGTTTATTTTGGTGTGATGATGAAAGAAGTTCTGTTCCATTATGACACCTAAAATCACAAAGACCATGCTCTGAAGACTGAGTTTCAATTGTGTCACAACATGTGTTTGCAAGCTGCATGAATGTGAGGTTTCTCCAGAAAAATTAAATTATTTAATCTCTCAGGGAGAGCTGCATGGCTGCTTTTTATTAATGCAGCAATAATAGAACTTGGCCTGTGAAAACTTGAGCAGCTGTGATAACTGAGGAGGTGGAAGTTTGCATAGGACAGGGAGAGTGGGAATGAGCTGCTCTGTGCCAATCAGTTCAGTTGTGATTTTTCTTTTTCCCAGTATAACCTTTGGTAGGACTCTACTGGAGCTGCCTGCAGTGAATGAATGTGGCAAATGGAATTGAAAAGATAAAGGCTTTGTGGTGTTTGCTGTGTTAAAGCTGAAGTCACCTGCTAAATTGTTTCTTTCATCTTTGAATTTCAAGTAGTTGCCTTGCTCAGGGCACTTTTCTCACTTGCACTTCCTTATGAGTGTATCCCATAAGAAAAAAAAAAAAAGTCTTCTGTGTTTGAAGTGCAACTTTACATGTATTGAAGAATGAAGTGATTCCACTTGAGCTTGTTTGAGTAATGCTGCTGTACTGTCTCCAGGCTTCTCACACTTCATTCTGGAGCTGTCCTTAACTGGAATGGTCTTTCATTTTAGTGATATTTGAATAGGCCCAGGCATAAAATGAATGCACAGAGTAAAAATAACGTTTTTGCTCTAGTTGAGTGTATGGATACCAATCCACTTAAAAAATTAAAGAGTAGGGATGATGCACACAAATATTTCAGCAAGTATATTAAATAAAATACATTTGAACCTACCAGATCAGCATCTTGATATTAAAAAAAAAAATTATTGCTACCTAGACATGCATATAATTTAAAAAAAAAAGTAAAAGAAGCAACCAAGTCATTTGGAAAAGTACTAAAGCCAAGTATGCAGTGTTATGTGCTGTGGCTTTTCGTGGACATTTTGTCCATTTTCCAAGCAGTTGAAAGTCAGGTGGGATCCCGGGAAGCCCTGCCATTCCTTCTGGGGTGGCTCTGTGCTGCTGCCAGAGCTCCCCTTTGCACAGGCAGTCCATGGAAAGGCAGATTTAGGAAGTCCACCTGACTTCACTCCCATATCCTGTCACAGTCCTTGCCTGAATACCACCTAGGGTGGCACTTGTGCACTCTTCTGCACAGCTTCCCTGGGAGCACCTCTGTCGCTGTGGATTACTCCTAATCACACACACAACACACGTTCTCAAGAGAAGGCTGGAAAAGGTTTATTAATTATTTGACTCCATATTATATAGTATTTCTACATGGACTAGGGATTGGAGGAGAAGTTGGACACCTCTCCCATCCCACTGGGCAAAGCAGTTGTCAGTCACTTTCCACTCCCAAGAGAAGGAATTTCTAGCGACCTTGTCTTAACAAAAAGCTTCTAATAATAGCATCTATTTGTGAGAAAGTGAACTAGGAACTACCAAACATTGAGTTAGAAAGTGCATCAGGAAACCTGAAAGAATCAGGGTGACACACCTCTACCTCCACAGCTCGCTCTTCTCCTTTTTCCTCACCTGGAATGAGCAATAAGAGCTGTGAGCAGCTACAGCTGCCCAAAGAGCTGTGTGTTCTCCGGTGTCACTCCATACCCAGCTGGGCACTTAGGGCTGAGATTTTGGGAATGGTCACGGCTTCAGAACAAAGCTGTGGCTCCCTCCCAGTGATGCCCCATTGCCACCCCGTGCAGGGAAGGGCTCAGGCTCCTGCTTTCACCCCGAGGTGCTGCGAGCACCCAGCCCACTGCTCCCTACTCACTCTGCCTTCTCCTGCCCCGCTTGGCAGAGGGGGAGGCCGAAGCCGAGTGGCTGCAGGACGCGGGGCTGTCCGAGCTCCTGGGGGACCCGGCCTCGGACAACGACCACGCCAAGCTGGTGCTGCTGTCCACGCTGACCAGGACGCAGGCGGCGGCCGTGCAGCGCCGGCTGGACACCTACTCGCGCTCGCGCCGCCGGAGGAGCAAGCAGCCCGTGCGCCACGTCCGCGACATCTTCGGGGGGCTCAGTGCCCAGGTTTGTTGGTTGGCTGGCATCTCCTCAACAGCTTCATGCCTCGTGGGGATGCCTGGAGAGGCTCCCTGCAGCAGAGGCTGGTCAGTGTTAGAGGAATAAAGCGGGGATTTGTTAAAAGGCCTACAAGGGATACACCTCGGGCAGTACAAGAGCCCAGCCCCGGCTCTACCCAAGATGGACCCTGGTCATGAGTTTTCACACTTTTGTAAGTTTTGGTCCATCTACATTTTGGGGTTGTACAATAACAGCTCCAGGTTATGAAGTCACACCCTCCCAGGTTGCTCCCCTCAGTTCTCTGCTGTTTGCACTTTTTGGGCTGAAGCTGCAGCGGTGCCCTTGGTTCTGGGGCTGGAGAAGGATTGTTCTGTGTGACTGAGTTGTGAGGAGAGCTTGCTGACACTTTATATGGAGTTCAGAGTCACACACCAATGCAGTGCAGAATCTGGAAAATATGAAAGCTAAAGCTTAAGGCATCAATGGGAGCTGACTTGGCTTTTGGGTCTAGGGCTCCTGTTATGTCTTCATCTCTTGAACTGAAAAGAAGCTGACACTGAAAAATTCTGGTTGCAGTGTTGAGGAGTCACTAGAAAACCTGCAGACCCACAGCCTTCCCAGGCTGGAATAACATTCCTGCTGGAATGCTTCTAGTGCTGACAGCACAGCAGCCTCGTGGAGCACTGGCATCTTTTGGAGCCCTCTTGTGTTTTCTTTGTTCCAGTGAAATGTTCAATCACCATTAAACAAAACAAGAGAGCTTCCCAAATTCAGTTCTGATAAGCTGACCTTGTAGAGGTGGAAATACAGGAGAAAGACTAACACTGCCTGTTTTTGGGGAGAAGGGTTGGTTGGTTTATTTAGATTTTTTTTTTTATTGATTCATAACCACAGACTTTTCAGCTGTTTTCCTGTGGTTCTTCTCTTTTGGTTGTGGCTAAAACAACTTCTTTCTTATTTTTCAGGACACAGCAGTAGAGAAAGAGGAGTCCAGCCCAGATCCCCTGTGGCACAATCTACAGACTTCAAACACCCAGAGAAGTAAGGGGGAAATTTTTAACTGCAGAGTAGGATTGGAAGTAGGGCTGGAACTGGAAGTAAAGCCACACACATATTTAAGTATATACAGGTTCTGAAACATTGACCTTGTTTGTGTTGGGGTATGGGTTTCTTTGTGATTATTCACACCTGTGGATTAATAAACTTTTCCAGGCTCCAGTGTTGTTATAATTGTCACTCAAGCTGATCATTGTAAGTTCTTGGTAAACACCTGAAAGATGAAAATTAAATCACTCTAGTAAAGATAATCCAGTGAAACCTTACAAATGTCATGAGCAGTTGTGTAAAGAGATGTTAGCCATAGGTGTGTCCTCTAATTTAAGGCTGTGGTCTTGTCTTGGCAGTGACCTGGTAATTTTAGCCATAATGTTGTGACTTCACACTGATCATAGAATCATTAAACTTGGAAAAGATCTCTAAAATCACAAGTAGTGTGTTCACTACTAAACCATGTCCCCATGTACCAGGTATCTGTAAGATTTTGGAACACTTCCAGGGATGGTGACTCCCCCCTTCCCTTGGCAGCCTGTTCCAATATTCCAGTGCTTGGCCACCCTTTCAGGGAAGGCTCTTACCCTGCTGATCACTCTGTGTTGTGGGGACACTCTCTTCATGTGTTACTGCAGGATTTTTAAAAGCGATTGCACCAAAACCTATCTCAAACTGCATTTTTAGCATATATGCTTTCCAAGCTTCACCTCCTGGCTTGCAGAAGTTCAGGACAATTTCTCCTCTGCAGCAGAAACCCAGGATTACTCCTGCACCATTCGAAACCCTGGCAAAGAGGAGCTGTTCAACATGGATGTTGCCTACTCAGAGCAAGCAGCTGTCCTGCTCAAGGGATCGTTCCTGTCTGAATCCAGGAAATTGAAGGATGGAAATGCCCTAACTGTAAGCATTGGAGGAGTTTTTCTTGTTAGAACTTACTAGTCTTGGCTTGTCAAGCTGGTACAAGACATCAAATTCAATTCATACCTATGGGTAGTGTTGCAATGGGTCTGTGTTTGGTGATATTTTGGGGTGTGTTGTGCTGTTATCTTTGAAATGTTGGGCAAGGATAGCCATTCTGCAGTGGAGGATCACAAGAAATAAGATTTTTCTCTGAAACTCCTTATTTTGACACACATCCATGTTGTTTCCTCTGAAAAGAGGAGAGTAACTAACTGCACTTTCTTACTCATAATTTTAAAGTTTTCTCCTCTCTGCAAATGAACGAGGCTGCTTCCAAAGTTCAACTAGATTAGGGTAGGTATCAGGCTGCCTTTAACTTAGAAAAACTGGCATCTCCAGTATGCTTAAAGAGCAATATTGAAAAGGGAAAATATTTATTCAGCTGGTGATTGAGTAGGAGTAGTTTGGGGCATATGTCTGGTCTTGAACGTGGCAGGAAGAGCAGATGCCTGGTTATGATAAAAAATAATAAAACTACAGCAAAAGTTGCTCACTAGTGGGATTAATAGTGATAAATTGAGCTGAACCTTTTGTGTGTGTTTCCCTCAGAGATTTAAGATCCCGAAGGGCAGACTAGGAGTGACCAGGGTTGGAGATCTGTCAGCTCAGGATATGAAGAAGATCCCCACACTGGCCCTCATTGAACTTACAGCTCTCTGTGATATTCTGGGCTTTGAGCTGAAGAGAAACAAAGCAGCAAAACTGAAAACAACAGGTTAGTTTTACTTTTCTTTTTTTTTTTTTCTTACACTCATCATACTCTCATCAGTTGTGTATCAAATGTTAGAACAGAGGGTCTTTGACAAGAAACCTTGTGACAGGTGTGTTGAATTTCTCCTGGAATTCAGTGGATAACATCAAGACCTACTACCACATTTATGTCTGGCTGCAGTTGTCCTGTATAACTATTCCTCTTTCTCCAGCATCTGTGTTTACAAAAGTACTATCTTAGTCTGCAGTGGGGGATATATCCCTTATACCTTTATTAGACGTGATACAGACTTGGAAATGTTGTTTCTGTTGTAGAGAAAAGACTCTTTGGAGTTCCACTCAACACCCTGCTGGAAAATGACCAAAAGCTGCTGCCCAACACCAAGGTCCCTCTGCTGCTCCAGGCAGTGAGTTCTCTGCTGGTTTCATTNAAGAGCAGATGCCTGGTTATGATAAAAAATAATAAAACTACAGCAAAAGTTGCTCACTAGTGGGATTAATAGTGATAAATTGAGCTGAACCTTTTGTGTGTGTTTCCCTCAGAGATTTAAGATCCCGAAGGGCAGACTAGGAGTGACCAGGGTTGGAGATCTGTCAGCTCAGGATATGAAGAAGATCCCCACACTGGCCCTCATTGAACTTACAGCTCTCTGTGATATTCTGGGCTTTGAGCTGAAGAGAAACAAAGCAGCAAAACTGAAAACAACAGGTTAGTTTTACTTTTCTTTTTTTTTTTTTCTTACACTCATCATACTCTCATCAGTTGTGTATCAAATGTTAGAGCAGAGGGTCTTTGATAAGAAACCTTGTGACAGGTGTGTTTTCCTTGGATTTCTCCTGGAATTCAGTGGATAACATCAAGACCTACTACCACATTTATGTCTGGCTGCAGTTGTCCTGTTTAACTATTCCTCTTTCTCCAGCATCTGTGTTTACAAAAGTACTATCTTAGTCTGCAGTGGGGGATATATCCCTTATACCTTTATTAGACGTGATACAGACTTGGAAATGTTGTTTCTGTTGTAGAGAAAAGACTCTTTGGAGTTCCACTCAACACCCTGCTGGAAAATGACCAAAAGCTGCTGCCCAACACCAAGGTCCCTCTGCTGCTCCAGGCAGTGAGTTCTCTGCTGGTTTCATTCACACCTCTGGTCCTCAGAGTCAGCAGTCTGTGATAAGGACATGCTGACTCCTCATCCCCTGTGCCTAAGAGCTTTCTGTTTCCCTCTTTAACAGCTGCTGTCCTGCCTGGAGAAGAGAGGACTTGAAACAGAGGGCATCCTGAGAGTTTCTGGGTCCCAGACCAGAATTAAGGTAGGAGCTCTTTAGCATTGTTTGGAAGTGTCAGGGGTGATCAGGAAGCATTTGCTGAAGCAAGTACTTGAATGACCTGAATTACCTCATCCCTTTCCCAGTATAACCAGAACCATCCATTGCTGGGAAACACTGGAGTGTGTGCTGCGGCTCTCTGCACCATTTTCACTTGATGCCTTGCCCTCCCAGTGCTCAACTATAAAATTTCTCCTAAATTTGCTTATTAAAGCATGTGATAAATCCCATCTTTTTTTCGTAGAGCCTGGAACAGAAGCTGGAAAGGGATTTCTACAGTGGCCTGTTCTGCTGGGATGAGGTTCACCAGAACGACGTGTCCGGGCTGCTGAAGAGATTCATCCGTGAGCTGCCGGCCCCGCTGCTGACAGCAGAGTACCTGCCTGCCTTTGCTGCTGTCCAGAGTGAGTGCCTGCTCTGCCTGCTCTGCCTGCTTTGGGCCCTGGGCTCTCCTCTCAGGTCTTGAGAGCCTGTGGATCCCGTGGGAGCACAGCACAGCTGAGGGTTTCAGTCACTGGTCACTGAACGCACCTTTCCACAGCAGCACTGTCCTGGGGTCTTCAATTATGTGTCACTTGAGCCTGCAAGGTTGCTGCCATCATTTAGGACAAATTGGTCATTAATGACACACAGACTGAGCTGTGGAAACAGTCTGCAGGTAATGTGCTGTTCTGCAAGCACATTTCTTTGAGGTTGGTGCCTCAGTAGGCAGTTTGGATGTGTTAAGCTGACTGTTTTACAAGTTCTTTGTTCAAAAAACAGGGAGTTAGGGGTTCTTTTGCTGCCCTTCAAGGGCATCAGGGTTGCTAGTTGATTGTGTACTCTAAAGGAAATGGGTCAGTCTTCTAAAACATGGGTAATTCCCTTAAAGACAGTATGACTTTGATTTACTTCTGTGAAGCAAGGTCTCAAATTCTAGATGACCAGCCATTCAATAAGTGATTGTCTCATTCCTTGGAAGATTCCTGTGCTAAAAAACAAGTGTCAGAAACCTGAATCCTCTGTCCTGTTGTTACTCTCCCTCTAGATATTCCAGACCTGAAGCAAAGATTGCAAGCTCTAAACCTCCTGATCCTGATTCTGCCAGAGTCCAACAGAAACACTCTGAAGGTAACTGCTTGCTTTTGATTTAGCTGGTAAAACACAGAATCACAGAATTGTTCAGATTGAAAAGAAACATGTCTTAAAATCATTGAGTCCAATCCTTCCCCTAGCACTTCCAAGGCCACCACTAAGCCCTGTCCCCAAGTGCCACAGCTACATGGCTTTTAAATACACATCCCCTCAGCCTTTCTGTGCTTTGTAAGAGCTGTGGTGGTTGTTGCTGCCATTTTTTTTTTCCTCATGAGTAGTTCAGCTCCCAGGTACTAATAGTAAGGCTTAGTCAGCAACCTGCACACTTGATTTAGAGCACTAAAATATCTATATTCAGTTGAAGATGATCTGGTGGAGGCACGAGGTGAAAGAGATAACCCAAAAGGGTTTATTTTTCCACATCTCGGAATGGCTTTGAGGGGTCATGTAGGAAAAGGGGGATTAATCTTTGGATCCAGAACTTTTTACTGCTAGACTTTGTAAATTGCCACCTGCCAAGGAGTAAAAACTCATCTGTTTCCCACATAGACTGTTTTTCCTGATTCATAAATACTGCATAAACCTCTCTTGGTGTGGTTATTTGTTGCTATCCTAGTATTAGAAATTGGTCACTCTACTTCCTGACTGGATTTGCTGATCTATATCAAGACAAAGTGCTAATTAATGATCTCTCCAGCAATTGCCACGGTAGTTTTTTGAGCATCACTAGTAATGGATGGCTTATCTCTCTTTCTCCCTTCTCAGGCCCTTCTGGAGTTTCTCAGCAAGGTGGTTGCCAGAGAAAACAACAACAAAATGAACCTCTGGAATGTTTCCACAGTGATGGCCCCAAACCTCTTCATGCACAAGGGGCTGCCAAACAAGATCCCTGAGGGGAAGGAGAAGCAGCTGGCGGAGGGGGCGGCCGACGTGGTGCGGATGATGATCCATTACCAGGATCTGCTGTGGACTGTGAGTTTCACAGGATTGTGTGCTGTGGTGTAGCAGTGTCTTGGTCCTGCTAGAATTGGGATAGGGAAGGGATAGCCTTGGAAATTTCTGAGAAATTAAACAGCTGTGAGCAAAACCTCTGGCTGAATTTCAAGGCTAGCTGTCCTCAAAGTACAGAGATATTTTCATCTATTTAAGGAGCTAAAGTGATGATCAGGTTCCTAAATGACAACCTTATCTCTGCTTGATTTAATTCCTGCTTTCACTCTTCTTCCCTGCCTAGGTCTCCTCTTTCCTGGTAGCTCAAGTGAGAAAACTGAACGAGAGCAACAGCAAAAGGTACCAGTTCTGCGACAAGCGGATTAAAAATTTGTTGCGGAAGATTCACGCTGACAAAGACAAGGTGGAAAAGAACCAGGGAGAGGTGAGAAACCCCTTTGTGGCATCATCAAATGTTTTCCTGAGAACTCAGAAAGATGAAAGTTGTGGTACCCTTGAAAACAGCAAGAAGGACAAAAAAAAGCAGAACAACAAGGAATGGTTTCCCAGACGCTTTTGGCCAGGTTGTGGCAAAAACTGATCTCAACAACAAGAGCACTAAATACATTTCAGACTACAAAACACTTGGTTAAAAGCAGGCAAGAGATCAGGAGCAGAAATTTTGTTTTTCCCCATGTGAGGAGCAGAACTCTTATGTCTCTGAGTGTCCCATGTGTTGGCACAGATATGCCTGCTGTGATAAAGGCAGACTTATTTTCATTTTTTAAAGCACAAATTCAGGCTATTGCCTGATTTTCTTTTTGCTCCATAGTGTCTGTTAAGATGACACATCACTTGGTGCTTCCCTTCTTTGGAAAGGACCTTTCTGGAATTCAGTAGCCTGCAACCCAGATCTCTAAATTCCTTCCTGAGTAATTTAAATGAATTTCAGAGGAGTCATTCACACTTGTGCCAACAGCTTGTCAGAATTTCTTCTGACAAATCCTATTTTCATCTGAGCTCGTGTCAGTGCTGTGTTTGAACAGCAGAGAGCACCAGCACACACTGATGGAGAGCACAGGGCTCCTCTCGTGGCCTCAACACTGGAACATTGATGATTTATTCATCATGCTCACCTTGGTGCTTCCATAAGCTTTCAACCTGTACTGTGTGTGTAAGAGACAAGCCCAAATTCTCTGAACAGCTGTCTAGACAGGTTTAATTCTTCACACTCTCCAGTCTATTTTGAAAATTAATGTTTTGGCTGATAAGAGTCTTTCTTAAGCACTTTTTTTCTTTTTGCCTGCCTTGTTCAGCCTTCCAAGATTGTGAAGGTCCACGCATCACTCCTCCTGAAGGACTCTCTGGAGGTGCACTTGAACAATGCAACCAGGGTTGCTGATGTCTTGAGGCAGTTTCAGAAGAACCTGTGCCAGAATGGCTGGAATATTGTTAACACTGTCAACCTCCTCAAGTGGTAAATGGCTTTTTCTCTGCTTAAAAAAAGAAAAAAAAACTAAGTGGTCTAGCTGCTGATTTCTGTCTTGAGGTAGAGGTGAGGTAGAAGCACAGTGAGTCATGAGGAGAGATTGTTCTCTGCTCCTCTGTCCTGAGCTTGGGAATTGGTGCTGGATGGGGAAGGCAAATTTTAGCTCTCTGAGTGATTCCACCCAGTGCTCAGGCTGTCAGGAGCTCAGTGGTCCCCTCTGGGCTGAGTTCACACCAAGTGAACTCCAGAATCCATGCTGAAGGGAAGGGGTTGTAACACTGACCCTGACAAGCAAACCCCCTCCAGCTCTCCTGCAGAAAAGCATCACCTGTATTGTTTGCCTGGAGCAGTAATCCCAGCGTGCTTGTGTTAATGTAGGGGTTTCCTAAAACAAACTCTGCAATTCCCTCCTGTGCTCCTGTGGTGAATTGCTGAACTAACCCAAAAAAAGGCACAGGAGATCTCCTGCCCCCTCTGTCACAGCTCCTGCAGGCTGGATTTAGTGGGTAACGTGGCAGTGCCTCTCCTGTGTCCCAGGAGGTGTCCAGAGCAGGAGGGGAAGTTGGCTGGATACAGTCAGCTGCTGTCTCACCTTGCTTGCCTTGTTTTCTTTTTTTCTGGTGTTGGGTGTCCTGCACTGTGCAGGAGGATCAGCAAGGCCTCTGAACCACAAACATTTCTCTTGGAAAGAATATCACTAATCAACCTGTCTTTACAGAGAATTCACCTTCAGTGCTTTTCTTTCTGCAGTAACAACTCCATGGACTGCACGAACTTGCTCCTGTATGAAGTGGGAGGCAATATTGGTAAGTACAAATGGGAGTTGAAAATATGGGCTCTGATATCCAGTTTTGATGCTTAGCTTCTTTTAGGAGGTAGTTAAAAAACTTCTCTGGGCAACTGTGCCATTGCCCCACCACCCCCAAGACTGAAGAATTTCTTCCTAATATCTAATGTACCCTAATATCTAATATCTAATCTACCCTCTTTCCTCTCAAAGCCATTACCTCAGATTTGTGGAAATGCTTCTGAAAGGTTGTGATATTGAAATGAATGTGAAGAAATTCTAGTTTTAGGTGGGATCAAAAGCAATCAAAAATAAATCTAGCAGCTAAAGGACTAAGGATATTAAAAAGTGAGGGTTTTTCTGAATGTCTTGTTTTAACAGGTGAACATTGCCTGGATCCAGACACTTACCTCTTGGACTTGTACCACATCAACCCCCATGCTGAGTGGATAATCAAGCAAAACCCATCTTACCCTCGGATGTTCTAAGGAAAACATGAGCAAGCAAAGCATTTGGTGGCAGGTTTTGGAAGCTGTGGAAACAGAGACCTTCCTGTTGTAGTGTCAGAGCAGACACTGCTTGTTTCTTGGGAGGAAAAGCACCTTTATTAACTGCTGCCATGGCAGCTGCCAGTGAGAGCACAGCAGCCTCTGTGCTAACAGGGGTGTTGGAAACCAGCAGCAATTATCCTTGTGTAGCAGAATTTGCAGGGGGAATGACTGTTCCTAAATAAAATATCCCCCCCCAATGAACCCTGGAGGAAAAGCTGCAGTGGTTGTGCAGGAAAGATGGAACAGAAGAAGAAAAATATTATCTTGAATATGGTGGAAGGCATCTCTGTATTCTGGATTTGCTCTTTCTTTTGGAGGAGAGACAGTCAAATGCTGCAGTGGTACTAAGGACATCTCTTCAGCAAAGGATATCACCAGGAGAGCTTATGATCTGGGGCTTCACTCTTTGAAGAATGAAAAAGGATTCTTTCCAAAAAGGCCAGATGGGATGTGACACCAACACATCATGTATTTCACAACTGCAGTTAAATACATATATGCAACACAAGAAAATAACTTTCCTTGAAAAAAGGTATGGAAAATACAGCAGCCTTTGAGATGTGCAGCATGACAGAAGAGATGCCTGCTCTGCTGATAATGCAAACCCAAATTGCCACTGATGAGGGTAAAACATGCATTTATTTTGATGGACAACCTGTATATCAACAGACAATGCAGGAAATACCCTGAAGTTAATGTGAGGTTGGTAATCTGACCTGATCACGTGAACTGACTTCTTTGTGAAGATCCTGTGTGAATGTGTTTGTTCAAAAAACCTGCCCTGAGATGTGAGGTGGCTGAACTGAGCTGAGCCCTCACTGCTGTGGCTGCACATTTCCATGGCTCTCAGCACAGCGTGGTCACTTGGGCTGGACAGGTGAGGGGAGAGCAGAGCACTCTCACCTTGCTGCATCATCATCATCATCCTCATCATCACCATCCACCCTGGGCTCCAAGGGGCCTGTGAGGAGGAGTGCAGAAGTGTTGCTTTCCTTTGTGGGGATGCTGAAATACCTCACCTGAGGGACCCCACTGTGCAATGTGAGGGCTGTCTGGAAATGTGGATGTCTTTCTCTAAATATTGTTTTTAACATGGTTGGATATTTATTCATGTGTCAGAAGCAGGGCTGCCCTGCAAGTGTATACTCAAAGTATTTCATTTGCCAAATCCCAGCTGCACTAGTGACAATCTCCAGTATTATTTCTTTTGTTTGAGGAGTTTGTTTCCATTGCAATCTGAATTTTCCCTCCTCTCCTTTTTTCTCCCCCAGGATAAAGTAGCTTTCCTTAATGATTATCTCAAACTCTTAGATTCTGTTGTAAAGGTGCTTCACTCTGATTATTCCATCTGTGTGGTTAAATCCTCTTGGTGGTTAAGATCCTTGAGGAACAGGTGAGCTACAGTCCATATTCTTTCCAGCTTTTTGTGAATGCTGTGTGAGTGGTGCAGATATCTTAAAATAATTCATATTTTAGAGAGTCTGTCTATTCTTTTTGGTTGAGATGATGCAGATGCATTGACTGGTTGGATCACCTTCATAGATGTCTTCTTAAGAACCTGTAATGGAACCTCCCAGCCCTGACCCAGGTATCAACAATTCTTGAGGTGCCTCTTTTAAAGGGCTTAAATTGTGCCTGAAAGAGCCTGATTCTTTCCCTTGAGAATGGCTGATTTTTGCTTCTGGAAAGATCAAGCTGCTTTAAACTGGGGCTTTAAAAACCAAAGGTACCTGTGCAGCATCCCTTCTGGAATTCTTTGTGGCAGTGATGGAGTAAAGTTGGCAAAGAGCAAATGCCAGAGATGTGATACCCTGAGAAATACCCAGCTCATGAAGGTATCACTGTGAGCTCAAAGATGCTTTGCAAGCTGAATTGCACTCTGCAATGCTGCATTTTTTCCACCCCTCACATGCTGCTCTATTAAATATTCTGTCTGTATGTGTTGAGGGGTCAAGACTGCATCACTGCTGCTGTGAACTACAAATGAGTGGGCTTTTTTGAACACAAAACAGTGTGAATCCGTGCTGTGAAAAACGAGGTTAATGGGAGAGTCTCATGAGACAAATATCAGGTTTAAATACGAAAGGAAATGTAAAAAAAAAAAAACCAAAACAGCTCTTTCCAAATGGTGGATATGCTTTTTAATTTTTTTCTCCTATCTTTCTATCAAAAACTAAGTGTAAATTTCTCAGTCAGTGATGTGCAACCCAATCCTGAAGGATGGCTTTTAATGCCTTTCATTTTTTACGAATTTTTAATTCTGTATTTAAATTTCATTTATTCGGTGAAACAATAAAAATATAGTGACATCTCTTGGCTCCATTTTCATTAGTGCTTGAGAACAAGTTAAATGGCACCACATCTGTGAATGCAGCAGGATGTGCCTCATGCCTGGAGAGGGATGTACCTGGGGCCTGAGTGAGCTGGGCAAGTTTGGGGTTACAGCTTCAGGAGTTGTTCTTTGGCTGATCCTGTGGGATTGCTGCAGAAGGATGGTCCAGGAGGAGGAAGAGGAGAGTGGTGTGGGGCATAAAAAGCCCAGAGGAAGGTGGATGGGAGCTGAAGGTGAGCACTTCTGAAGGAAGAGGAGCAGTTGTCCAGGATTCCAGCTTGAGGAAATGTGTCCATATCCCATGAGAAATGTGTCCATATCCCATGAGAAATGTGTCCATATCCCTTCCCACCCCCTCAGTCCTGCTCAGCTGAGCTCTGCTCAGGGACTTGGGTGCTGGACCAGCCACACTGACCAAGAATAACAGGAAGCCTGGATTTTTGATTAAATCACAGCTAATAGTGCCCAATAGTGATGAAATGTGGCACAAATCCACTGTGAACTGTTTAAAAACAGCACAGCAGCCTGTCCAGCAGTGCTGGGGGAAAAGCAGGGCTTGCTCTCCTACCCAGACACAAAAAGAAAGGGGGAGGAGAATCCAAGCGGCTTCAAAAAGCTTCCAGAGCAATTATCTGAGGAAAACACCAGTTTATCAAACTCATTCCACCCATTCATCTTCAGTAGTATCAAAGTGCTAATCTCTCCCATCCCCAAGGGCTTTTGTGATTGATCATTACACAGCTCTCCCCTGCTCAGAACAGAAGCCCAGGATTTATTCTGAATGCAACTGTATGTTGTGCTGAGATAAGGGGCAGAGCATAAAAGAATCTTGCAAGTGCTGGTTAAACATAGCTGTAGATGAAGGGGAACTGAAATATCAAAATAATAATAATTTTTAAAAAGTAGTTTTCCTTAGGAAAAAGTATTTGCAAAAATATATAGAGTCTTCACAGTAACAAGTGAAGCTTCAGCTCTTGGAGGGAAATGCCACAAGTAAATGCATTTCCTGGAGCAAAGTAAGTGACAGCAACAATTATTATAAATAAAATACCACTGCATTTGATTAAATCTGTTTCTTTACCCCCATGAACTCCCCAGTGCTGAAAACAAGATAAATGACATCAGTGGTTTTGCATGCTGAGAGGATGGAACCCTAAAGTTCTCTCCAAATCCTGTTTGCACATGAGGGCTGCACATCTTCACCTTGTGGGGGGTGGGAAATAGAGGCTGAAGTTCGATGTTTTAAGCCATTGGAAAAGAAAATGTGCAGCTGCACTGGCTTACCAGCTGGGAAAAGGCCTGGGCAGTCTCTAGGCCCTCCAGCCTCAGGTTTTTATGGATTTTTTGTTGTTTGTGGTGGCAGACTCCCTTTGCCAGAGCAGCTTGGTGTTGGTTGTCCTTCCCCAGGACAGCGAGGAATGGTGACCTCCCCTCCAAAGTCCTTCCCCCAGCCCCTGGACCCACAGGATCCACTGAGCTCAGGGGGTTGGAGCCTTTCCCTGCAGACTAAACTCTGCTCTCTAGCTCTGGCCAGGGGCTGGCCCCAGGAATGGCAGTGGAGGAAGATATTCCCTTTCTCCTTAGTCCTGGGAAGGGAATTGGAGGTGGTGATATTTTCATCTCTGTGACCATCTTGGCCATCTGCACTTTTGCAGCTGGTGAAGTTACAGGGGTAATTACCTAGGGAATAAAGCTGGAAAAGAGGAAGAAACCCAAAAGAAATGGAGGATGTGGGTGTGCCCGTGTGGGTTGTGTGCCATTTTGTTTGTTTTTCAGGGTTTGGAAGAGACACAGATGCACACGAGTTCTGCTGCCCTCTCCTCACTCCTCCCAAACCTTGCTCTTGGCAGGCTGTAGTAGAAACCCATTTCAGAAATTCCCTATCCTGTGCAGGATGAGAGGTTGGTTTTTCCTTGCTTTCAGCTCCTGCCAGCATGTCCTTTCTGTGCTGGAAGGGTGGGCTGAGCCCTCAGTACTGAATATACCTCTTGTTTGTCCATGTGTGTGGATGGAAGCTCCAAGCTGAGCACAGACTGCTTGTGCCCTGTGTTGAAACACAATCTTTTAAGCCTCACCTAGAGTTTTAAAATGCCCAAGGAGTGTGGTTATCCAGGGGAGGTGTCACCTCCCACCTCAGCTTTCTGTGTGGACAGAGCCACCCTTGCCCAGGGTGAAACGTGAAGAGCAGCAACTGGGGAGTCGGAGAAGGTGACATCACAAGGAAAGACAACCTAAGGAATCAATCTTACTCTCAAAGACATGAATTCTGCGAACATCTGCCCTGATGAGTCTGCTTAAGCCTTCTCTGGACACAAGCACAGCCACCAAGTGGAATAATTGCCTTTTGCTTATGACAAACTGGCAGAGCTGTCTCAGGGTTTCAAGAGAGACAATTAAAGATTTTACTTTGTTTTCTTCAAAAGGAGAAATAGACCTGGGGGTTCCCTAATAGTCCTGATTCTGCACTGCCTTCTCAGAGCGTGTTGTTGTGGGTTGCATTTATTATGAGCCACTTATTATCCCTAATTATTGAGCAGGGGGTAGGGCTCTCGGTAACGGGCGGAGTTGTGACTTGATGAACACTCAGCTGTCTCTATTTAAGATAAAATTACTGTAATTAGCAAATCGATCAACCCTACTTTCGCTTTGCCTGGCTTGGACAGAACAAACGGGCTAAATGAGACCTATTTAGCACAGAAGTAGAGAAAGGGGTTCACAGACCTCAGGATACACAGACTCAGAGCTCTTTTGTCACCCACTGCTTTTAATGGTAATGTCACATAATTGTCTCTTGTTAGGCAATTTTGTCTCCAAGAAAAAGCACCCACGCTGTACTTTGTTCAGCTCAGCCCAGCAAGGCAGAGTCAGCAGGTGAGCAGCCAGGTGGGTTGTTTGGTTAAAACCTCCCCCTCCAGCAGGGCTGAGTTGGATTCCCTGGGTGCTGAGCTCACTTGTGACTCTTACCAGGTTGTTTGCAGAATTCATGTCTTTGAGAGTAAGATTGATTCCTTAGCTTATCTTTCCTTGTGATGTCACCTTCTCCGACTCCCCAGTTGCTGCTCTTCACGTTGCTTTGGTGCCTGAGGGTATCTGTGCTTTTAGCTCCGGAATCATCCCAGCTCACTGGTGTGGATAACACTTGTCCCCAGCTCTTCTTCCAGAGCCATGTGCTGTCTAAGAAGCATTTGGAGACAGAAATTTGTCCCTCTTGGAGCTTTTGTGGCGTGTCTGTGCACTCTGGTAAGCTGACACTGCATGTGTTGTCACCCATCCCTGCCTGTGTCACATCCACACGTGTATTGTCCTTCCATCTTTAAGGAGATGAGATGCTGGAGGGCCAAGGAAATGCTCTGTTTCACTGTGTTCTGCCCTCCTGGGAAATGAGCTGGTAAAGGGTAGATCTGCTACATCTGGCAAAGGGGTTGGAGCACAATGTGGGGAGCAGCTGAGGGAGCTGGGGGTGTTCAGCCTGGAGAAAACGAGGTTCAGGGGGGACCTTATCCCTCTTGCCAACTGCTGCATAGGATATAGACAGGTGGGAGCTGGTCTATTCTCCCAGGTAACAAGTGACAGAATAAGAGGAAATGGCCTCAAGTTGTGTCAGAGGAAGTTTAAATTAGAGAATAGGAAAAATTTCTTCCTGGATAGAGTGGAACAGGCTGCCTGGGAGGGTGGTGGGATCACCATCCCTGGTGCAGTGCTCATGAGATATGTGGAGGCAGCACTAAGGATGGGTCTGTGTCAGCCTCGGGTCTTTCAGGAGGATGAAGCTGTCGCCCTGCCAGCAGTGGTTGTTTACACCAGCTCACCTGGGTGTGCCTACACATGCTGTGTGACACCATCACAGTCACTTCGATTTCAACAGATTGTTAAGAAAATCATCTGTAAGTGCTTCAAGGAACTGAACTGCTTAACCTGGAGAGTTGTCTGTGTTCTGACTCTTTTTGTGCAGGCCAGAGGAAGTTCATCCTCGCTGTCCCCAGAGCAGCAGTGAGGTGTGATAAGGGAATTAGGGCAGATGGACAAACAGGAACCAGAGAGTGTCTGATCCTGATGGGTCAGCATTTCAGAGGGCCTGGTCATCACTGCCTGCTCCTGTGGCAGGCGTGGCTGCTCTCCGTTTGGGGGCTGGTCTGCTCTTCCCATGGCTCTCCAGCGGGCATCTCCATCCCGCTCCGGAGCATCCCTGGCTGGAAGGGACAGCGGGTCGCTGCTGTGCCTGTCACACAGGAGCAGGGAAAACCCGTGTGGAGCCGTCAAAGGCAGAGCCAAGAGCATGTGAAAGCTTCATTAGCAGGGCTTTGTTCTGGCGGCGCAGTCAGGCGGGAGTTGATGCCGGCAGCTTTATCAGCCATGAGCAGGAGGCGGTTGCGTAGCAACTCCGATTGGGGGACCGGGCCGCTGCTCCGCCGGAAACAGAAATCCTCATTTTCTTCAATTTAGAGGCATTTCAAACAGGAATTCACTGCTGATGGAGGATCCGCTTAGGTTTAACATCTCCTAAAGAGATGGCAGCTGGTGTTGGCCTTGTTTTGGCATCATGTGGGTGCACACTCACAATTTAAATGAGCCTAAGACAATCCAGGTTTTGTTTGGGTTTTTGTATGCTGGTTTCCATCCCTTTGTCCTGCTGGGGCTTGAAATGGGATGAGGACTGGAAATTTCGTTGCTTCTTTCAGGTCTGATGTAAAGGCATCTCCAGGGAGCCCTTCTTGGTACCACATTGGTGACTACAGGCAGGATGGTGACCATGGTCCCTCTTCCCTCTGAGCCCTGTTCAGAGAGTAAAGTGCAGAAAGGGCAGGGTTCTGCTGCTGCATCTCCTTGCCAGGCTGGAGAATTGGCCACTCTTCAGAGAAACGACAAACCTGTAGTACCTGTGAGGCTGTTAGGGAGCACTGGGTGTAAGGAAAGGAAAGAGGTGCATCAATCTGCTTTTGTCTGGACCCTGAGATGTTGAGATTGAGGCAAACAGAGGCTGCCCGGGCTGGCTTTGAAGGGCAGCACGATTATATTGTGCAAGTAAGAAACAAATCTCAGCTCTGAGTGTGCAGGTAAGGCAGGAAATCCTGTGGTCTCCCTGTCCTGCTGCAGCTCTGGCTGTTTCACACAGAAGGGGCTCAAAGAGGTTTCTACAACTTCAGCTTTGTTGTGTGCTGTGCAGTAAGAGCAGTGGGGTCGAGTTAGCCTGAAAGAGAAACTGGGATTCCCAGACATCATGAGGGTGTCCCTGATGGGTTTGTCTAGATTTTGGCAGAGGGATTCACATGCTCCATGTGCCATCTATCTGGATGATGCATCTGGCTTTCCAAAAACCTGGGTGGATTTGCACCCACCCTTGTACACTCCTTCCTGGTGCCTAGAATAGACAGGGCATGCTCCCAACTGGAAAGATGAATAGGGAATTAACAACTACAGGATATTTCTTGTGCCTCTGTGGCCCTGTACAGTAACGTGGAAATCCCTGTTTTGTTCTTTGTTCACCTGTTCCTGGCTGCATTGCCAGGGTGAGCAGGAAACAGCAGCAGGATGCTGGTACTGGCAATGGGATCTGTGATGGAGGAGAGATTAAATGAACATCCTCTGTGTGGGCTCACCTGCTGAGAAAGTGGAGGCATTTTCTGTCACTGATCAGCTTGTGCATCAAGTGACAGCAAGTACAAAGAATATTATTTGTACAGGGAAAACTCCTTTCTCTGCTCTGTCCTCTGACTTCAGCCTTTCAATATTGAACAATAATACATCTTCCCTTCTTATTAACAATTCAGTTTGAAGACTGATTCAGATTAACTTGGGCTCTCATTGTATTAAGCACTCTAGGAAAAAAAAAAGCCATAGGAGCTCAGGATGTTTATGAAAAGCAATTTCCTCAATGCCAGGCAGTTTAATAACTCCATGACCATGGCATTCAGGCTCTCATTTATTTTAAACTGCGTTTCCAAACTGTGATGGGTCAGTAATAAATAAGGCAGGGTGGCAGATTTTGTGTGGAAGGGAGCTAAAAGGAAAAAGGCACATTCAGACAGGAGCACAGAGGATAGGGCGGCTCTTGGGTCTGACAAATTAGAGGCACATTTGAAAAACAAATTCTTTTTATACCAGTATTTCCCCACTGAACTATGGAGAACAAGAGAAATTTTGGAGCTATATATGGCAAAAGGGAGAAAATTCTGATCCTCTCTCATCCAAACTGTTTCCTTGTAACAGTAAAATTATTCTTCTACATATTGGTCTGGATTTTCCTTTTAATCAAGTCCCCGGTGGAAGGAGACACATAGCCCCAGGCAGGCTTTTGCACCTGAGACCTTCAATCTACTCAAGCAATAAATAAAAACATCACAGAGTGTTTCAAATGGCTTGTTAAAATATTGGGAATCAGTACCTTGTAGGAAACAAAGTGAGCTAATAGTATTTGTTGGAAACATCTTTTACAAACCACGTGGGACACTGAGCAGGTCAAGTGGAATGTGTAGCAACATTCACCCATCTCCTGCTTCCCTCTGAGGATTTTCAGGCAGAGCTTTTGGTGGGTTTAGGTTTTATCATCTCCCTTTGAAGCACGGAACATGCAGAAGAACTGAGCTGAATTGCTCTGTGTTGTGTCCTGCTCTGCTCACGTGAACTTTGGGCTCTCCAGCTCAGCAAGGACGTTTCTTCTGCATATCCCATGCTCAGGGCAGCAGGCTCAGAATGTAAATAAGCTTCAAAGAGCCTGAATACTCGGATTGTTGTTAGTATACAGGGATTGGAAAATTGATTTCTGTTGGTCACATTCTCTTTCAGATTACTCCTGGTACAAAGGTACCCCCTTCTCTATGAGAAGCATGAGGTGCTGTGGATTTTTCCTGGATTATCAAAATGTTGAGCTTGATTAAACTGTTACTAGCCCAACATATATATCTATAGGATAACTTCTGTGAGTAATTGAGCAGGGAGGTTATCTCTGCCATTTCCACCCAGCTGGAAGTTGGGCTGTGCCTGGCCAGGGAGCTGAGCTGCTTCTGCTTTTATTTTGGTTAAATAGAATGTTTATAAATCAGGTGCTCAGCTTGAGTGCTTATTTAAAAATCCTAACTTTTTCCTTAATGTTCCTGAGTGCTCACTTATTAGAAGCTCACACTGTGAGCCCCTAGGAATTCATGAGATGTTTTCTGTGTCTGGGTACTTTAAATTAATCTCACAAGTGCAGGCTGCAGGGCCTGGGTAGATGAACTGTCTCTGAACAGGCTTCCCACACTAACCTTCCCTTTCTCCAGCTTGGCAGGAAGAGCTGCACCAAAGTCTTGGGTCTTTTACCTGTTGATGGACTTACCTGTGGGATTTCATGTTTGAAACAGAGGCTCCAGTGGTGGTCAGGATGACACTGGAGCTGCAGGTGATGCTGTCCCCAGAGGCTGTGTGAATCATGGTGTGACCTGGGGTGGGTCCAGCCTGGCTGGGCACCAGGTGTTCCCTCAAGCTGCTCCCTCACTGTTCTCTGCTTGGACAGGGGAGAGAAGATGTAGCAAAAGGCTTGTGGGTTGAGATCAGGGCAGGGAGAGATCTCTCACCGTTACCACTGCAGGCAAAACAGATTTGACCTTGGGAAATTAGGTCAATTTGTTACCATCAAAATCAGAGTGCAGGAAAACACAAACAAATCCTAAAAATACTTTCCCTCCACCCCCTCTTTTTTCTGGGCTCAGCTTCACTCCTGAATTTTTTTCCTGCTCCCCACTGTGGTACAGGAGATGGGGTTGTGGTCAGTTCATCTCACACTGACTCTGCTGCTCCTTCCTTCTCAGGGGAGGACTCCTCAGATCCCTCCCCTGCTCCATCATGGAGTCCCCCCCATGGCAGGCAGTTCTCCCTGATCTTCCCCAGAATTGGGCTTTCCCACAGGCTGCAGCTCTCCAGGAACTGCTCCAGGAAGGGTCTCCCATGGGCTGCAGCCTCTCAGGAACAGGCAGCTCCAGCCTGACCCCCCTCAGCATCACAGGTCCTGCCCCAGCCTGGGCTCCTCTCTCCATGGGGCCACAGGTCCTGGCAGGAACCTGCTCCAGCGTGGAGCTCTCCCCCAGTGCTGTAGCACTTCAGTCAGGCTGTGTCTGAGACCAAGACCTGGATCTTCAAAGAAACAAACCCCAGCTCCTGGCTGTCTAAGGAAGGTCAGCCATAAAAATACCTCCCCCCCTGCCTTCTTCCTCCCTCCTGTCCTAAAGCCCGTGATCTCTCTGACCCCATGAATCAGGACTCTGGGCAAGTCTCTCTTCCCTGAGAGGGCTGCAGCTGGCAGGGTAATGAGGCAGAAATGTGATGGACCCTGAGCTCCCGTTCCCTCCTGTGCTCCTGCTCAGTGCCCACACCCTGGGCACGTGTGAGCACCTGCAGCAGGAGGCAGAGCCAGACACAGGGACACCCTTCCCTTCTCTGCTGCTTCAAGGACTTCATTCTTTCAAGCTTTCATAAGAAATGTGCTTACACTGGCAAGGATTAGGGGGGAAGAATGTGTTACACCTCCTCCTCCTGCAGTCCTATCCTCAAGGCTGTCTGTGCTCTCAAAGCCATTTCTGAGTCACCTCTTGGTGGTTCAGCTGCAGGGCACTGGCCAGGGGCTGCAGGGTGCAGTCTCAGTGTCAGGAGGAGGGATGCCAGCTGCTGCATCAGGTGACCAGAGCCTGCATTGCTGCCTGGCTGCTTCTGTATTCCCTTGATTTAAAGCCATTCTGCAGCATCTGGGCATTCATTTTGCTTACATTTGTAAGATTTGTAGAGCGCAAAAATTATCATCTTAATTCGTAGTAATATATCCAGGTAAAGCCTTTGATAGTGGGTGCTTTATTTTCTTATCTGTTCATGTTTTGTCTCACAGAGAATTTGCTTTCAATCTGGGTTTAGAGGGATATGATTTCTTTGTTTGATTTTCCTTCCCAAATATCCTGTCAGCTGCACACTGAAGGAAAACTTCTGTCTGAAAAATAGAATCATACCTTATTTTAGGCTTCGTTTCCCTAATCTCTGGCCAGGTAGCTGGAACTGTGTGTAAAAATGATGGAGATAATTTGCCAGTCTTCACAGTCTTCAGCTCTGGTGGTGGCATCCCAGCTGTTTCCACTCTCCACCTTGCTGGAGAACCCATTTCCATGATGATTATCATTTGTCAGCTTTTAATCTCCCAGTGCAGATGTGACAAAATAGTTTCATAATCCGCTTGCGTGCATCAGGCTGCTCACTTCTATTTTGGGAGAGCAGGGCTGACTAATGTATAGCTCTGGCTGATGGTGTGTGACACTGCTGTGCCAAAGGCTGTCACAGTGCAGCAAATGCCTCCAGAAAGGGGGTAAGTGCAGGGATTTTTTTAGGATCAGTTGGAAATTCGAAGCAAGAACATCACACGGAGAGACGGAACTGTGAGCCACAGGAGGAGCAGTCACTGTGCCTGTGCAGTCACGGGGGCAGAGCAGGGGTGACACCCCAGAGCTGCCCTGCAGCCTGGCCCAGTGCAGCAGTGTCAGAGGGACACGTGCCAGGAACAGGGAATGGTGATTCAGTCCTGCTTGCAAGGGGAGCAGAGCAGGCAGTGCGTGTTCCCCGGTCACAAGGGACTTCAGTCACTCCCGAAATCCCCAGGGACATTTCTGTGACTCATTTGTGGGATGGGAAAGTGGAGGCATAATGGGGAGCAATTTGAGCATTGTGTCATCTGAAGTGTGCTTTGCTTGTGGGAAGTGGATAAAGCACTAAAATCTAACAGTGTGGGGGAACATTGGATTATATGGCTGAATATTCCATCATGACTTGCACACGAGGCCATTTGGCTGTGTGGGCTCATCTGATTTGGTCTCATTAAACCTGAGAGAAAGGATTGTCAAACACTTGTCCCAAGTAAGAGTCTAGACATTTAATCGTTCCTAAATAACCAAGTGTGTTTCATTTTAAAAAAAAATTAAAATTTCAGTAAGTCTCAATGACAGTTTAATATGAAGACAGTTTAATATGAAGATGAAACATGGTTGAAGTATAATCAATATCTTGATCAAGCAAGGACTTTAGTTTTGGGAAGTAGCAGTGAGCTGTATGGGGGGGAAATGGCAAAAGTCCTCGTTATCTTGAGAGTATATTTGATTAAATCAGGAAGTTGATAGAAAGAAAATCCAGTTTCCAATTGTTCCTCCTGAACCCACTAACAAGCTTGTGAAATGTGTGAATGGAAGATCCTGACAATGTTGTTTTCCTAGTAGTAATAATACCTAAATATAAGTAAAGATGGGAACTAATCCAAAGCAGAGCCCAGGCGTAAATCCTGCCATTTATCATCTGTGTTCTTCTGGAAACTAGAAGTGACTGGCACACAAGTTTAATTCAAACTAAATAGCCTATAAAACAAGTTCCCTAAGGCTAATAATAATAATATCAGGAGAAATGAATATAAGGATGATTGAATACAGGATATGCTGAGGAGTGAGTATGGGATAGAGATACATATCGTGCTGGCAAGGGTGGGCTGCTGTTTATGGTGTGCTGGGAACTCCAATCCATCATCTGACCAGAGGATATAATGCAGTTAGAATCAAAAAAGATGCCTCTGTCTGAAGCAATGCATGGATGTTATAAACCAGCACATTCAAATAATTAATCAAAAGTGGCGAGCGGGCTGAAGTAGAATATCATCAAGCAATAATTCAAATCACAGCTGTGATTATGAGAAATAACCTTAAATCTGCTATTTAATTAATATTAAGCTCCTGACACCCTCTAGGATGGGGCACACAAGCCTTCTCAGGCTAATATGATAATAGTCAGAGAAAATACCATGTTCCCTAGAAATTTCAGAAAGGGTATTAACCATGGAAGGGTTTCAGATCTGTGTGTACAAAACCATGTTCTCTGCACCCAAACACTGCCCAGGCATCCCTTGTGAGAGACCCCAGTTCAGGCTGGGGCAGGCTCAGCACTGCCATCACTTTGGGGTCCCTCTTTGGGGGTTGTGTATCCTGATCCTTTTTGCCTCCCAGGAAAAAGGAGAGATCCCCTGTGAGACCTTGCTGAGCAAGGCTGGCTGCAGCAGGTCCAGGTGACTGAAGCTTGGCTGCCTTTGTGTGGGATGAGGGTGCCCAGCTGAAGCACTGAGCCTCAGAAGAGGCCCCAGAATGGTTTGGGTTGGAAAGGGACCCTAAAAGCTCATCTCCCATGGCCAGGGACACTGTCCCCTGGAGCAGGGTGCGCCAAGCCCTGATGGTGATCTGCTCCAACCTTCAGCAGCCCAAGGCACGAGCAGAGAGCTGCCTTGCACTTGTTCCCAGAGCCTGGGTGTTGGACACAAGCTGGCCCATGGCAGGGAGCTTTTTCCAGGTGCAGATAGAAATATCTTTGTAGCAAGGTTGTAGGTTTGCTTCATTAATGGAGTGACTGACTCCTGTGCCTGGGAATCCAGCAGCTTCCTTCACCTTCTCCTGCTTTGTGAGAGTGTGTGTGTGGTAAATGACCTTTGGAATGAAAATATTAACAGAAAAGGAAAACAGGACTGTAATTTATGAAATGTTAGCCCAGCTGCCTCTAGGGGGGAACAGACCTTTCAGCCCTGCAAGCTGATACATTGCTGGGTGCCTGCATTGACACAGGTGCATTTAAAGAGTCAATTAGGGGGAAGCTGTGTATTTACACGGCCTGGATTAATTTCATGTTTTGGCAACTTTCTTTTTAAACAGTCGGGACTGCTGGTGCTGCTCAAAGAGGTTGTTTGTTGGGAAAGGGCTGAAGGAGGTTCCAGAGCAAGGAGATGAACCTCTGGTAACAAAGCATTGGGTGGCCACTGCACCCTGAAAGAGCAGCAGATTGAACAGCCCCTGCCTGTGCTGGAGCAGCTCTTGGTGGTGGGATTTGGGCTCTTGAGCATTGGTAAATGGCTGCAAATAACTGACAAACTTCCAGGGATGTTTTCTGCAGGACAAGGGAAGTGGGTGCTCTCTTGGCAGCTGCTTTATGCAATTCAATTTTCTGGGTAAAAACCCTGCGTTTCTGTCTTCATTTCTGGCCAGGGGCTTCCACATAGGGCCATTAAAACCTTAAAAGACTCTCTTTGAGGCAGATCAATGCAAAATGAAATGGGGGAAAATTGCTTATTGCTGAGGAAAATACAGCACTGTGAATAACAGGGAAGAAAATGCAGCTGAAAGCTCAAATTAAATCTCTATTATGCCTGTGATTAAAGATAATGTGCTAGGAAAGGGAAGTATGGGAGGGTTCTGTGCTAGGTTGGATGGTTAAAAATGTGGTGATTGTGGCTGCTGGGCCCTCATTGGCCTGAGTTTGATATCTAAATTATAGGGCTATTACCCAGAAATGAGTTGGATGCTCTGTCTGAAAGGCAGAGCCCCCACAGCCCAGCTGGCTGGGGGCACTCGTCCTGCTTGAGGCTTGGAAACCCTGTCTTTCTGTTTTCCTTGGCAACTAAGGGGTTGTAGTTCTTTACATAACACTTCTGGGTTTTTTAAGAAATTAAAGATGGGTAGGTCCTTCCAGTCACCTACATTCCCATGGAAACATCCAGAGAGTTCATAAGGGACTGCTTTGTTTTAAAGCTGGGAATTTTTCTTGCTTATATTAATGGAGTCGATGTCCTTTATTGATGAGGATGATGTACGGAGTGACAGCACAAGATTTGTGATGTTTTCCAGAATAAACCTGAATGTTTGTAGTAGCTGATGTTCAAAGTGATGGTTGAAGGTTTGTATTTGGCAAACTTAATTACATTTGAAATGAATTTGGGCTTGAATTTGGGAGATTTTGCTTTCTGTTTGAAACAAAACTGTTTTCTAGGATGAGAAGAAGATTTCAGTGACATGTTTGTATTTAGTAAGCTCAAGGCACTTTTCACAAACTTCAGAACCATTCAGCATCACAAGTTGTTTTCTCCAGGAAATCTTCCCTGCTCCGCATCCTCAGCCCCCTGAAGCCTTGATCTGGGAATTGCTGCTATCAGCTGCCTGCAGTGTTTGCTCCTGGCTTATCTGCTCCTGGCACAGAAAGGACACTGACAACTGCTAATCAACCTCGAGCACACAGATCTCCCTGAAACATCGACAGCATCTGCACTGCTCCCTCCTCTTTGTTCCCTTCTCTTACTGGAGCGGGGAGCATCCTTTGCTGTCTGCAATCTCCTAAGCTTAAAAATTGGAGCACAGTTAATTATGCTTATTGAGTTGCTGCATCTACATTTAGCTGAACTTTAATTTGAAGAACAGAGCTATTTGAATTTGGAGTTTTATGTTACCCACCTGGTTTTTAACACTAAGGTCAGGTGTCCCTCTGGCACCAGTAACACCAGTGTTTGTACTGTGGTGCTGGGTGGTGCAATCCTTTGCTTTTGGGGACCTGCTGCAAATCTTGTTTCCTTGGAGCTCCAGCCTGGGTGGTGGCTGGTTGGTGTCACCTCTGGGTCTCTCTCTCTGTCAGTGCCAAGTGTTTTTTTGGTGAACCCAGTCAGCACCACTGCAGGTGCCAGGGGGCTTGTGTGACAAACTGTAGCTCCTCAGCAAAGGGCAAGAGGAAAGATGCTCTAGTGAGATCTACATCCTCTGCAGGAGGACTGGCCAAACTGGGATTTGGTCCATCACCCACACAGGTATTTTGAGCTGGAGCTGACCAGTCTCTGGCCTTGGTGTTTCTTGGATTATTTGGTAAAAAACCCACACACAAACAAAACTCAGTTTTTCTCCCAATACTCCTGTCACCACTCCTGCCTTTGCCTGGGACATGAATATCCCAGTTGTCATCAGTGCACCAAAACCTGGCAGGAATTGCAAGTGTTTCTGCAGGGGTGTGGGGGCAGGAGAGAAATCAGAGTCCTGGGGACTGGAGGCATCTAGGGAGGGTTTGGCTGATGAACTTAAATGTATGTTTGGTGTTTCTGTGATTTTACTGAAAAATCACATAATGTGTGCAAGGTAAACCTCCAGCTCTAGGTTCTGTGCAATCTTTACTGCTCTTAAAGGAGGAAAAGGGATCTGAAGAGGAAGGTGCAGCTGGTGGTTCCAGGGTGTAAAAGCTCCAGCCACTGGTAGTGCAGCACTGGTCTGGTGTGGTTTGGGGGATGTTCAGCTCTGTGGTGAGGACAAGGCAATGACTCCTGCCTTGTTCTGTGGGTCTTGTATGACTGGTTCCTGTGCATTTCCCAACAGCTCTTTGTGGCTAATGGAAATCCAGTGTGTGTCCACAGAGAGGTTCAGCTTGGCTGTGTCAGTCCCTCCCGTGTCTGGTTATTTAATGTGAGCAAACAAGGTTGAAGATAAAATAACTCCCCTCCCCCTTTCACAATCCTTCTACTGTAATTTTTTAAGAGCCAGCCATGTGTGAGATCAGGCAAAGGTTAAATTGTCAGGCTCTCTTAGCCAAGGAGAGATTTGACTCCTAGCCTGAGGCAGGGTTATCTAACCTGAGCTGTTACATTGCTTGTTAGATTCTGCTTTTTCATAGCCAAAACATATCAACAGCACAGCCCCGCTATCCCTGCTGCCTGTGAGGGGTGTTGGGTTTTAGACAGCCTGTGTAAACCTGGTCTAACACACCCTGGTAACCTGTTATCCAGAACTGGCTAAACTGGCTGGCATTGCACTTCCATTGGCTTATGCCAGGAAGAAATGTTTTGTTTCTCTGCATCCAATAGCTGGTGAGTGGGGAATGGGGAACATTAGATGTATTTTCACATTTATGCTGCTGCAGATGAGCAAGGCTTGTGGTTTTTGTGTTTTTACACAGGGCACAGAGTTGACTGATGACATGGCTGTGAGTGCTGGCTAATTGCTTCATCAGGGAACTGAGAAAATTTAACTCCTATTACATAATTTCACCCTCACTGAAATTTATACTAATACAACCTGGAGATGTGCTGCTGCAAGCACCTGAGGTGCTTGGGGCTGCTGAGGGCATGAGATTTTGCTGGTCCTGAAGCCTTTATGTGGCTTTTCTTGTGCAGAAAATGAAGTTGCAGCACAGTAAACTGCATTGCAGCTGCAGTGGGGGCCTGTCTGTCCAGACCATCTGGCAGAGCCAACAATGGCTGAGCCTCCAGGCTCGGGGTCCTGTGACACACGGAGGGAAGCCATGCATGAACAAAAGCACTGCTCATTTCATCAGCAGGAGCAGAGCTTAAACACAAGGAGGATTTTACAGTGCCAGTCATTTCTGGGAAATCTATTGCAGCCAGTTCTACCTGGTGAGGAAGGCAGAGCTTGCCTCTCCCACAGGCTGGGTTTCTCTTGGCCCAGCATAGATGTTGCCATGCTCCATTTTCAGGTCTCTCATCTCATGGTGAAGGTAGTGGTTTCTCTAGCCCATCCTTCCAGATTTCCTGAATATAGTGTAGGAAAGCAGGGGAAGTTGCAAGAAGTCCAGCAATGTCCCATCACTCTCAAGTATTCAACAGACATTGGGTGTTTTCCTTTCTGCCTAGTTCTAGGCATCCCTCTCTAACTAATACATTCATAAAATCAAGGTTTTGGTAATCAGCTCCCAACCACCTTTACAGAATAGTTCCAAGCTTCTTTCAAATGCCAGCAGACCCATTTTTATCAGGGTTATGAGTGGAAATGTGGACAGTGGTACAGCCACAGCAGGTCAGGGTGAGAGCCCATCCCTCCTTCAGCTGACACTGGGACATTGTTAGGGACCTTCCCAGTGATTTGCTGCATTCTGAGTGCCAAATTAAAATATCTACGAGCCCAAAAGAGTCAGAATTTAAGACATTAAAGCTGTCAGTGTCTAAAGTGGATTTTGGAAGAAAGTCTAGTTGATCTATTCTGCCTTCAGTGGTAGGTTGGATGGCACCTTGAGCAAACTGTTCTGGTGGAAGTTGTCCCTGCCCATGTGAGGGGGGTCAGAGCTAGGTGGTTTTTAAAGATCCTTTCCAACCCCAACCAGGCTGTGATTCTCTGACCTTTCTTTCCCTGACATGGGCTGTTTATTTCTCCAGTGTCTCTATGACACATGACCCTGCAGACAAAAAACAATCTTTGCTTTCACGTTGGGACTCAGATAAACAAAGGCATCATCAGCGGCCCCCAGAGAGGCTGGGCTGTAATTGAGGTTATTAGCTTTGCTATTTTTCAGAGCACAGAGCAGGCTGGCAAGAAGCCAAGCCTTCCCTGAGCCTGCAGCATCTCCTCTGCTCCTGCAACCACTGCGTTCGACACCTCCTGCTTCCTCCCCAGCCCCTGCTGCCTCTGCTCTCTCTTCCCCAGACTGCCAATCCCCTGCACACCGGGGAGCTTTTTAAATGGCAGCATGTCTGGCTAAAAATAAAATGAAATTTTAATGACTGCAAAATATCCCCCTTTCCACTCAATTGCTCTCTGGAGGAAAGGGGAGGGCTGGGAAGTTGGGGAATGTCCCAGAGTTGATGCAGGGGTTGATGCCTCTCACCTGCTTTACTAGGGTGGTAGGGAGGAGTAAAGAAATAGAACAGATTCTTTAATTAACTATTTTAAAAATTTATTTAATTACCTTGTGGTGTTGTGGATGAAGAAAATACTGGGAATCATTTGTTTGACTGGGAAGTGGCATACACAGACTCATGGTTCTGTTCATACAACTGCAGTGTAACTGATACCTGAACACAGAACGTGTTTTGGGCTCTGAGTAGCACCTCCAATCTGCCCAAGCCTGGGCACTCTGGGAGAGCTGGACTGGCAGAGACTCCCGAGCACAAAGGCAGACCCTCAGGGTGGAGTCCCATTGGCATCCCTGAACCTTGTGGCTGGTTTTCAGAGAGAGCTCAGTGCTGCAGGAGCCAGCAGAGTCTGCTCCATCCAGGCTGAATCTGTCACTTTCCCCCAGTTTTCCCATGAGAAAAGACTGTGTTATAGCACTTGGTGTTTGTGTTCACTCACCCACACTGCTGAACCACTGCGTGCCTTCCTCCACCTCCCTGAGACCACGGTGAGCCAACACCTCCCTGCCTCTCTCCTGGCAGTGCTTTGTACCTATTTAAGAAATTACATGGAGACATTGGATTAACCTGTAAATCAATAGTAAGGCCACGTGTCTTACCAGGATGGGGCTGGGAGGGAAAACAACCACAGGTGCTATGATCCTCACAGGGTTTCCTGCAGGAAGAAGCATTCCCTGTGGCACAGCATTATGATGACCTTTCTCATGTGAAATCCTCCTCTGGGGGTTTGCAAACCCCGACACTTTCTGCTCAGAGTTGGGAGAAACCTTTCCCTGCCTGCACACCCTTGCTCAGAAGGGTTTGGAAAGCCTCAAAGCTGGAGCATCATTGCTGCTGCAGTCCTGCAGCCAGGATGGGGCAGCCAAGGGGGGAAACAGCCTTGAGGCACCTCAGGAGCTGCCTCAGTCACACAGCACCTCACTGTGCTGGCTGCTGGGAAAGTCAGAGAGAATCCCGGGGGTTTTCCAGCCTCCCTGGCTGCTCCTCTGCCAGGTACGTGCTGGCAAGATCCCAAGGGCGCAGCTCAGCACAAGCAGCAGCCCTGTGGGGGACAACAATCACATCACCCTGCCGGGATTCCCCTCTTTCCTCAACAAAAACCCCACCATCACCATCACTTTTTCATCCTGTGTCTGCTCAGTCAGAAAAGATAAAGGCATTCGCTGTTTTTATGTGCTCTGTGATCTATAGATGAACGTGACGTTTCTGACTGCTGTAATTTGATGAGGAAAACAAGGTATTGGCATCTAAAAATTAGTGATGGGTGCCTTACAAATGTCTGGAAACCCAAAAAGAGCTGCAGAAGACAGTGCTGCAAGTACATTTTAAGCACAAGAACGAGCAATGAAAGCATTCCCAGAACTGCTCGAGGGAATAGCAGACTTTTCATTTAAGGCTGTATTATTTAATTGGATAATCTGATTAAATATATAGGTTATTTGAGGACCTGATGCTATCCCCTTTAGGAACTGCTGCATCTAGACAGAAATAAAATAACAACCAATGGCATGTGAGGGAGAGCTACAATAAATGCTATTTTTGATGCAATTGCTCTGGAGAAATGGGTGGCAGATGCATCATGCTGCTATTTGGTTAAAAGGGTTGTTTTCTCCCAGATGAATCAGTTTATGAACTGTAGTGAATTGGCCCTTGCCAAAATAATTAAGTCAGAGCCATTGATAGGGGGTATTTTGTTGGAATTTCCATGTTTTATTTGTCCTGTGCTTGATTTACATATGTATATATATAAACGCCAAATGTATGTGCCCTGCCACGGCTGTGCTGCAGGAATGGGGGTCAGTGAGAGGTGCTGGAGCTGCTCTCAGATCCCTGTGGTTTTGGGTTTGGTAGCAGCCACACCGGTCCTGTGAGTTGGGTAAGCTGAATATATTTAACTCAGCTTTTCCTGTGTCTGAGCAGGGGATTTGTCATAGCCTGTGGCTGGCTGTTTATTAGCATAACTTAATGGCTGGCTATAAATAGAAATGAAGGGAGGTGCAGACAGAGACTTGTCTTACTAACCTGTCTCTTGGGCCCTTGCCTGTGATCTTCATTTTTTGTAGATTTTTTTTCCCCCACTTTTCCACAGTGATAAATAGTTAAAATGCAATTACAATGTTAATTTGTTGTGTTAATGTGCTACAGCAGGAAGTCAAAGGGAACTGTTCTGGCAAACTGGAGAGGCAGTCAGCTCCCATTAACCACCCAGGCTGCTGGGGGAGTCCTCTGCCACGGAAAAACCTGGGAACACAATCAGCATCTTATCAAGGCTGACACCGAAAGTGATGCAATCAGGTTCAAGTGTCCCCGAAGGACCACGGCACTGAATAAAGATAAAGCCACTCAGCCTTTTCTTGCTGCACTGGGGTCATTGGGAAGGGAAGGATGTCATTAACCAAGCAATAAATCTCATTCCTCAGGCTTGCAGTTTTGGTTTTCTCCCCTGCAGCTCCTCCGTGATGCACGGAAGGGGATGGCACCCAAACCCCTTTGGCCCTGCATGGAGGGCTCTCCCAGGCACCTCTGTTTGTCCTGGGGGAATCCTGCTGGGGGCAGCTCAGGGGTACATGGGCTCCAGCACAGGCTGTTGTCCTTCCCTCAGGTCCATCCCCTGTTTCTGTTTCTGTTGCTGTGTTATCAAGGGCTTCAGTCCCCCTCTCTCTCAGCTTTTCATGGCTCTCCTCTGCCCCTCCAGCACCTGGAAGCTGTGCAGACCTCCAAACTGTACCCCAGTGTTCATTAACAACTTGTTTTTTAAGAGACAGCAGGTTTTTCATCTCCCCCCCATTTATCTGACATTCCAGGTTCTCTCCCAATGACGATGGCAAGAGGCAGAAGTGTTGTCTTTTCTGTTCTGGAACTGGAAGGATTTTTCCTGCCATGGGCAGACAGCCCCCAGGTGAATTAATTGTCAATTAAGATCTGAAATGTTATTCTTGTCTTGAGAGTGATCTGGCTGCTGCTGTTCTTGTAGGGCCTAAACTGCTCTGGGGGGGTTTTAGTGCTCTCAGCACATGGAAATTATGTAAATACCAGGGTGCTGGTAGGAATGCTCAGATTTTTCCCTTTGTCTAATTATGTCTGTCCCATTCCACCTCGCCTTCCTTTTGAATGCCTGCAAAGTACAACCTGCTTCAGCAGCACCATTAGAATCTATTGGAAGACCAAACACAGCCTTGATCAAATACCTTTTTGGTCAGGTCTTACATAAATAAGTAAACCAGTTTCAAAGTAGACAATTTGCTGGTAATAGAAGAATATCTGTTTATTGCAGTAGCTGGCTTTTCAAGGAATTAAAACTCATTAGCCTCTCCTATTTAGAAAAAATAAAAAGGCTTTTAAACATCAATTTAGAATCCATTTACGGGCTCTCTCAAGGCCCTGTGTTACCATGTGGATCCAGGGTTATGTCTCCTTAATAAAATACTGGGAAGTGTGGAAAAGCAGTTGGGAAACTGGAATTTCTGGAATATTTCCTTTTTTTTTTTTTTAATGAAAATACATGTCCAAATGCTAAGTTACCATTAAAAAAAAAAACCAAAACAAAACTAAAAAACCCCCCCCCCCCAAAAAAAATAAAATAAACCAAAAATCCTCAAACCAGGAAAAACCCCCACAAACTCTTGTAAACAGAAGAGAATTAGAAACTCACTGCCACAATATGCAAATACTGTAAAGTTCAAAGAGGCCAAAAGCCATTCTCCTGTTTATCATAGCCCTGGCCTGGCACAGTGCTCAGTGCTTAACCTCAGAGAAGGTTAATGAAAGATATTTGCATTCAAATTAATGTTGTCAAGCTAAAGAATATTTGCTGTTCAAAAACTGCTCACTAAAGGATGAAGGTAGATCTACATCAGCATTTTACAACCTGGTACTCTGAGACCTGAGTTTTGAGTAGCCCAACTCCTCCAATCTGCATTTCAAGCCTGGTGGTTTGGGTTTTGAAGATTCCAGAGGTGGGAGAATATTCAAGTCCTTTGGAAAACCAGGAGGTGCTGTGTGTTTCAAGCTGACTACACAGCCAAGCATTCTGCAAAGGTGAGATGGGACTGATGCTGCCGTGCCCTGCTGAGTCCTTGGGCAGATGTATTTATTAGTGCTTGAAAAACCTGGTTGCTCTATTGGCCATGAAAAACGGCCTGTGGGGAAACACGAACCCATCATTGAGAACAGTGTCTACCTCAGTGCAGTGAGTGAAGCTTGTGGCCACAGAGTGAACAGCAAATATAGATGCTGCTGCTGCTCCTCATTCCCCCCTGGAGCAGTACATAAATCCCTCCTTTCCACCTGTGATGGGAAGCAGGACTTGTGTGTTGGCTGGAAACCCTGCCATTGGAGAATACAGGGCATGGGGAAACTTTCCAGGGCAGAGCGATAAAATGAAGTAAAAATTTAGATTGGATGTTTAAATGTGGCAGGAAGTGTTTAAAAACTATTAGTGATGACTGTTTGCTCCTCCTAAAATAGCCTGAAGAGAAGGGCACTGTAAATAAGTCAATATATTCGTGATTTACAGAAATCATGTGCTGAGATAGCTCCACGTGTCTGCATTTCCCCCTTGCCACACCTCATTGTGATGCCTTGGGTCCTGCTCCCTCTGTTATCATGCCATTAATGAGCTTATGCTGCTCCTGTAGGTTCTTTTTCAGTGTCCAAAGGCACCTCACACACCAGAGCTAAAGACCAGGAGCTTACAACCACCCATCCCCTTGGTGAACTTCATGAAATCAGTACAATTAATCACTAATGGTAGGTGTTTTCCTACCAACTGAGGGGTTCACAGCCTGAGCCATAGTCTATTCCAGTGCTCTCCCCACTCAGTGTAAAGTCCTTCCTCATGCTGAGGTGAAATTTCTCGTATTTTGGCCATTGCTCCTCTTCCTTTCACTGGGCACTATTAGAAACTCTGGCACCATCCTCTGGCATCCCCTGGAGATGTTTATATGGATTGATGAGATCTCCTCTCAGTCTTCTCTTCTCCAGATTAGGCAGCCCCAGGTCCTGCAGTCTCCCCTCATAGGGGAGATGCTCCAGACCCCAAATGAACTTTGTGACTTCCACTGGACCTCTCTAGCAGCTCTTTCCTGTTCTGAGGAGCCCAGAACTGGATACAGCACTCCAGATGTCTCTTTGCTGTAAAATCCTCTTTAATGGTAGTATATCAGCACTGATTACAGTGATTACACAATTATTTTTAAAGGGTATTTCTCATTTTATAAAGATATAAATACTTTGCCATATTCACCAAGGGAGACAGATTGTTAAAGGCCAGAAAAACCCTCTCCCTCCCTTGGCACTCCATAGGGCCACACAACTAGAGTGAATTTTAATATTATTGTCTCCAATTAAAAAAAAAAAAAAAATTAAGCCAATTTTAGGCAAATAAATAAGCAGTCAGAGTTTTCCAGTAAGCCTAACTCATGCCTGCCCTTTAAAATGTTATAAATAGAAAAACATCATCAACAAACTCCTTCACTGTGCAAGAGCCTAATTTCTTCCTCTCCGCTGGGATCTGGTGTGTTTTTCAGAGTCTGCCATTAATTGTGCTGTATTGTGAGCATTTTCTGCTTCACTAGTTAGTCAGATAGGCAGCAAATGGAGGCAGCTCTAGGTCAGAGAACACAAAAAGCCAACTCCTGCTGCCTCCCAATCAGGTAGGGATATTGAATTGGGCTCCACATAATTGAAAACATTAGCAGGCTGGACAATAAGCCAATTCTTAAACACATGAGCATGGAACACAACAAAGAGATGAGGTCTGAAATTCCCAATGAGCCTGATCCATCTGCCCATGAAAGCAATAGAATTTCCTCCACCTCTGGCAATAGGATCAGAGTAGGGTGCCTGGAAAGAAATACCAAGGGCCCAGTGATCTAAAGGTAGAGATCAAAATATTTAACTTCCCCAAAAGCTGTGAACAAAAGTAGGCTTAGCATTGTTGGTTTCTGGACAGGCATGCTGAGATATAGGAAAAGATACAGGGGATCATTTTGCCAGGTAAACATTTTGCCATGTTTTTAAAAGTGGATGAAGAAAACCTTTTTCTATCTATGAATAAATAGGCACATCTTACTTGCCCAGGGCATCTCCTTCCCTAATTTCTTGTCTAGAAGTTGCCTTTAGCCTCTTTGCAATGGAGAGGGGAGTTCTGAATGGCAGAAAATACCCCTCTGTTCTGTGATGTGCATTTTCCCAGACACCAGCTCTTGTTTACATGAGACCTGGACCTCCAGCTTTCCTGAATATTGTGGTGTTTTCACCTTGGCTAAAAGCACAAAAGCTGAGGGCTGTCACCTGGCATGACACAGACAGTGTTTGCTGACTGGGGCTTCAGCTTACAAAGAGCCACGCTTGAGAATCAGACATTGGCCACTGGATGGGTGATGGACACCTCTTAGCCAGCCTCCCTCTCTTCCAGCTGAGGAGACATCACAGGCTGACCCTTCTTCCCCTGGACAGTCTGCAGCTAAACAGGGACTCTGCAAGAGGGAATTGCAGAGCCCAGCCCATGTCTCTGCTGGGTACAGGCACAATTTGCAGTAGCTGAGTGTGTCCCTGCATGGGGACAGCAGCCCCTGGCCCAGGGGCTATTTGGGTGGCTGTAGGCAGGTAATGCCCCTGGGTAAGCACACAAATACTCCCATGCAGGATGGCAGAGGACAAACTTTCCACATGGCTGTAGCTATGAGCTCCCTTTTCTTAGCTTGCTTTTTTTGGTTTCGTTGTGTGAGTCAGTGGCAATGGAGATCCCCTTGGCCACGGGGATGTGCAGGAGGAGAGGTTACAGTACCTGAAAGTGCTCTGCTGTTTATTTACAGTGTAATGCAACCAGAGGAGGAAAGCAGAGGCTCCAGCTCACATGGGATGTGCAGGGAAATGGTGCCCTTGGGGACAGGCTGCTCTCTGTGGAGTATTTCAAATGCCCACTGAGCCTCACCTCTGCTGCTAAATGTGGGAAGGGAGAGACAGAGAGGTGAGTGTTCACCACATCTTCTTATGCACACAATTTTTTTTCTGGGGCAATTATCCTATTGCTTCCCATCAAATATCAATTTCCATGTTGTGCTGTAGTATAAGGCCTCCAAGCCTGGTCCCCTCTGTGGATGCTGTGACAGCAGCAGCCTATACATGCATTTTAATCAGAGTTTATTGCATGTGCTGTCTTCTATGTGTCTTCTTGTATAAGAAATGCAGAATAACAGTCATGACTATGCAAAATATATAAGGAAAGGAACTGTACAAACACACGTGGTGGAGCTTCCCTTATCAGGTGAGCAGCACTGGCAGCCACGTCCTCTGGGACCTGTGAGATCAGGGATGATGATGTGCACTGAGCAGAGCAGATAAGGTCAGGAATAATCCCCCATTGCCTCACACTGTTTCAGGCCTCCTATCTACACAATCACAGCCCCTTGCTGTGTGTAGGCCGAGCGTCTGGCACTCGGTCCAACAATACCCACCCAGCATATCAGCAGCACAACAAAATGTTCAGAACTCAGAGCTCTGCATCTGCCAGGCTCGACCCTTCTGGAAGGTGAAAATCAGTGCTGGCTGCTCCTGTGTGATTGGCCCCCAGAGAGCAAAGTGATTTCCTGAGGCAAGGGGCAACTGAAATAAGGATGGAGGGATGGATGGATGGATAGAGGGATGGATGGATGGATGGATGGATGGATGGATGGATGGATGGATGGATGGATGGATGGATGGATGGATGGATGGATGGATGGATGATGGATGGATGGATGAATGGATGGATGGATGTTGATGCGTGGCTGTACCTCCAGTATCTGTTCAAGAATCCACAGAAACTGCCCTGGAGAGAATTTAGGGGCATAAAACCTGAACAAAATCACATTCTGCTGTAACTCCATGGGGGAAAAGAAAAATAAAATCTCCTGTAGCCTCTGTATTCTGTATTTAACAGATGAATCCATGTCAGGACCAAGGCTGCTTGGACACTGCTCTCAGGCACAGGGTGGGATTCTTGGGGCTGCCCTGTGTGGGAACAGCACTGGGACTCAATCCTTGTGGGCTCCTTCCATCTCAGGAGATCTTTGATTCCATGTACAGGGTATATGTGTGCATTCCTCCACTCCCACCTTTGAAGACAATTAGTTTTATTACGTTTCAGGAAATAAACTTCCTTCTTTCAACAGGCAGTACTCTGCTGAGGGAGGTGTGCCCATTCAGAAATTCTCCTTTACAGCCTCAGGCAGTTTTTTTGCTGATGCCAATCCCCGTCAGAGGCAGGTGCAGCAGCTCTGCAGCCTCACCGCGGGCAGTGCTCCGGCTGTACAAAGCCCAGCTCACGGCACACCTGAGCGGGCACGGGGGAAACACAGCGGGTTGGAAACGGCAAGCTGACGAAATCTGTGTGAGGTGTTAAATGTTCCAAGAGTAAACCACAGTCTAGCTCTTTATTTACTCCAGATTCACTCTGGGAAGCACCTCGGAGGTGTGTCCCAGATCCTGAGAGCAGACGGGGAGGAGGAGGGGGAGCGCGGCTCTTATGCAGGTAAGGGCTTGAATGCCATCGGTGACGACAGCAGAAATCCCTGGGATGCAGCGATGGAAAGGGGGGATGGGAACCTCTGGAATTCCTTGGGATGCTGCTGCTGCTGCTGTGCCGCTGCTCGTACAGCCACAGGGCCTGTGAGGATGACAGAAAAACAGCTGTGAACACAGAAACGTGGGTCACCTCCAGCTGTGAACACAGAAACGTGGGTCACCTCCATCGACTTCCAGAGCAAACACCTCGCAGGGAAGCAGGAGGCAGTTCACAACGCTCAAAGGATCGTGAAAGAAAATTACTTTCAGGCTTTGCAACAGTTCCAGAAAGGTGAAAATGAATGTGTGCCTCAGCCCAGCCCTGTGCTATAATCTGACACCTTTAACAATGTGCTTTTACTCCTGGTGCTGCTGCAGCTGAGGCGCCTCGGCCGCTCCCTGTGTGATTCTGCGCTCCGGTCCGTGGAGGAGCAGCTGCCACCTCAGCAAAATGGGCCAGCCCTGCTGGGATTGCTGGCAGGGGAGGGAGCCTTGTGCTTTTACAGGTGCTGTAAATTTGGTGATGGCCCTGGCCAGAAGTGAGAAGAGGATCCCTGCCTTGTTTCCAGTGAAGGGTTCACTCCGTGGGCAGGAACCCTCAGCAGGTTCCAGAGGAGCCCCTGTGTGCTCCTCATGCAGTGCTTGGAGTCTGAGCAAAACCAGGCCCTCAATCCCCAGGTGAGTCTGTCCTGGGACACGACTGAGTGGAAAAGGCTGAAATTCCACTGCTGAGTGGAGGACAAGGCACACAAGCAGAAAAATCCTTTTTGTTGTTACAGGTGTGTTTATTCTGGCCCCACGTCAGGGCATTCCTGCAGAGCCCCCCATCCCTGGAAGTGTCCAAGGCCAGGTTGGATGGGGCTTAGAGCAACCTGAGATAGTGGAAGGTGTCCCTGCCCATGGCAGAGGGTTAGAATGAGAAGGTTTTCAGGTTCCTTCACACTCAAACTGTTCTGTGATTCTATGAAAACAATATTTTCTGTGCTGTCACTGAGACTTGGATCTTGGCATGGTTCTGTATGTGCATGCTGGCAAAATGACATTGGTACTACCTGAAAATCAAAGGAAACAATCCTAGAGTGACAAGGAACCTGGGGAAAAAAAAACAGAGAGAGAGATACAGAGTTTGATCATAAAATAAAACTTTAATTCTTATAAAGCCCTAAATGAGACACAGGAAGGGAAATATTTGTTCTGCTGCTGACCTTCTCAGGCAAATAGCACATCAGGCCCTGTGGGGCTGGAAGCATCGTGCTGCTGGGAAGTGAGAAATCATCAAAAGCCAGAGTGGGACGTAGAGAACCAGCTGATTACTCAGGGGAGTCAAATTCCAGCACAGTGAGAAGCCCTCACCTGGATGAATGTGCCCAGGTAACAGATATATTTGTGCCATTACTTTTTGCTGCTGAAAAGAGAGGAATGAATTTCCAGTATATGCCTGGAGTTGAAATTCAAACATGTTTTCAGCATATGAGTAATTTTCTGCATGTCCTGCCATCTTAGCCAGAGAATAGTTTTTAGTATTTTGAGCTGAAAAATGATCTAAACATTTTTGGTAGAATTTTCCATTCCATCACACTAAGAAGCTGATTTTGGTGTTGTCTGTGCCTTCAAGGGCACATCACTGCTGTCACAACAGGGAAAAGTGCTCACCTGAGCTGGGCACATGGCATAGTCACAGAATCACAGAGTGGTTTGGGCTGGGAAGGAGCTCGGAACCATCTCATTCCACCACTCTGCCCTGGGCAGGGACACCTTCCACTATCCCAGGTTGCTCCAAGCCCCGTCCAACTTGGCCTTGGACACTGCCAGGGACAGGATATCCAACCAGCCACTTATTTTCAGCTCCAAAAAGTGATTTTTTTGCTCCTACCTGTAGTCTGTGCCTGTGGGGCTGACACCAGCCAGCAAAGCAGTGGTGGCTCTGCTCTCTGCCCAGCCTGGAGATTAGGGCAGCTTTAAGATATAAAGGAAAAGACTACCCGGGAGATGAGCTACAGAATTAACCCCTGGCTGATGGGTTAACAGGGAGTGGGGTGGGTGTGCTGGTCCTGGCTTCAGATCTCTCCCTCACAGCCCCGCTCTTGCCGAGAACAGCCCTTCCCTGAGCCAGTGTCTTTACTGGGGCAGCTGATCACCCCGGTAATGATGCCGTTTGTGACTAATCTTCCAGGATTAAAAATGAACTGGAGCTGCTGCGGCTTCCACCTTTGCCGCATAGCAACGAGAGCAGAAAGTCAATTAATTACCTTCTCGCTGGAATCCAGGGGCCCTTTGGTCCTCGGCTCAGCCGAGTGTGTAATGGAAAAGGGATGGAGGCAGGCTGCAGCTGGCCAGCTGGGAATTGCATGACAAAGTGAAAGATGAGCTCTGGGAAAAAGAGGAGAGAGGGTGCTAGGGGGAAACCCTCATCCCACAGGTTCATTTAAAAAAAGTAAGATGCTACTGATTACACAATTATTGACTTATTTCCCTGCTTTCAGCCCTGATGATGGCTCTGCAGACACCCTGTTTAGTTGCAGGGCACCACCTGAGCTCCTGGAGACGTGGGATTATCTGCTCAGACTCCCTCCTTGCTTCAGAACTGGGCTTTCAAGAAGTTTTTTTGGCCAATAGTCCTTTTTTGGCTGCCGTTTCTTTGGATCGTGGTCCCTTTTGGGCTGTTGTAGGATCCCACCTTGCCCCAGAGAGTTTCCAGGCAGCAGCTGTTTGGTTTCTGCGAGAACTGGTTCTGAATGTTTCACTGCTTTTTCTGGTGGCTTTCTGTGATGAAGGTTAATGGGAAAATCATTCTAAGGGTTGCATTTCCTTGGAAACATTCGACTGAGGGGTACAAACTGAGAAGCCATGGCTGGTGATCTGGACAGTGACTGGGTTAGACTCAGCAGGAGGACACGCTGCTTTTAGCAGCTTCTCTGGAGACCGGGGCTTGTAAGGTCACCCTCCGTCCCCCCAGACAGGACTCTGTGCTCTGTGCTGAGGGAATCTGGGAAAGTGAAAGAAGATAAGGACTGTTTTAATGTCCCTTTATCAGATCTGACAGCTGCAGAGCCCTCGGTAATTACCTGTTAATGAGAGCAAATAAACGCTACCTCTGGCCCCCACAGTTCAGCTGTGTCACTCAGGTCACCTGGCAGGGGCTGGGAGAGGGGACATCAGGATTGACACGTCCTGGGGCAGGAAAGAAGGGACAGTGGGCGGGAGCAGCATGACTTGGGATGTGCGGGAGCCTCCAGCACGGCGAGGGGTGAGCCACGGGGTGAGGAGGGGTCCCTGTGCAGGGCTCTGTTGCAGTGACAGCCAGCGAGGTGACAGAGGAAAGAAATTTGGCATCAGGTCAAAAAATTGGCATCATTTGGCCAGAAATTTGGCATCATTTGGCCAGAAAGTAATCCTGGTTTTTTGAAAGGATCAAACCTAGAGAGACCGAGGAATGCGAGACCCTCCCGTTTAACTTTCCCTCTGGGCGATTCTGTCCTGTTATCAGTTGGGATGTGAGCTGAACCAGGCTCCAGTGATTTATCTACAGTGACAGAGCTACTGTGACTGAAATGGGACAAGGAAGTTTAATCTCTGCTTTCCTGCACAAGTTGGAAATTTGGAATCCTAGGCTGCCCTTTCCTCATCAGGGATTTGTGTTGCACATAGAATTTTCTGGCAAAACCAAGTGTCCAGTTTTAACAGCCAAAGATCTTTGTGTGGCAGGGGGGATGTCAGCTCCTCCTGGGAAAACTGAGAGGTTGCTGTGCCCAGTTTGGTAAGTTCAGTGACATTTGCAAGCCTTAAGAAACAAATCTTGAGGATATTCTACCTGATGCAACCACCAAATGTTTATTTAATAGCTCGTCCTAAGGTGAGGAATTTCAGTATCAGAAGAGTTCCTGAATCCCGGTCCTGCTGTGGGACAGCACAGCCTTCTCCTCTCCCAGCCTTGCAGTTTCCTCTCACTCAGCTTTCTAACGTGGAGAAGTAGTAACTTTAAGTCTCATTATTAATTTACCTCTTCTGCAGTTTACACGTGTGCAGGGGGAGGTAATCACAGAGCTGCCTTCCCTGCTGTTCTCTTCCTGAGGTTTTATACTCTCTAAATTTCTTTTTGTCATAAATCAAATTAACTAAATTGCTTAAGAAGTACTGTTCTATTAAAAGCAAATAGCGTTGTGATGCCAAAAGTTTATTATGAGAACTGTGTTTTTAATAGTAACACTTTGGGATTACAGGCTGTTAAGTTCAGAGTTTCAAAGTTTAAATACTGCTTAACACTCCCCTATGAAATAAATATTCTAGTATGCATTTACAGAGGCCTAACAAACGGTACAAATGGATGAAAAGGTATAAATGTGGTTAAAATATTGGTTATTTTATTTGCTGAAGACCCTTGGATCCCCACACAAAGCTGTAGAGGTGCCTGAAGTCTTGGTGGTCTTGGGTGGGTTTGGGAAGCTCCTGAGCCACAAAGAGTGAGCCCAGCAGATGCACTCATGGACTCTTTCACGGGATGCAGTGATGCACTTCATCAACAGCTCATCCTCTTTATTAGGAGCTGTCCCAGGAGGAAAGTGGTGTAGGGGAGCAGCAAAGCAGCCCAGCAAGGCTCCCCAGAGTTTGAGTTTCCATTCTGCTGGAAAAGCAGCAGCAGGTAGGGTAAAGCCCCTCCATAACCTGCAGGGAGTCCCAAATGGAGGCACCACCCTGGGCTGGGCTCCTGGAGTGCTCAGTCAGGGGTGCTGCTGGTACCACGAGCACCTCTGAGCCTCAGGCAACCACCCTGTGCTGCTGCCCTCAGCTCCCTGCAAGGATGGAGGCAGTGGGCAGGAATGCTGCTTTAGTGCCCTGAAAGTACTTATTTTCAAATATTTTTTAATCTCATTCTCCTTCCTCTCTTAATTCAAAGGCTTAAGCTGAAGGAAATGGCACAGAATCTGTCCCTGTGATACCCACGATCAGAGACCCTCGGGCTCCTGGCAGCTGCAGAGCAGACCCTGGGTGAGAACAACCCTGCCTGCACCTTGCCAAGTCCCTGGGCCCATTTCTGCCTCTTATGGAGCAGAGCATCCCACCAGGAAGGGACCAAAATCCCCACGGGAGGTTTGCTGCAGTGGTAACAGGTGAAATTTCTATTTTGCTGAAATATTTGCTGTGTGTCAGTGCACAGCTGTGCACTGTGCTGCTGCGTCACCAAAAATACATCCTCTGCTGCAGCTGTGATTTCCAGCTCATGGTCTGTTCCCTCCTTATTGTCTCCTGGCAAGGGATAATTTCAGTCCTGCAATAGTAGCTGTTCCCTTTCTGTATGTTGTCCTAGATGAAAGAAGAAAGACTCCTCTGCAAAGGTCTGGTCTTCTGCCTGTGGGGTTGATGCTGAGACACCCAGGGCTGGCTGGACTCCCCTGGTGCCTCTGGACAAGAAACTCGCTGCTCGCTCGTGAGGACAATAAATATTACCCTGTCCCAGCTTTGCTAATCTGAAGTGCTGAAAGCTTTTCAGGTCAGAGTATTTGAGACACTCCACAGAAATGCTGCATTTAGGCTGTAATTGCTGGGTGTTCTCCCCATCACAGGCTCTGGAGTCAGCACTGCCTGCAGTGGGAGGTGGGGAGGGTTATTATGGGCACCCCTGCAACAGCAGATAAAGACACTGTGAGGAGCTGGTCTCTCTGAGCCATGGGGAAATGGGCAGGCTCTCTATTGCTTGTGTTGGGTACAGGTAACTGCATTTCCTTGCACCCTGCTAGTGCAGGAGCAGGAGGGCTGGTTCTGCCCCATGCCAGGTCCCCCCTGCCTGCAGGGAGCTGGGCACTCACACCCTCCCTGTGCCACAGTGGGTTTTCCCAGCATTGTGCATTGCACTGCTCACGCTGGCATTGTGGGATGGAAGGGAATGATGTGTGTGGAACCTTCCTGCAAAATGAGGTTTATTCTCTTTTTTTTCCTCTTCTTTTAAATTTTTTGTTTGTTTTCTTTGCTAGAAGCAGGACTCTGCCTGCACTGCAGAGCAGAGGCAGCCAAGGTGAGTGCAGCATCCAGTCCTTGCCCACGAGCACCAGTATCCCCTCAGCTGGCAGGGGACTCACAGGCAGCAGCACGAGGTGAGGTTTTCTGTCTCCTCCTCTCCAGCAGCACGGGAAGTGTTGCTGTGGGCTGAGCTCTCCTTCCCTTTGGGTCAAACTGTGATGTACCTCACTCTGCCCTTTGGCTTTCCTTAGCACACAGCAGCAGCCTCACGTGGTGCTTTTCTGGGCTCAGATTTTGACTGTATCCTTTACATGGAGTTTATTTTTGGCATAGAAAAAACCCAAAACTCAGCAGACTAATTTGTGATATCTGCACACAGAGGGTGCACATCTAAGCAGCACCCTCCATGTGTGAGGCTCCACAAATTGGTGTGGGAGTGGAGTTCAGAGACCCAACTGCAATTCTGGCAGTAGCTCCAGTTCACCTGGCTCAGGTGAACCCGGTTTCTGTCACTCCAAAACACTGAGAGAGGTCCTGTTAAAGGAAGGAACACAAACCTGTGCCTGCTGCCTTGCCTTGCTAGTCTTGGCTGAGCTGTCAGGAATATCTCAAAGCAGGATTTGGGGTTTCCCAAATTGCTCCTCTTGGCTTTGGATGGAGCTGGAAGATGTTTGCAGGGGATGTGAGTGGCTGTGTGTTGCTGACCTGCTTTTACCAGGAATGGACACAAAAAGGGGAAGGCAAATGGGCAGATGGGGGGTGGAGCAGGCTGAGATGGAGCCCTCCTGACAAGAAACACCCCAAGGCAAGCTGGCTGCCGGCCGGCCCTCTGCTCTGAGAGGCCCTTCCCACAGCAGGCACAGATTAAACACAATTAAGAAAATACAGCATTAAAAGAATAAGAAAAAAACACAGATTATATGAAAAGTCTCCAGTACTGGAGCATCATTTGACCACAGGGAAAAATTTCCTGTACAGACCAGTCACTGTTTGTTACAGCCTCTACGACTGCAGCAGAAGAGTTTTTATTTGAAAGATGATATTAAAAACCTTGGCACCTATGAAGTGTGCACTTCCCTTTCCTAGTCCATTGTCATTTCCTGTGAAATACAAGAGCATGTACCTATGTGAATATTTAATTTGACAGTGATGAAGCTTTATATATTAAGGCAATGAAAATGCTGTTAGGCTCGTGGGAACAATACTACGAAGTAGTGAGTTGGGAATTTGGTACCCAGTGGCTACTACTTAATTTTGATGTGAGGCATAAAGACAAACAATGAGTTAAATTTAATTCCAACACATTGAAACTGTTTTGGGGAATTTGTAGTGCTCAAATTGCAAATTAATTTTTAGTTTATAGGTGATAATGTTTTATCAAGGCTCTTCCCTCTGGGAAATGGAAATCACAGCGATTCATTTATTTACAAATTTTATCCGAAATTACAGATCAGAAGTTATATGTTTTACAAATAGTGAGATTAAATCAAGAAAACTTTTTTTTTTAATATGGTAAAATCTTCTTATCATAATACACATTAATCTAAAATGATGATATTGCAAATCCTTAATATGTGTGGCCTTTCCATTTACGAGTCTGTAATTTAGGCAGCCATTTTGTGTTCAGTAAAAAAAAAAAATGAAATAAAGAGGGGACACCCACTGCTGGCTTTCTCCTGGGGACTCTGCTTTTAGGTTTCACTCTGTTATGGTTATTTTACTGCAGAGTTTCTGTCGATGTGGCTGCTGCTGCTGTCTTTGTCTTGAACACCAGATTGTAAATTCAGCCACAACAGCCAGAGCACAAACCCAGCAGCAGTTTGTGTGATTCCCCATCCGGAGTTCTCACTTTGTGCTTTTTGCTGCTGGTGAGCTCTAACCACACTCAAGAGGCAGAACCCAAGGCTTGGGACATTCCAGCAGCCTGTGCTGCAGCCCACAGGCCGCCCTCCCCTCCAGAGCACCGTGCACCACGTCCTGACACCGATGTCTTTTCCTTCCCCACCGTCCCGAAATTCCCTGAGCTATTAACTCGGTCACGGGAGCTGCTCCCAATCCAGCAGTTTGTCTAATTGCCTTTTTATAGTATATCGTGCAACTCTTCATTATCCTGTCAGAATTCCCCGGCGTGGGGGCGGAGGGGGATGAGGAGGCAGAGCTGGGATGAAGGGCACTGCTGTGCAGCCTCTCGCGCTCCTGCACTGCTGGTGCTGCACGGGTGCCCGGCCAGAAACCCAGGAGCTGCTTCTGGCAATGGCTGCAGGAAGGTGGAACAGCTTCCATGTCCTGGGATCAGCTCCCTGTGTGCACATGTACCTGTCCAGAGGGGCGGCTGCTGCTCCAAGGATGCCTGGGCTGACCTGTGTGAGTGCTGTTCTTCGGGCAGATGTGACCACAGAATTTTCTTGGCTGTTTGGAGAAGGTGCCCCTCAGCCTTCCTGTGGCTGCAGCTGGCAGCTGTGCTGGAGGTGCCCTGCAGCAGGTTAGAGCAGTCTGGGGAAATATCGTAGCATGGGCCAGGAGTCTGAGTAGGAACTGGGGGGTTGCACACCTGCGTTTGGACACCCACTCTTTTCCTGAGTGTTACAGGGGAGGATAAAGGTGAACATTCAGGATTTGCACACCTCCTTTTCCATATGGCCATAATTTTCAGTCTAGTGGTGAGTTTGTAGCAGCTCAGAGCCCCCCAAAGCCCATGAGAATCAAATCCTTTGTGGGTTGGGAGCCTGCCTGAGCAGTGAACTAGCAGCCATGGCCATCCTGCTCCCAAATATCCGCACCTCCGTGCAACAGGCACTGCTCTGTGCTGCCCAGGGTGAGGGATTTAGAAAGACAACATACCCAGGACTGGCCTTCCTGGCTTGCTTTAAATTATTTTTGAGTACAAATAGCTCTTTCCCCTCAGTTTAATAATCAGAAGACCCAGCCACAACCCTCGCAAGCCTGGTCTGTAGAGATAAGGCAGAATTGCTCCTCCGGCTTGGATTTGCCTGGGGACGATGGGGGGGTCTGGACGAGCTGCTCCCCGCAGGAGCAGGGCTGCACACCCCCGGGGCTGCTCGGGGGGTACCGGAGACCCTCAGCCCGCCCCGGGGAGCGGCTGCAGAGCAAGCAGATAGAGCCAGAGCCCCCCGGCTCCGGCGCTGGCAGAGGGAGGCTGCGGCTCCTTCGCGGGCTCGCTCTCGCCTTTGAGCTTCGGCTGAAACGATTCGCAGCTCAAACGCCCCCCTGAGAGCCGCTAACCTTTGGATAAGGTTTGGCAGCATTATCCTGCTTGGGTTAATTGGGAGTTAGGGAGAGCCCAGGAGTGACGCGGCTGCCTCTGTCCGTCCGTCCGTCCGTCCGTCC
>VYXF01012897.1:48457-68620 GCA_013397295.1 Polioptila caerulea | reverse complement strand
CCTCATCACCCCGTGCTCCCACCCCAGTGCAGGTGACCCGTGACTGCCGCCCTGCCGCAGGCACCGGCAGCCCGATCCGCCGCGACAGCCCGATCCGCCGCGACAGCCCGATCCGCCGCGACAGCCCGATCCGCCGCGACAGCCCGATCCGCCGCGACAGCCCGATCCGCCGCGACAGCCCGATCCGCCGCGACAGCCCGATCCGCCGCGACAGCCCGATCCGCCGCGACAGCCCGATCCGCCGCGACAGCCCGATCCGCCGCGACAGCCCGATCCGCCGCGACAGCCCGATCCGCCGCGACAGCCCGATCCGCCGCGACAGCCCGATCCGCCGCGACAGCCCGATCCGCCGCGACAGCCCGATCCGCCGCGACAGCCCGATCCGCCGCGACAGCCCGATCCGCCGCGACAGCCCGATCCGCCGCGACAGCCCGATCCGCCGCGACAGCCCGATCCCGATCCGCCTCCCCCCGCCGTGCTCTCCCCTCCCGCAGCCGGCCCGGAGCCGCCACGGCGGCGCAGCGCCCTCGCCCGCCGGCGCGCCCGGCCCGGAGCCACCGCATCCATCCCCAGCCGGGAGCCGGGATGGGCCCGACCCGGANGGGAGCCGGGATGTGCCCGGCCCGGAGCCACCGCATCCATCCACAGCCGGGAGCCGGGATGTGCCCGGCCCCGATCCACCGCATCCATCCACAGCCGGGAGCCGGGATGTGCCCGGCCCGGAGCTGCCGCATCCGCCTGCCCGCGATGACGGGAGCCAGCCCGGACGGGGAGCTTCCCTTCAGGGATGCTCGCTGTTCTTGCTTCTGCCCTGAACTTTGTGCCGGCTCTGCTTTCTCCCCAGGGCAATGATAAGGGGCGCTGCACATCTCTGGTTTGCATCGGCTTTGCACACGGCGCTTTCAGGGTGTTTCTGTCTCTGTTCCCTACCAGGGAAGCAAAGGGACCCATGCCATGCCATGCCATGCCATGCCATGCCATGCCATGCCATGCCATGCCATGCCATGCCATGCCATGCCATGCCATGCCACAGCAGCATAGCAGCTGGATCTCCTCTTCTGCGGGCAGCTGCTTGAGTCTGGACACAGGATGCTCACAGACTAAAGTGTCCCGGTCTTTGTGCTTTACAGGGGCCAAAAGTTCTCTGGTTCAGGGTACATGATGATGGAAACCGTTTTATGAAGCTTTAATTTTGCAGAGGTGTTAAACCTAATTCAGCAATTTTTCCCCCCCTTCCCCTTGCGAGCAGAGGCGGCCCCTGCTGTACTTGGGGCTGTAAGGTTTGTGCTCTTTCTGTGAAGGTCATCCCTGACCTTCTCCTGGCTCCTGTCCCTCAGGATGAAGAACAGGGAAGCTTGACCAGAGAGTGCCCTCAGCCCCTGCAAGGGCACCTCAAACCCCTGAGCTCCCCAAGCTGCTGCTGGCAGGGAGGCGGCCGCGGCTGGAGGGGCTCGGCGAGGCGTCCGTGCCTGCCCGGGCACAGCAGGCGGGGCGGCTCCCGGGGATCGCAGGGCACCTCCGCGCCTGCCTCGCTGCGGTTTTCAGCTGTGGCCGAGCCAGCGATTTCCCAGCGAGTCCCAGAGGGCTTTGTCTCGCTGTCAGCTCTGCTCAGGCTCTTCTCTCCGTGCTCCTGCCGGGAGCCGGCGCTCGCTGGCGGCTGACGTGCGACCAGCTTGCGAAACGAGCCGGCTCTGCAAGCCGAGCGATAAGCAGAGGCTTTGTCCTCTAGACATGTCCGTGGCTGGAGCGGACGTGGCTGTTGGTGCAACATTTGTGCCTTGGGCTCGGAACACGGGCAGCCCCTCCAGCCCGTCGCAGCAGACGCTTTGATGCTGTCCTGGTGCCGGTGAAAGCCTTCGTGTGCCCGGTGCTGTGGGATATGAGCAGCCCTGACACCAAGGGATGCAGCTGAGTGAGGAAAATAACCCCCAAAATAGCAGCAGGTTTCACTTGAACAAAGCAGAAATCTTCTGAAAAGCCAGCGCGACGGCAAAGTCTGATCTGTGTTCCAAATGGCTTTTGTCTGTGCTTCGTAGCTTCTGGTCATGTGCTGCAACAATCCTCTAAACCTTCTCACTCTGAAAACCAGACAAACAAAGGCCCTCTCTGCCCTGCCAGGGAGCGGATTTATTTCTCTCTGTGTCTTTACAGTTCCTCAAACACAATAGGGACCTCTATTTGGGCTCGTTTCCTGAGACATGTGGGTAATACCAAATCTCTGTGCCCTCATGCATCCTCACAGTTGTGCCACCCGATGGGACCATCGGTGGGAGCTGGAGTGAGGTGAGGGCTGAGCTCACTCCTCCCTGGTGCAGAGGGCAGGTATGGCTCTGCCCCCTCCTCACACATGGAGCCAGACCTTGCCAGTGGTGGTAGCTGGATATCTTGGCCTCATGAAGTTTGGATGTTCCATATCACACACTCCAGGCTATTTCAGAAAATCCTTATTTTGACGGTGGCACCAATGTTCTCTATCAACTGATTTTGTACATCTCTGGAGTCTGTGTTTCAGGTGAGGAGCTGGAGGTTCCACCAGTGACTCTACCAACACACTCATCTGTCAGACTCCTGTTCGGGCCCCCACACAGGGATGTGTGACCACTGGTGCTGGGCTCCTGCAGAGGGGAAGGGAGAGGAATGGAGCAAATTGGGAAGAGCATGGAGGGCCCTAGGGATATGTTTTGGCTCTAAGAGTGCTCCTCTGGGCTCAGTTCTGATATGCCTGTGGGTCTGGGTCCTCCTTGGATTTTCAGGTGGTTTTTCCTCTGTGTGAGTGGCCCAAGATCCACAGAGCAGGGGGCACCCAGGAGGCAGAAGGGAGGTTGTAGCACTGCCACACCTGCACAGATCAAGCATGTAAAAGTCCCTGGATTTCTTGCCCCTCAATGCTGCCAGAGGGCAAGGCTCCCCCTTACCCAGCTCCTTCCTGTCTGGCAAGGTCTGTGGGTTGCTGGGGGATTGACAACAGGTCATGTCCACAGCCAAGAGGACTTGCTGGAGTTTGGGAGGTGACCCACGCCTCATTACCTCTGCTGGGACCCGGCATGTGACCCGGCACAGCCTCCGGCAAACAGAGCACTTTGTTCTGCCCCTTTGCACTTCCCTGCCAGCGAGCTGCCCTCTAATCCCCCCAAGGAGGGATTTTCCTCTCCCACCCCAGCTCCCTGCGCCTTGGTCACCTCGGAGAGCGGTCCAGGGTAATAATTTACTGCCTTCCACAAGCCACTCCTTCGGACTTTCTCTTTGACCTTCAGACTGCATTGCCAAAATAAAAACAACGGGAGGGAGGGCGGCACAAGCTGCTTCCCACAGCAGGAGTGTGGCAGTGCCCGCCAGCCCTGCTGCCGGATCCCAGGAGCCCTGCCTGCAGGTAATGCCCATTTGCTTTCTCTGGGATGATTGCGACTCTCCCTTTAATGAGCTCCTGAAGCCTTTTGAGAGCAGCAGAGGGTTTTGTGAAGGACTGTCCCCTGCTGCCAGGAACCTGGCTGGCTTGTGGAAGAGCTGCACCCCAGGGCCAGCAGCTGGAAGTGGAGGGGGGTTGAGTTCCAGCAGTGGGGTTGTTTCCCAGCTGCGGAGAAGTCCAGAGAGGAGGTGAGCAGCCTCCTTGCTGCCCCGGCAAACTAGTGGGGAACAATTCTGACATTAGCTCTGCCTCCCCCAGGAAACTTCCATAAAGGAACTTCCATCACTCTGCTTGTCCCTGCAGCCTCACATCAGCACACCTGGGTGAGGTCCTGTGGGGAGCACCCATGAGTATTCCTGATCTGGGTAATTTCATGAGCTGGCAGATCAGCAGAGACCCACCGTGTGTCCCCATGTTCCTGGGCCACCCACATGTGGAAAGGAGCCTTGGGCTCCCCTTGGATTTGCAGCCAGCACCAGAAGGGTGAAGTTTAAACCAGAAATTTCAGGTTTTGTTGGCTGTGGTCTCCTGGGCTGTCAGAGTCTTTGAGGCCAGGCCTGGTGAAGCTCAGGGGTGTCCAGCAGCCTTCTAACAGAGCATTCCCAAACCCCTCTTTGGCAGGACAGGGAGGGCTGTTCCTGCTCCATTCCAGAGCAGGGGAACAGAGCTGGGCTTGGCAGATTTCAGGACAGCTCTGCTGCTCTTGCACAGGGGCTCACAGGTCCTGGCAATGCCTTCAGCCCAGCTTGGGCTGCTCTCTGGATCCAGTATGTATAACCCTGCTGGAGACAATCTCTGCCTGTGCTGGCTCCAGTTGCTTCCCAGGATTTTCACAGGGATAAAAAGGGTGGAAAACATGGATCCCATGCAGCAGAGCTGGAGCTGGCAGCTCTCAGGGATGGGCAGGCAGAGGGGAGGCATTCCCAGGGACACTGCACCCCCAGCTCCTCCTGATGGAGCCAGTGCTGTGCCAGCAGCGAGGGGCCTGGGTTTGGGCAGTGCAGCTCCTGAGCTGCTAAGCCCTGCTCAATCCAGTCAGGAAACTGCTTCTCTGCCCTTGTCCCCACCAGGCTGAGCACATCAGGGGCTTGAGCTTGGGCTGGTGGTCCTGTTTCACACCGGCTTGTGCTACATGGGAAAAGAGCTATTAACTCCAAAAAGCAGGTTTTGAGGTTTGTGTTTTTTGGGTTTGTGGTTTTTTGGGTTTTTTTAAGGCCCCCAAGCACAGGCTGTAATGTGTCCTGAAGTGCTGCTGGGAAGGAGGAGAGGGGATAGTTGAGCAGGACAGCTGAGCCTTCTGCAAGGACAAGGCTGGCCAGGAAGGGCCACTTACAGTCATGCTGCTTCCAACAGTGTTATTTATTTATTCACTGAGACTGTGCCTACACTTGAGAAGCACTTGGCAGCAAAAAAAAGTCCCAGCCACTTAATTTAATGGCAATAATAACCCCAGGGATTTATTCCACAAGATATGTAAAGGCTTTTAAAGAGATCGGTAATATTTGGTCACATTCATATTTACAGAAACAGAGGCACAAAAAGTGGCAAGAGTTGCTCAAACTCACCTTAGCTGTCTTTTGGAATAAAAACCTGATCCCCAGTGGTCTCCTCTTGTCTCCTTTTTCCAAAACACAGGGAAATATCCCAGAACTTATGTGGGATTCTTTGGCAAAATCAAAGGCAAAGCCTCAGGCAGAGCCCTGGTGTTTTGAAGCTGAAAGAAAAATGTAGAGGGAAAAAAAAAAAGGAATATTTTAAAGGTGCAATGGTCACCTATATTCCATTTAGTCTTTCATGAATCCTCCTAAAAGGAACAAATAATCTCTGAGCTTTTAAAGAACATCCTCTCCNCCTCCTCTCCTGTCCCCTCCCAGCCTATCCTCTCCTCTCCTCTCCTCTCCTCTCCCTTACCCAGCAGAGATAACTGAGTAGCCAGAGATATTTTAGGTCACCTTTCACTGCAGATCCACGGACTCTTGCTTTGTGCTCTCTAGAGAAGTGTTTGTTTTAGCCTTATCTGGACTTTCCCTGCAATTCCAATTGCTCAGGACCATGTGGTTCTGCTTCAGTGATACTTTTACGATTATGGTTATGGATATTGCTGGACAGGGAGATTAGGATGATCTTTCCCTGTAAAATAGCATATAAAAGATTGCAAGAAAGAGAGAGAGGGTGCTTCCCTGTGTGTAGAGACAACAGGCTGGACCTGTTGTCCCCACAGGATGTGTCATGTCCTGGTGAAGCTGCAAACGTGGTTTTGCTGGGGTGGTCCTTCCTGGAGGGATCCAGCTCAGCCACAGCAGGACCTTGACCCCTCATAGAGCTTGGGGAAGAGAAAGGCAGCTTTCCCTCCCTTGGGGGAAAAGAAGATGTTCCCAAGTGTAGGCAATATCTGGAGGCTCTGAGCTGTGCCAGTCCAGCTGAAAAAACCCCTCTCTGTGGCCAGACCTTGTTCCCACCAATGGCCTGGCCAGGTTCAGGCAGGAGGTGTGCACAGAAGGGGTTAAATTGCCCAAGAGCTGCTCCTCACCTTTGAACTCAGGTCCAGCCAGAGGTTTTCCTGGCACAGATGTGTTCTCTGGAGGGCCGAGAAACAGCAGCCAGGCACAGAAGAGCAGCAACGCTGGCAAAACCTGACATCAGCAGCTCTCCAGCTCCACCAGAATTGTTTAATTTTGCTCAGGAGTGTGTGGGTTCTGGGCAAGGGAATGGGCCAAGGTCGGTGCTGCTGTAAGGGGGCATGGCTACCCTGGTGGCACCTGCAGGGACACGTGTCTGTGTGATGTGTGTGCCCTGCAAATGCTCCCACACCCACCAGTCCCTGCAGCGTGGCCCTGCTGTGTCCTGCCATGGGCACGGGCAGTGCTGGGTGAGGGACAAGAGCTGCTGCAGGGGGTGACTGCCTGTGGGCACACGGGACAGGGCAAGGGCAAAGTCTCACCTCTTAGACATGGGCAGGGCAGGAGGCTAACCCTGCTCACACCTACCTGTCCTACTCGTGTCATCATGGTGACAACTGCTCACCCTGGTCACCTCTCCAGGGAGAGGCACAGGGCTCCATGGGCACAGCCCTTTGCAGCTGCCCCAGGCGTCTGGTGGTGTCTGATGGTGAATTTACAGTGAGGACCTGCCCTCCACTGGGGATTTACTGGTGGGCTATGTATCCCTGTGCTTCCAGGAAATGTTTTCTCCTGTGCTAGGGAGCCATCAGTGTCAGGGCACTCACCCTGGGTACAGGTAGGGTAAACTGGATTTCAGCTCCTCAAAAGCATCTAACCCCCAAATCCTTTCCCAACAGCAGAAATACCAGAATTTAACAGGTTTTGGGTAAATGTCTTCTGTGTTACAGGAGCCAAACCTCTCAGCTCTCCCATTCCCTCTGTCTGCCAGTCCCAAAGTGTTCTGTCACTGGGGTGATGGCAGAGCCCCCCAGGAATCCCCACCAGGCTGAATGCTGGGTGGGTGCTGCCCAGACAAGGGTTGGGAGCTGTTCCTGTGTCCCAGAGCTGTGCCTGGCTGGCAGGCAGCCACTGCTGCACCCAAGGACTTGTTTCTGCTCTCACTCCTGTGCCCTTCACCTTTGCAGACGGAGGAACATCAGCGTGCCCTGCTTCCCGAGGACACCTGGAGCCAGCAGCTGGATTCCTGCCCCAGCTGCAAGCAGAGGAGATTATTTCAGCTGGCTTATGTTCGTGGCTAGGATGGAGCCTTCCTCCACTGCCCTGGGCAAGACAAAGGGTAATGCTGCTGGGTAGCACGGTGCCACCGAGCCCCGGGGGTGGTGAGGGCATGGAGAAGGCTTCCCTGTGGAGCTCTCCCACTAGTGTTGGGCTGCAGAGCCTTCCTGGAGGGCTCCAGCCGGGCTCAGCCTGCCCAGCAAGGGCTGCAGGGAGCCTGGTTCCCATGGCACACACAGGGGACTCATGTCTGAGGGCAGGCGGCAGCTTTGCCTCGCACAGCTGGCCCTGAGTGACACCCAGCCCTGGAGGGTCAGTGATCCTCACAGAGGGGGTAGGATGGACAAAACTGACCCAACATCACTTTGTCCATCTCTATCTGTCATCAGCTTAGATGGTTTATGCATTTTAGCTGTTAAAATTTTCCTTACAGGATCCTCCTGCTTTCTCCTCTTTAGATAGGAAGTGGGTTTTTAATTAAAGATGACTTTTTCAATGGAAATTAAATCAAGTAGATTTAGTTGATAACACCAAAGTTTTCATTAAAGAAATAAAAGCAGAAGGCATTGATGAGAAAATGTAAGTTAACTGATGAAATTATTCTGAAATTTTACCATTTGAATGCAAGTGGAGGCAAAGCTGGAGAAAAGAAAAACAAGGAATATTCTTAAAATATGTCAATGCTGATGGTTGGAGAATATTGGCTGAGCAAAAAATCAGGTTTTGACCTGAAAGAAGGTGATATTTCAAGCAAAATGCTGCTGCCCCTCCCCTGTTATACATGGCACCGAGCACATCAGATGTTCCTGATGATCTCCCCCTGGCAGCTGCAGTTTGGGGTGAGGGATCCATCCCATGATGGCCAGCCCTTCTGCTTCCCACAGGGAATGCTGCCCACAGCCCAGCTTTTATCTCCTTGCACCCACCACTGAAATTGCTCTAGAAGCTGTTTCCCTGCAGCTGCACACAGGGAGATTTTATAGGAAGCTACAATGGAAGCAAAAAGTGACTGCTTTATTTTTAATGAAGAGAGAGAAGACATCAGCCCTTCTCCAGGTCTCCTCTTGCTCTGAACTCAGTCTCTGGTCTCTCAAATCACCAGGCTCCCCATGTGTTTATGTTCACAGTTAACCGTGCTGCAAAGCACCAGCCTGGCTGCCCTGGCTCCAGCCCTCCAGGGTCCCTGAGGACACTGAAAAGCAGCTTCTTCAGGGTTTGACCTGAACCAAATGCCAGTTTTGACCTTCCTCCAAACCACTGGGCAGGGGACAAATTTCCAGCTGACTTGTAAAAGATTATTCAGAACACCTGAGCTGCCTGCCAGGTTGTAATTTGCTCCTACCCAACACCTGCACCTCTTCTTCCCCACCCAAAGCTATCCCTCCCACATAAATTCTCACTCCTTGGCCATAGCTAGCAGGTGTTTCTTCATTTTTTGCAGCTGGTCAGCTTTTCCTGCTCCCTTTAAAGTGCTCCAGTGAGCCACTAGCAGTGGTGTGATCACTTTAAGAGGTTGAGGGTGATTGTGTTTAGAGGCTCAATGAACTGCTGCAGGAAACAAAGCTCTTCCCCTCGGGGTTTTAGGAAGGAGCTTTGGACTCCTGGCCTAACAGGGCGGGCAAGGAGGGCTGGTGCAAGGATAGAAAGTGTGGAGAATGAGAGGTCTCAGTGCTCGGTGGTTGTGGGCTGCTTCCCATCCTTCAGGACTCAGCCCCTGGGAGATGTGCTCCCAGGTATGTTTGAGGACTTGGTTTTTATGGAATTATTATTTTGCAAAGTGCTTCAAGCTTTAGCCACCTGCTGTTTTCTTTAAGTTCTGCATGTAGCTTTTCTCTAAAATGTTGAGAATTAGTTGTCTCCAGCTTGCTCTGAGCCAGAGCTGCTTGGCTGGGTTCCTGCTCTGTTTTGCAGTGTCCCTGAGATGTAGGGAACAGGCTCTGCAGAAGAAAATTGGACAAACCGGGAGCTCTCCAGAGGGTGGCTAAGAAAGCTTCCTGAAATGCAGAAATGCTTTAAAGTCCTTCCTCGCCTCTTCCTGGACTTGCTGTAGTGTCTCAATGGGAATGAAAGTGGAGTTCAGTACTAGCTCGCAGCTATCTCTTAGATCTGTAGCAGGGGAAAACTTGAGCCTTTTTTTCTCTCCCCAGCAAAAGCACGTGTTTGCAGGAATCCTCCTTCCCACCTCCCTCCCTGCTCTTCTCTGAGCTGAAACTGGGGCATCCCCCCGCTAAGCTGAGAGCAGCCCCTGAGCTGGGTGAAAGCTGTGGGCTGCCTTGGTGCCCCTCTCTCACCCTGCCCCTCCAAACTCTGCATCCTCCAGAGCATCACCTGCTGTCCCAGTGAGAGCCCTGCCAGGCCTCTCCATGCTGGCAGGCGGCCCTCCCCAGAGCAGGAGGGGACGAGGGACTCGCTCGGAGGGGTTTGCAATGTAGGTTAGGCAGGGAAGGCTGCCGAGAGCGGTGACATCAGGGAGGAGGGTGGGAGCAGCCCGCGGATGACGAGTCTGTGAGGTTGTGTCTCCGTGCAAGGTACGCGTTGCATTAGTAATGTGTTTGTAGCAAATAACGCTGGGCTAGCATGGGAATGTGGGTCACCACTGCCAGAACTGTGCAAGGAACAGGGAGCTGCTCGTGCTGTGCTGGGAAGCAATCGTATGTTACTGAGGCATGTGTGGTGGGGGAGGTTTAGCTGCAGTAACTGCTCCAACTTGTAAGTAGCAGCTTTCTGCTGTGTGAGTGGGTACTTCCTGCCTGGGGGGTGCCTGTGGCCGGGAGTTGGGGTGAAATGGCCTTTGGGGAGGGGGCAGTGGCATGCAGGGGTTTGTGTTCCTGGTGTATAATAGTCCCACTGCGTTGGGGAACTCCTAGACCTGCTTGCTGATGCTCTCTGTGGCCCTGGCCGTGCCTGGAGCATCCGTGCTGCACCAGCAGGCACGAGGAGGGATGCAGCCGGGCATGGATAACCAAGGATTCCAGCGTATCTTCGTGACCTATTTCTGGTTCTGTTGTTCAGTGTGTGTGCTCAGGCAATCTTTGTGCTTTAGGGGAGTAGGGTTTGTTAGTGATAACGAAAAGCCTGTTTGACTGCTTGTGAGATTTAAACCACAAACTAACCTGGTTTTGAAGGTGGGCTGGGGAAAGTGGCTCTGAACCTGAATTGAAAGTGATGTGGGTTGGGGATATACGCATCCTAAAAATGGGTATGGTACTTTAGTGCCAGAGACCTTAACCCCAGAGTGAGTCCCTTTAATGAAAAAGCTGAGTTGGAAAAGGCTGCCCTTGGTCAGCAGGGACTTGTTGAGTGGCTTCACTTCCAGCAGAGAGGCAATGGAGCAGAACAGGGCTGGTGGAGGGAGGCATGAATGGGCTGCCAGGCTGAAAGGGGCTTCTGCCTAGCTGCAGGTTGCTAAAAAAGGCTTGTCCAAGCCCTTTGGAGTGAGTCAGGAACTTGTCCTGCATCCTGTGCTGTGAGTAAGTACCTCCAAGGCATGTGGATGCATTTCTATGGCTTGCCCATGTGCTCTCCAAGATGCCCAAGCAGTGAAATTTTCATCTGTGCCTGAGTCTGGGATCAGAACAGTGGCAGCAAGCTGGCCCTGAGGCCAAACTCAAGCTTGTGGGATGTCAGATTTGGAGGAAATGAGCTGTATCACCTGATGGAGCTGAAGGCAGTGAGTGGGAGCGAAGTGTTAGGTTGGGTTGCTCTGGCAAAAGGCTCCTGAGCAGGGCTGGGAACCTTCAGTCCTCCACCTACTGCTGCCATGTGCAGCTTGGGGCTTGTCCACACACACCTGTGTGCCCTGTGCCAACCTCCTCCTAGGCCTGGATCCTTCAGTGAGTGTTGTCTGCTCAGAGACAGCAGCAGTGAGTCCTGCTGTGGCCGTGGTATCTGCCCAGCCTTCGAGGCAGACACAGCCCCAAGGCAGGAGTTGGATGACCTTCAGTGGACCTCAGCGAGCCAGGGAAAGGACTATGCCCAGTGGGAGGAGATGGGGCTTGATCTGTCTGGGTGCTGCCTGCATGCTGTCCCTGCTGGTGGCTGCCAGCTGGGACAGGATCTTGGACTCACTGCAGGGCAAAGTATGGACAAGGTCAGGGGCTCAGACCAGCCTGGTGTTGTAAGTTCTCTCTCTGCATGGTTTGTGGGCTTTGCTTTAAGTTCCTGCTTTGCCTTTCTTATCCATTCAGAAACTCTAAACCCACAGCTTAGTTTTTTGGCTGCTCATCAGAGCTGCCCCCAAATCCCAGATCTGCTGGTGGAGCCAGTTCAGGCGTTCTCAGGAGCTCACAGGACCCTCTGCCTTGTAGATTCAAAGATCCATGCAGGAAGGGCTCTCTCATGGGTTTGTTTGCCTCAAAACTCATTGTCCTACATAACCCTTGCCCAGGGAGATGGGCTCTGGAAGTTGGTGCTGTCCATTCCCTGGTCTGTAGAAGAGTTATTCCAGAATGACCACTCTCTTGTGTCTACAAAGCCCCTCCTTTTTAGATGGAAACACATTTCTGTGAATGGTTTGATTCCTACATTCCTGTCAGTGGCAGAACTGAGGAGTTAAACTGAGTCCTTAAATAATTTTGGTGTCTACTCCTAAGCAAAACAAGGAACTCCTCTGTACAAGCTGTGCTCCTTGGGCTTCCCTTTGGCTCAGCCTGTGCAGCAGGGAGCAGGCTCAGGGCTTCCTCTCTGTGAAGGGGGAGGTGATGATGATGATGATGAGTGGTGGCAACTGCCTGCACAGCTGAGCAGCAGGGATGCTCCATGGTGGGAATCCCAGCTTCTGGCACTGGCTATGTGTCCTTGGGCAAGCCACTCCTGTGGTGTGTGTGTGCTGGCTTACCTCCTGCAGGGCCTGAAAGGTTTCATTCATGTCCCTAATTACTCGCAGAGTCCTGAATGGAAGGGACAGTGGATGTGCCAAGCGTGTGACGTATCCCAGTACAACCTCGTCCTTGAAAGCACTCTCCTTGTCCCCCCTTAAGACACAGGGGTGGCTTGAGAAAGCTTGACAGTGGTGCTTTAGCCTGAGTCCCCCCAGCCACCAGAGAGGGTGTCTGTTTTGTGGCACTCATCCCTGTCCTGTGAGCTATTGAGGGCTCCTGGTGAGGCTGGGAGGGAAGATGTCCTGGTTCCTATAATTTCCTGGTTATTTTGGTATGTGAGTGGAAGGGGGAGGAGGGCGGCTGTGGAGAGAAGAGCAAGGTCAGTGAAGAACAAATGTGCCTCTGTGCACTTGTGATCACACTGCCAGCTAATCGGCTTCGGTGCTCCAACTTTGCTCACAGAACTCATCAAGCACGGCCGGGAGAGGATAGAACAAACCATCAAGGCCTCCAGCTCCAGGCTCTGCTCGTAGTGAGTATGAAACCCTCCCAGTGGGATGGGAGCCCTTTAACAGCTCAGCCCGACAGGCCCTGTGCTGGCTGGGTGGTGGATGGAGCCGGCTGGCACCGGGCAGATGTGGGCAGTCCCTGACACAGCTGCCAGTGGCTGCTGCTGCCCAGCGGCTCCGGCCATGCTCAGCCTGGCTGTGCAGGAGGGCTTGCTTTGGGATGGCTGGGGGTCCGTGCCTGGTGGTGTGTGGGGGCAGAGAGTGGGAGCACCCACAGGTGAGATGTGGGGAGGCTGGTGGGGTCTTTGGGCCCCCTTTTTGAGAGGAGTAGGGCAGAAGGTGGCTGTGGGGATAAGAGCCTTCAGAGTCTTGATGCAGTATATGAGTGTGGTGGGGCTGAGGGGGAGTCCAAGCTCTCTGGGGCACGGGAGAAGGGAGCAGAGCTCTTTTTTTTCATGTTATTTTCTTAATTCTGGCTTTTGCAAAAAGCATTGGGGAACTCTAAAAGGCAGGAATCCCTGGTGATGTTTAGGCAGGATGGTTCTGAACCAACAAGTGTCCAAGTCTGACTTCTCCAGCCCTAGCAAAAGCTGCACCAGGCAGACAGGAGGTCTTTAATGCCTCTGCTCAGCAAGCCTGCCATGGCAGCTCCTCTTTCTTGCAATGTCAACAGCCCTGAGCTGCCCTGGTATGACCTGGCCTGGGGAGTGGCCTCTGGCTGCTGCCAGCCCCATGGACTGTGGTGGCTGGACCCAGCTGGACTCTCCTGGCTGCCCTGTGGGAATACTCACTGGGCTGCAGCATCTCTGTGCAGTGGGGAGGGGGCTGCATCTGCATCGAGAGGGGTCTGGCCATGGCCAGGAGTGCTGTGACTTCACCTGGCCTGGGGCTGTGCTGGTCCTCATGTGCTCGTGCAGTTTCTGCTATTGCAAGTCAGGGGCTAACATTAGATATGCTTGTTCACCCAGGAACCCTGTTTCCCCAGTCTCCTGTCAGCACATGGTGCTCCCTGCCTCCCCCAGAGTGCAGGCATCCCATCCTTTGGGGATAACAGTGCTGGGGAGCTCAGCTGAGCCCCCCTATGATGGAAGGGGTGCACACACTGGGGTTTGTGCTACTCCCTGGCAAGTTAATGGTGTGAAGCTGTTTTCTCACAGATCTTTTATTCAACACTGACTTTTTCTTCTTTTCCCAAGTGCTGAGAGAGTTGTTTTTTTAATGGATCGTTCCCGGAGCCCAGACAAAAGCACTCAGGTGAGATCATGGCTCTGAACAAGCAAATTCTCACCTTTGGGACAAAGAGGGCTGGTGCCTTTAGATGAAAAACAAGGAGAGAGCCTGTGTTAGCCTGCTGGGAAGTCTTACTGCTGCCCCGTCTTGTGAGTGATGTTGGGTGGAGAAAAATAGCAGAGAGGGCCTTTTGGCCAAGGTGTGATGTTCCCAGAGTCTGGGGAGAGTAAGATTCCTAGGGAACAGGAAGAGGAGGAAGAGCCTGTGTGTGTATCCCCTTGTCTTTGGGAAGAGGGAGGCTGCATCTCCGTGGTGCTNGAACAGGAAGAGGAGGTGCATGTGTGTGTATCCCCTTGTCTTTGGGAAGAGGGAGGCTGCATCTCCGTGGTGCTGGGTGTGCATAAGGCCATCTAAAGAGACCTTAAACGTTTGCTGAAGTATCCACTGGGTCTCTTGCCAATGGGTGTTTATCAATAGCTCTGTGTGAGGGATGCTGTGCTGAGGAAGGGAAAACCCAGCTCACAGCACAGTTCTTTTGACTAAAATTCTTGTTATCTTCTCTAGCCTTCAACACCAACTGACAACATCAACCTTGGACCTTCTGCTAACCCCAAGTAAGCTCTCTGCAAAGCCAGGTAGGGTGTGGAGATCTGGCAGGGGGATGCAGATGGTCCCTGTGTGTCACAGGGTGGTGTCTGCAGGAGTTTGGACAATTACATTTCTTGGTCCTTAACATCAAATGTGTCACCAATGCACCAGCTCCCAAGACTAAGCAGTAGGTGGTCCTTGTTATAATCATCCTCTCCTGGCCACGCCTGTAGCCCCTTGTCCCTTTTCTTCTGAGAGGCAGCAAGGGAAATTCTTCCTCATCACTGCTGGTTTCCTGACTATCTTCCCCTAGAAACAGGGACAAACTGTGTCCCTGTAAAGGCATCACTTTGTCCTCACAGGTGCTGTCACTGCTGCTGAGGAGTTGCTCATGCTCTGCAGGCTGCACGGACATGCAGAGTGTGAATCCTGAGCTTGACCGAGGGTCACCCACCAGCGCCCTTTAATCCCTTTCACAAACACTCGTCTTTCCAAGCAGGAACTCTGCTTTGATGGTGGTGTTACTGTTGCATGTTTCTCTCCCAGAAACATTAACTTGTTTCGTTCTTGCCCAACAGTGCCAAGCCAACAGACTTTGACTTCCTGAAGGTTATTGGCAAAGGGAGCTTTGGAAAAGTAAGTGGGTTTGTCAGGTGGGCTGTAGCTGTTTGGAGGCAGTTTGCTGAAGCAGTTTCTGGTTGTGTCCATTGCTTGCACCTCTCCTGAGGTGTTTGGCCCAAAAGAGACTAAGATGAAATAAGGCCTGAGATACTGTTATTAATAGTCCATTCTAACTTTAAGGTCCTTCAACCTCCCTAAGGACTGAAGAGTGGGGTGTTTTATGCTCAGGCTGGTGATGGTAAAGAGCAGTGCTTGATTCAAATTAAGTTTCAAACTTGTTCAGCAAAAGATCTCCAGAGAAACCTTGGAGATAGCCAGAATTCACTTTAAATGGGACTGACCCCAAATGCTCCAAAACTATTTTCTATTGTGGAGATATTGTGTGTTTTTCTTCTGGTAAAAGTGCTGGGAATCAAGGGGGCTGGAGCTTGGTCTTTAGAATCCTGTACCTGCCCTCTGAAGTAGTTTTCTGTGTACAATCACTCACAAGAGTGTTGAGCTGATGAGGAAACACTGACCAAGGTGAGACAGGGAGCTGTGAGCAGGCCCTTCTATTGCAGGTGCTTCTGGCCAAACGCAAGTGTGACGGGACTTTCTACGCAGTGAAAGTCTTGCACAAGAAAACCATCCTCAAGAAAAAGGAGGTATGTGTGTTCTCCTGGGCTCTTCTGGAAATTGTGATTGGTGTATGGGCTCTCTGGGTAATGCAATTGGGGTACCTGGCATTCAGGTGGGCAGTTCAGATGTTAAATGTGGATTTGCCTGTGCCATGAGAACAAAAGAACAGGGATTAATGGGGTCAGATGGGCAGCGGTTCTCTTTTTGGGGATGGAAATGACCCTTGTGGGCTCCCAGCTTCCACCTGTTTTGGAAACAGCAGTGAGCCCTTAGGGCAGGCTGGGCTGGGTCCTTGCCTGAAACCCTAATGCCTTGTCTGCTTTTTGATAGCAAAACCACATCATGGCAGAACGCAATGTGCTCCTGAAAAATGTCAAGCACCCCTTCCTTGTGGGACTCCACTACTCCTTCCAGACCTCGGAGAAGCTTTACTTTGTGCTTGACTATGTAAATGGAGGAGAGGTGAGTGCACTTACAGGCTTTGTTTTAATCCTTTTTGGTCCTTCACAAACATGCTGCTTTATTTAAAGCTATTTCTTGTCAGAAGATAACGATGTTGAGGGATAATGTTGTTTTGAGTGGCAAGGAGCAGCCAGGGATACCTGGTAGGATACCTCACCTGTAAATTGAGTCAAGATCTTGCTGGCTATGACCTTAGTCAGATGATTCCCAAAGTAAATATTCTGAGAAAAGCAGTATTGAGGCATTTAAAAAACTTGTGGAGAATATGGGAAATATCGGTGAGCTTTAGGGAAACCCCCCTGTGGGCCAGCTCTGGATCCATGTCTAGTTCTTAGGGATGAACCTATTGCAACTTTCTAGACTTTTTCTGTCCTGTAGAAGCTTACCCTCCCAGCTGTCTTCCTCTGCTATCTGATACTGGCTGGGAGGTATTGTTAAGGTGAATATCTTGCCCAAACTGAGTTCATGCTGGGGACCTTTGCATGTTTAGCTCCCTGCATGTACCACTTCTCTTGGCCATAATAACATTCTAATCAGCCTGTGGATTGTAGTAAGCTAGAAGCTTAACCTGGTCGGCAGATGACGGGGGATTTGAGAATTATTAGTTTTTGTGAATGATGAGGAAGAGAAATAAAACCATTTCTAGAAAGGTGTTTGGATTGCTTAAATTCACTTGGTTTGGGCTTATTTCATGCTGTTCATGTGCTACCAGCTGTAAATCATTTTTCACTTATTTAGCTGGCTTTCAGCCTTGCTCCAGATTAGCCTGCATTTATTTAGAGACATGATAAACCCTCTCACCTTCCCACAGCTCTTCTTCCACTTGCAAAGGGAGCGCTGTTTCCGTGAGCCCCGGGCACGATTCTACGCTGCAGAGGTCGCCAGTGCCATTGGGTACCTGCATTCCTTAAACATCATCTACAGGTAAGGCACAGGCACCAAGCCTGCCCGGGCAGGGGATGCAGTGCTGGGAAGTGAAATGCAGGACTGGAGCAGCTGGAGCACGCCCTACCCCAGACAAGACAATGCTGCTGGCACTTTGCCCTGCAAGAGGGTCTGCACAGGACCTGAGGGGCAAAAAACCATTCTTTCCCCTTCCCAGTATCAGTCTGAGAGGATTAAGTCCAAAGACATAAAATAAACCTGTCTCAATAAGTAAGAAATTATTTCTCGGTAACAATTTGTGCATGGAAATGCAGCTAACACCTGAAGCTGTGTGAAAGCAGCCTGTTTATGTTTGCATGTATGTACACTGGTGGGAGTCTGCAATTTGGGAAGGTGTTGGTGATCTGGCTTTGTTAGCTCCTGTTCTTAGCTGATGCTGTTTCAGATTCATGTTTTCTAAATATCTGGCCAAATCTGCTCAGACAGCACTTTGTCTTGCAGGGACTTAAAGCCTGAGAACATCCTCCTGGATTGCCAGGTATATTCACAGCTTGAGCTGTCTTCATGCTGGCTTTAAAGATATCAGAACCACAAGCAGAGGACTGTGGCTCTGCAAGCTGGACCATAGCTGACATAATGGCATGGATTTTGTCTGTCTGCCCCACTGCACTCCTGTGCAGACACTGGAGGGATGAGTGGGCTTGCCCTCTGAAGAACTGCGTGGTTTTGGGGCCCTTGGCTCATTCCCAGAAGCTGGGACCTAACCTGTGGGCAGGGATCAGGGGGTGAAGAGCAGGTCTCTGCTGCAGCTCTGGTGGTGACTGTTATAGAAATTGGCCTGGGATAAAGCAGCAGAAAGTCAGAGCATTGCTGGATCTCTTTGTGGCTATCTAGCTGTAGACAAATGAAATATAAGAAAAAAATCTAGACTTCATTTTTTTCTACAGGCTCCAGCACCTGTACTATAGGATGAATATAAGGGGAGAGAGGGGAGGTGGATGAGCAGTATTGAACTAAAACCCACATGAGAACTAATGCTCAGGCAAATCTTTGGATTTGTCTCCTCTCCAGAAAGAGTGGGACAAGCTGAAATCTCCCTTTTCTTTAGGGACACATAGTATTGACAGACTTTGGACTCTGCAAAGAAGGAATGGAGCAAGAGGAGACAACTTCTACCTTTTGTGGCACTCCTGAGGTACTGGGGCCTTGCTGAGACCTGGGGGGCTTGGAAACCTTCAGACACTTGGTGCTCTGGGTCTTGGGCTTATGCAACAGCTCAAAAAATTATGGGCTCTCTGAGGTTGTCAGCCTGAAGCTGGAGTTCAGAGAAGGCCTTCCCTATGCAGCAGAGACAGCCCTACCTGTAACAACACAGCGGTTTTGGGGTATTAATGAGAGATTGGGGCAGGGGTTCCTGCACTTGGAAATGGCCAGGCTTGTGAAAATAGCTGTGGAGGTGGAGATAACCTTGTCCCTGAGAGCAGGATGTTTGCCTGCTCTGAGACCCCAGAGGTGCAGAACAAGGAGCCTGCTGGTACTGGCATGCACAGGACCTTGCTGTGCTCGCCTGTGTCCTTGGTGCATGCAGGAGCTGCAGAATGCCCTGTGCAGAGGAGGGGACCAGGATCCCCCTGGAAAGTGAAAACTGCTCAGAGGGGAGGAAATGTCTTTCCTCCAGTGCATTCCAACTGGGTTTTGTGAAAACCTACTTCCTGCCTGGCTTCTTGGAGGCTTTTTTTGCCTGCTGCTTACTGAGCCTGAGGATTTTGGTAGCACTTCATACCTGTCCTGCTGCTTTCCCTGGGCAGCTTGACAAAAAGGGTCTGTAAACGTGACACCTTTCAGCATTCAAGCTCAGCAGAAGTGGGCAGGAATTTCCGTCTTTTTTTCAGTGAGGTGTCACTTACGCAATAGCACAGCATGAATCAAGTAGGAATGTGTGAACTTTGTTTTCTAGTTTTGGTGTGTGTTGATGTTTTCCTGCTCTAGATGGAGCCTGATAGTACACAGAGGTAATTCTGTGGGAAACTATTCTGCAGACTGCTCAAATTCTTGCCTGTTACTCCTTAGTGGAGGCTCTTGGGTTTTTTTCTGCTTTGGACAGACTTACCAGGGCTGAAAACTGCAGCTTTTTCAGAAATACAGGAGCATTTTAGAGGTGTGATGTGTCATAGTGAGACAGGATTGCTGGCTGAATTGTGGCAGGTGGCAAATGCTTGTAGAAATCCTCTCTAGGAAGAGAACCTCCTGTAGCCTGCAAGGACACTTGGAGGGCTTTGGTAGGTGTCTCTCAACCCCATTGCTCCAAAGCAAGTGGAGAGTTTATTGGACAATACTAGGAAATGCATCTGTGGTATTCCAAATGCATTTACTCAACTTGAGCTGCAGCCAGATTTCAGACTAAGAAGGGCAAAGCCCCCCCTTTATAATATGACTCCAATATTTCCTTCTGACTTCCCAGTACCTGGCTCCTGAGGTGCTAAAGAAGCAGCCCTATGACAGGACAGTAGACTGGTGGTGCCTAGGAGCTGTCCTCTATGAAATGCTCTTTGGACTGGTAAGTTTGGGAATGGGCTGGTTTACTTTATATAATGGAAACTTTACTGCAAAAGCTGTGGTGTGAGGTTGGTCTGGTGTTCACAAGGTACTTGATAGACAACTAAATCCTGAATTAATGATCTGGTTCAATCCTACCACTGCCCTTTTGAGCAGAGGTGTGGCAGGTCTCCCTCACCTACTCACTGCAGGACTCATTTTGACCTGCAATGTGTGGCTCCTTCTGGTAACTCATGTTTTACCTGACTGCTTCTCCTCTCTTTCAAATTAGCCTCCTTTTTACAGCCGGGATGTGTCTCAGATGTATGACAACATTCTCCACAAGCCCCTACAGATCCAAGGAACGAAGACTGTGGCAGCTTGTGACATCCTTCAGGGACTTCTCCACAAGGACCAGAAGAGGAGGCTGGGTGCCAAAACAGACTTTGTAGGTGGCCCTCACTATGAGCTAGAGGGAGAGAGGATGGATGGGAAAATTTCTATTCTGAACATTTCTTTCATAACAACACTGCCTTGGAAAAACTCCCACACAGTCTGTCCCTTCAGCCTCCTACAGGGGACACATGGGGTTGACTTGGATTTCCAAAGGGAGAGGGGTGGTGGCCAGCTAAGGACTCCAGTGAGCGATGGGTCCTTTCCCTTCAGGGGATTCCTGGACCATGACCCTCATGTATTAAGGATTTGTGGACACGAGTATGTGGTAATTTCAAGTCTTTCTTCAACCACTTAAAGCTGTGAGACCAGGTGTTGGAAAAGGAGGGTTGGCAGAAGACTGATTTTTTTTTTTTTTT
>VYXF01012897.1:34027-46162 GCA_013397295.1 Polioptila caerulea | reverse complement strand
GGACGCAACCCGCGCATGCGTCCGCGCGGAGCGTTGCTAGGGCGCGCGTGGTGCCGGCGGGGCCGCGGTGGGGACCCGCGGGCGGCCGGAGCGCTGGCGCTTGCCCGCCGCTCCCCGGAGCCCTCCGGCAGCCCCGGGGGAGCCTATGGAGAGCGGCCCGCGCAATGCCATAGTGTTCAACGTGTCCAAGGGCGAGAGCTTCACGCCGGCCGGCGGCTACAAGGCCCTGCGGAAGAGGCTGCGCGGTAGCTGGAAGGTGCAGAGGTGAGCGGCGGCTCTCGGGGCACGCAGAGGCCCCGGCGGGGCTGTGCGGTCTGCGCTGGGTACCCGGGTGGCCCTTGGGGACGGATCTCGTGAGCTGAGGTCGCGCTCTCTCGCCTTGGTCGCGCCCTGTTGCGTTTTGTGCCGCTGTGGGCTGCTGTGCGTGGCTCTTGGGAGCTGCAGCTCACCTGTGGGGGAGATGGAGTGTGAGTTGGAAGGGTGAAGCTCCTCGTACCGATTTGTGAGTCTGACTCGATTTGGAGTTTGGGACTAAAAGAAAACGGGGCTTTTGTAGATGGTGCTGTTTATCTGACCGCTGCAAAGTGGCACGGCGTGGAGCTGCTGGGGAGAGGAGCTCAGGGCAGGGTTCTTCCCCCATGTAGTGCTGGCCCTGCCCAGGGAATGGTCCCGGCCCCGAGGCTGCCAGAGCTCCAGGAGCCTTTGGGCAGCGCTGCCAGGGATGCCCAGGGTGGGAGGGTTGGGGTGTCTGTGCAGGGCCAGCAGCTGGGCTCCAGGATCCCAGTGGGTCCCTTCCAACTCATTATATGGAATGTAGCCAGATCAAAAGGGAGAAAAAGAAAAATTATAGTAAGCTCCTCAGGTGTAAAGTTTAATATCAGCTGTGACAACCTGCAGTAGTTCTGGATCTGCCACAGTGCCTTGTCATAGGAGCATTACTATTTAGCTGGCTGACATTTGTAAGGATTATTTTTGCTCAAGTTGTCAACTTTAAACCCAGATAAAAGGATGCAAAGTGACTGAAGTGATTTGCTTTGTGTTCATTTGCCAGTCCTTTTTAAAAAAAACAAAAGGAAAAAGTTGTGGTTCAGGACTAAATCCAAGAATAATGCATGTCTTTATTCATCTATTCATAGCTTAAAAGATGAGATCACATCTGAGAGACTGTTTGGGGTGAAATTGTGGATTACAGCAGGACCAAGAGAGAAGTTCAGTGCTGATGAGGTAAGAAGTCAGTAATTGTTTTCGAGTTAATTGTGTTTTAAAATTTGCTTAAGTAGAAAAGAACAAGATAGAAGACTTTTCTGTAATGCTGCTTTAAATGAATTCATATCAATTGGAATTTGAACATTTTTCTTATAGGATCAAGTTAAATGCAAGCAGTCAAAATCGTTTCTGTCCCCTCATCTCAATATAACTTTGTACAGTTTTGTATGTAGCTTCTAATGTTTGTTTGTTTGTTTTTTCCTGGATCTTTGATTTCTAGTTTTCCGTTCTGAAGAAATTCCTGGAGGATGGTGGGGCCATCCTGGTGATGTTGAGAGAAGGTGGAGAGTCCCGGAATGGCACAAATATTAACTTCTTGTTAGAAGAATATGGGATCATTTTCAATAATGGTAATGGGACTCACTGCTACCTTTAGTCATCAATTTGCAGCAAAATTGAAAGAGCAGGTTCAGCCTTTGTGGATGCAAGCCAAGCAGATCTTTCTCACAAAATATCTTTTGATCTAAAAGATTTTTCTTTAACTCTGCATGCACGTGGCAGGGTAATATTGGAGCACAGTAAAAGCTTTCCATGGACAGAGTAGATGGACAACTTAGCCATTTCTATTCCTTTGCTGTAGTTGTTAGTTTTAATTTACTAAAAAAAAATAATTCTAGGGAAATTTCTTTATTAAAAAGCCCTTCATTCAAAACATTTCCCAAACATTTTAAAGGACTGAATCTCTTAATGCTCACCCTGAGTAAGAAGTGACACTTTTCTTTAGCAGCCCAATAAAATGTCATCAGTTTTGTGCTGCTAATGTGGAAAAAAAACCCAATGACCCAAGGCAAGTGTGTCTCAGTGTACATAAAATATTTGGGGTCTTTGGTGGCTTTTCTAGGCTATGCCTGTTTTTGCACAAATGGGATTCAATTCATTAAGTGTTTGGAAGATGTATAAAAAAACAGAGGTGTCAAAGTTGATACAGGCTGTTCTAACTGGATCATCTTTTTGTCTCTTTTGCTTTGCAGAAGATGGTGATGTGCTTAACTTTTTGTATTTTTATTTGAATTTGCGAACATATTCCTATCCTAAATCTATTCTGTCCAAAAGGAAGCAGTAGTGAAGGCTGATTTTAATTCTTTTGGTAGCCAAAAGCCAGCTTTGTTAGAAGCAAACACCCAGGGAATCCAGGAGCTAAACTGATTTTTCTTTGCTATATCTAACACCCTGATCAGTTGTAAATTTCTATATTTTTTTCTTTTTTTCAAGATGCTGTAGTCAGAAATGTGTATTACAAGTACCACCACCCAAAAGAAGCACTAATCTCTGATGGAGTTTTGAACAGGTAAATACTTGGGGCATGTGAATCTTCACAGTAAACTCTCGTAATCTGGATTGTTTTCAGTAAGGTTTGTTTTTCAATATCTCCTAGGGGAATCAGTGAAGCTGCAAAGAAAACAGTGTCTGAGACAACAGATGAAGATGGAAGGGGCCATGACTCACAGTAAGTGTTTTCTCTGAGGAAACTGATGTGAAAATATGTAGAAACCTCAGAATTGGCAGTTTTGTGATTAGCAGCAGTACACTGTGCTTATGGTGAGGTTTTCTAATGCATTTCTTATGTTCTTATGCTTCTTAGGTTATGTCTGGGAAGGAGAATCTGTTTAGTAGAGCTTGCTAACCTCTGAAGGAGCAGGAGGGATAGATTTAGAAAGGAATTACTGTTCTCCTGACCAGATCTTTTTTGCCTCTAGTCTGTGGGTTTCAATTTGAGTTCTGTGAATCTGTCCAGCCAGCCTGGTGCACGCAGGTGCTTATGGAATTTCTGTATTTCCTGCAGAGCTCTCACCTTTGTTTATCCTTTTGGAGCCACACTGAATGTGATGAAGCCAGCAGTGGCAATTCTGTCCACAGGGTCTGTCTGCTTCCCACTCAACAGGCCTATCCTGGCTTTCTATCAGCATGAGGTATGAGCTGCCTGGGACACTCCCTGCATTCCCCCTGCCCCTCACAAAAGTTGTGAGTGGCTCTTTTGGGAACATTTACAAACCCAACTCAGTTTTTGCTGCATCTGCAAACTTCAGATGAGCCCAGTGACTTTTTTTATGGTAAACTTCATGGGGTTCAGAAGAGAATTAGTGAGGTGGTCAGCAAAGATTACATATTTTTTGGCTGACTGGTGGATATCTTTGGTTCTTTAAAGTTTTTGGGATTTTTCTGCTGATTTAGCAATAATTTATTAAATGAGATTATCCTTAGCTTTGTAAGTACAGCCTATTGAATTAAAGAAGAGGCCTCTTACCTTGGAACCAGTAGATTTTTCACATGTTGTCTTACTGATCCAGCCCTGTTAATTTATAAAAATAAATTCAGAAATTTAGTAGTAAAGAGTTACAAGCACAGGATTGATATTGTTAATGCATGTGAACAAGTTAACACAACTTTTTAGTTCTTTACTCTGTAGACAATGCAATGCAATAACAATTGCCTCTAAAACAGTGATTTGGAAGAAATTTTTGCTATATTGTATTCTTTGTTGGTAGAGTAATGGTGGAAAGATGGCAGCACTGGGATCTTCCCACATGTTCAATGACCAGTATTTAGATAAAGAAGAAAATGGTAAGATCATGGTAAGTTGGAGCTTTTTGGGAGTTGTTTTTTTTTTTTTTTTTTTCTTTAAAAACCACCTGTTGGACCTTCACAACATTTGCAAAGCACTCCTGATTCACTTTGGAGCAAGACAGCTGTGAAATGGATTCAGTATGGGGATCCTAAGCCAATGCTAAGTGATATTCTTTGATTTATTATCTAATTTTTAACCTTTTTCATGGTATGTTATTCAACAGATTTAATACAAACATTTAAGCATAGTATGAGATTACTTTGATCCTCCTGAAAGTAACTGAGTTTTGCCCTTCCCCAGGATGTGCTTTTCCAGTGGCTCACATCATCAGATATCCACTTAAACCAGATGGATATGGAGGACCCTGAGGTAAGAGAGATCCATCACGAGGAGGTAAAGAACAGTGGGATCTGGCAGCACTGCTCTTGGCACACCATGTGCTTAGCACAGAGTGGTTAACAGCAAGATGTGTGCTGCTCTTGTTGCAGAACCTTTGTTTGTGGTCTAGAGTTGAGTAGATATGTCTCAGGTGTAAAAATTAATGGCCTTAGATTGCTATTCGTCATCAGGTGTAATTTGTGAAAGTCTCTTTCCAATTTGTCCATGTTTATGAGATGGACTGCTCCAGTGGAATGAGTTTGCACTTCACTCTGAGCCCTCAGACAAGGGGAATGTGCAGGAAGGAAAGGCAGATTTCCTGTATGTGAGTAGGGATTGAGCTAAATGTCAGTTTTAGTTGTATACAAATGCTGGTTTTATTTGGAAATATCTTTATGTGATAAAGTTGTATACTCTGTGTGCATGAAAGAACAACAGTTTTGCACAGTTGATTAGTAAGCTGGGTGTTTGAATTTTAAAGAAACCCAAATAAAACACCCATGTGTTGGATGTTTTTACAGCTAAGAGAAGCGTTGGCACAGTTAGTGATCTAGTGAGCTGCACTGCAAAGGGCCATGTGTGGTAAAGAGTGAAAGAATTATTTCTAAGTGAGATTTTAGGTGAGATATAAGGTAGAAAGAGACTGTGGGGATGGGTTGNCTGATTCACTTTGGAGCAAGACAGCTGTGAAATGGATTCAGTATGGGGATCCTAAGCCAATGCTAAGTGATATTCTTTGATTTATTATCTAATTTTTAACCTTTTTCATGGTATGTTATTCAACAGATTTAATACAAACATTTAAGCATAGTATGAGATTACTTTGATCCTCCTGAAAGTAACTGAGTTTTGCCCTTCCCCAGGATGTGCTTTTCCAGTGGCTCACATCATCAGATATCCACTTAAACCAGATGGATATGGAGGACCCTGAGTTAAGAGAGATCCATCACGAGGAGGTAAAGAACAGTGGGATCTGGCAGCACTGCTCTTGGCACACCATGTGCTTAGCACAGAGTGGTTAACAGCAAGATGTGTGCTGCTCTTGTTGCAGAACCTTTGTTTGTGGTCTAGAATTGAGCAGATATGTCTCAGGTGTAAAAATTAATGGCCTTAGATTGCTATTCGTCATCAGGTGTAATTTGTGAAAGTCTCTTTCCAATTTGTCCATGTTTATGAGATGGACTGCTCCAGTGGAATGAGTTTGCACTTCACTCTGAGCCCTCAGACAAGGGGAATGTGCAGGAAGGAAAGGCAGATTTCCTGTATGTGAGTAGGGATCGAGCTAAATGTCAGTTTCACATACAAATGCTGGTTTTATTTGGAAATATCTTTATGTGATAAAGTTGTATACTCTGTGTGCATGAAAGTACAACAGTTTTGCACAGTTGATTAGTAAGCTGGGTGTTTGAATTTTAAAGAAACCCAAATAAAACACCCATGTGTTGGATGTTTTTACAGCTGAGAGAAGTGTTGGCACAGTTAGTGATCTAGTGAGCTGCACTGCAAAGGGCCATGTGTGGTAAAGAGTGAAAGAATTATTTCTAAGTGAGATTTTAGGTGAGATATAAGGTAGAAAGAGACTATGGGGATGGGTTGGCTGTTTCAAATGACAGGGGTGTGTGTCTGTGTGTGCAGATTTCAGACTACACCGTGCTCCCAGACACAGCCGCGCTCTCTGAGCAGCTGCGAGTCTGCCTGCAGGAAGGGGATGAGAACCCAAGAGACTTCACAAAGCTCTTTGATACATCCCTTTATCAGCTGGACACAACTGCCCTCCCTTCAGTTATCAAGTCAGCAGCTGTAATTTTCTTATTACTTACTTATTTATTCCATTCAGTGTTCTGCATTTTTTTGTTTGTGCTTAACTGTGTCTCCTTAAGAGCAGGAAGGACTGAGCTGTAGGCAGCATTTTGAATATGGATGTGCCAGAAGATATATTTGTACAGTGTGGGAATGATGTTTTCTCTTGCTTCTTGTCTTAGCTGTAGTTTCTGGCCTTCTTTTCTCCTTTTTTTTTCTGACTACATGAGATTCATTGTTCTGATATTTTGAGAACTGTCTGCAGTGAATTTGGGCACTTTCTGGAGTGATAACTGAGAGCTGCTTGTTTTCCCACTTTCAAATTACTTGGCATTTATTGAAAGCTGCATTTCACTCACCTTTACATTTCCCAATAATTGTGTTTTGAGGTTAATCAGCTGCTCAGTTTTACCAGTTTGTGTCACTATCAGCTTTGTCCATCATAACTCCCCTGTTACCCAGCTCGTGTCTGAACACATTGGGTAGTGGCAGCTTAACACAGATTCCATGAAACTCTACTATGCTGGGGAAACTCTTTCTTCTCACTCTTGTATTTTCACTACTTGTGAATGCACAGGAGGATCTTGTTCTGACCCCATAACAAATACTTTTTAAAAAAAAATGACTTTTGATTATTGACTTCTTTACAAACTATTTTGAAATCCCAGTTCTGCTTGTTTTGTGCTGGATCACTTTTTCCTCATCCGTGTTCATCCTGCTAGAAGTCGATTGTAGAATTGAGCTGAGATTTTTTTTTAGTCATCTTATATATCCACCTATCTTTATCTTCCTCTGTCACAACTTTGATTTTCTCACTGTAGAAGTTATTTAGTACTGATCTGTAGTTCTCTGAGGTCCTTTTAAAATGGACATCCCATTTTTTTGTTCTGTTACAGTGCAAAACTTAGATGCTGGTGTGTTCACAAAAATCCATCTCTATAGTGGAAATAGATGTGGTATCATTTTTGCCCTTATACTTTGAATTTTTCTTTGCTGCAGAGCTTATGAAGAACTGAATGTGAAACACGAACCTCTCCAACTCATTCAGCCTGAATTTGAGACTCCACTACCTGTCCTCCAGCCAGCTGTGAGTAATCTTCTTGCTTGTACAGTACAGGGAGAACCCTTCTCCATGAAGTTTGGGCTTCATAATCTTGGATGTCTATTCTGGCCTTAATGAGTCTCTATGTCATTTGTTTCATGCAAAACCTCTGTGTGTCATTTCCATAATTCTGTGAAAAAAGTAATGAGAAATGCTGTAGTAATAATTAATCACTTGGGAGCTGACTATACTGCAGGGACCATCTTTTAGGAAAGATCACTTATTTACAGTTCTAATTTAATTGAAGAGCTTCAAAATGTAGTGTGTGGTACCAAAACAGAATCCTTTGTGATAAGCCTTTGACTGAGTAGCTGCTCCCAGTCCTGTGAGATGCTGGCTCAGCCTTCCCAGGGAAAAGAGGCTGTGGTGTTTCAGAAAGCAGTGGTGGTGTAAGTACTGCACTGCCTGCTGCCAGGGAAGAGCCAGCCTGTCCTGCCCTGCCTCCATCTCCCAGATCCTCAGGGGAAGCAGAAAGTGGAACATCCATCTTTTACAGCAGAAGCTGATCAAACTTTTACCAGCAATGTTTGGGCTGACAGCAACAACACGAGCTATAGGGGTGTCAGAATCATTTCAGAAGGCAGGAATCTCTGAGTATCTGAATTTTACTATCGTTGTTCTATCCTCCTTTACCCTGGCCACTGACAAAGCATTACTGGGATCCTTTAGAGCTGCAGGAGAGCAACTGAAAGTGGTATTTTACTCACTGCTTTTTAAAAATTCAGGTCTGATTTGTGACATAAATGGTGCCTGCATGAAACAGAAAATACTCTGACCAGAATTATGTCAATATGTTTTCAGGGTGAGCTGTTAGGGCCAATTTAGTTCCTCAACTCTTAGCCATCACCTGGGTCTCATGAAGCAAAACTGAAACTAAAAATAAGAATGTCTAGTTGTGATGCTGAGTGATGATTCTGGCTGTGTGACTAAACTCTTTTCAAATGTTCAGTTATTTTTACAACATAAAAATGGAATTTTCAAATGGTGCCCCTTTGTTTGATGGCTTTGGAGTTGCTTTTGACTTTTTAAAGGGTTTCTTCAAGTCCAATATAAGTTCAAAATTGTTGTCTTAGAGATCTGTGAAGTGTGAGAAAAATATGTGGCATTCAATCATGCTTTTTCTCTTCAAGGTTTTTCCACCTGCTTTCAGAGAATTGCCTCCTCCTGCTCTGGAGCTGTTTGACTTGGATGAAACCTTTTCCTCTGAGAAAGCACGTCTTGCAGAGATTACGAACAAATGTAAGTGGAGCAGATTGTTTGCACATTTAAAATGAAAGTCCAGTTTTTTTAGAAGAACATTTTTATATTTAATTTGAAAGCATGGACCTCATTTGGGAAAACCTACTGCTCTTATCCTGATCTAAGAAGTTGAAATGCTTTGGAAATTCGTAGCATGACTGTTTGTACCATGACATATTTTGTCTGTTACATGACATTTTATCATGCTTCTGCCTGCTGTTTCCTATACTGTGCATAAATTGCTTTGTGCACTCTTGCTGATGAATTTCACATCCTTTTTATGCTTTGAAGTTAGAATGTTAAGGTTATTCTAAACACCTGGAGAAGATGAGCAGGTCCTGGCTGCAGGAATACATCATGGCTAGTCCACTGAGCTTGGTTATGGGGCTGAACCTCCTAGGATGCCATGAGCCAATGAAGATTCAGAGCAGGTTTTTTGGCCAGCTGCTCCAGATGTGTGATGCTCACCTGCCTTCTTCCCTGGGTGCTGTGCAGGCACGGACGATGACCTGGAGTTCTACGTGCGGAAATGTGGCGACATCCTGGGAGTGACCAGTGAGCTCCCAAAGGACAAGCAAGATGCCAAATACATCCTGGAGCACATCTTCTACCAAGTGGTGGAGTTTAAGAAACTGAATCAGGTATTGTTAATAACAGTTACAAGTGAGTAGTTGGTAGTAGCAGCAGTGAGGGTGGTGTGTCATTGTAGCAGCTACACTTGTCACAGGCTAGAGGTGATGTAAGACATTAGCTATGCAATCAGTGAGACCAGTGAAGTGTGATCCAGAGTACTTATGACTGTTAATCTCCATCAAACACTTAGTGCTCAATTTATTAAGTCTCTCATTTATTTTAATTGGGGGATTAGTACATGCAAGTGTAGTTTGTAATTGCAGCTAAATGCAGTTCATTACTGGTGCCTGAGTGAGAGCAGGGAGTCCTCAGGAGTGCTCCCAGCTCTGGCCAGTGCTGCAGTGCACAGCTGACACCAGCATTGTTCCTCAGGAGCTGCACTGAAATACAGCTGTGCTGAAAGAATTCTGCCTAGCAGATTGGATGCTTCAAAGTGTGTTTGGAGCATATTGGCAGGGCAGCAGTTTGAGCTAGCAAGAATTGCCTGTTTCACACGTGGTCTAGTTAAGCCAGAGATCTTACAGTTCTACCCTCTTGTTAAAACTCTTTTTTCTTCTTCTTTTTTCCTTCCTCTTCCCTCACTTAAGGAACACGATGACCCAAGTGAAGCTGTATTCCAGAATGATACCTGAGACTTGGCTTTCCCCAGTTTGAGACAGACCTTCTAGGGAAAATGTATTTTTCCATTTTTAAAGCCTCTCTTTTCAGTGTATTGATTAGGACTGTCTCAGTAGTTCACTGGATGCTTGGATCATTTATGTGTGGTAGTTCAGATAATTAATGCCTTCTGGGGAACTGCTTGTATTTCACAAGCACTTTCCAAAGAATTTCTTATTTTTCTACTTCTTTATTGAATCTGTAATTTTTTAATATATTAAAAATAATATACCAAGAAAATGTGTTTTGGGTCCTTCTTTCTGGCTCCAGCATTTATTTTCTTGTAGTTAAGTCTTACTGTTGGTTCTCCTGGTGTATATGAAATCCTTAATTGCACTGTGAGAAGGGTTGTTATTTTGGTTTGTGAACTGAGGACAAAAAAATAGAGCCATAATTTTAACAGGAGCTGCTGAAAATACATTTATCACCCTGAGGCAGCCTCCTTTTGTCTCTCTGCCAAAGAGAACTAAGGAGAGGTGAGTTTGCTACTGCAGAAATAATATTTCTTCTGAGGGAGGGAAGATTTGAAATTAAGCAATAATGACATTGTTGCAGTTTGCTGCCTTACATCAGACTGGAACTAGAGAACTTTAAAGAGAGAGGACAGCACGTGGATGAAAACCTTAAGATTCAATGGATCATTATTGAGAAACTGTGATACTGCACAGAAACTCAGGAATATTTTCACTTCCAGTTATTTTATATCTAGCCCACTCCCCGAGGTAGTGAGTTCAGTAATGCACAGGAGTGGAAATTGAGGTTAAATTCATTGACTGTGAAATGTTGAAGCTCAATGCACAGCAAAAATAGAGCCAAGGAGATCAGTGGTGAGAAGGAAAGATTTGTTGACATCATCATCACCACACCTCTGTTGCAAGGACTTTTTATTTTTATATTAATGTGGTGAAATTGCATTATAAGGCCTTTTTTGACTGTCAGTCTGACACTCAAATTGTTAAATTCTTCCCCCACTCAGACCTTCCATGACTTCTGTGCTTTACCTCGCTCTGCTGGGGTTTTTAAAATCAGAGCTGCTTTTTGCAAAAAATCTGTTCATCTTTTTATCCCCCCAAAATATTTTTTTACTTTACATTTTTTCGTGCTTCACATAGCATCTTGGCACAGGTTTTTCTGAAGGAGGTGTCCCAAAGCCCCTGACACAGTCCTGCCCAATATAGTGTTAGAAGAAGTGGTTGTATCTCTTCCCCCACTGCAGCCATTCCTTTTTCACAGCAGCATGTTGGAAATTTCTCATTTCTTCCCCTGTTTTCCTTCAAGGCCATGGTTGTGTTTGTCACCCAGAGCACTTTGTACATTCCAGCTCCAGATTTACACAACAAGCCTAATCTCTTCTCCTGTGCAGTATCAATACTGATCAGTCAGCCAGCACAGACTGCAGCTGAACCAACCCCTGAGCGCTCCTCTTGCTAATTATAGCTCTGGTTTGTACTGGTCTGGGGTGTTTATTCTTCAAACTGTAAATAACTTACTGTTTCCCAGCCCTGTTTCAGAGTTGTTTTGTCACCTGTTCCTGATGTTGTAACAGGGTTTAGAAAAAAGCCATGTGAGCAGCCAGGGGATACAAGCAGCTCCTTGTTTTCTGGGAGTCTCTGAGGCCTCTCTGACAGCTGAAGAACACGTTTTTTCACTGAATAGATGGGTTTTTTTGACTAGTATGGAATATAGGTAGCTCACATCTCTCTGTTCAAACTCCCTTTGGCCCTCTGGAAGTATTCAAACTTACTTTGTAACTAGAAACACTTCCATGGGATAACTAGAAACAAGCCATGGGATTGTGATACATGTGAAATTGATGGCTGACAGAATTTCAAAGGAGTACAAGGAGGTGAGCGCTTTCCAGAGGCGAGGGGAGGCCACAGGGCAGGTTAGGCACGTAGCTAGCAAGGGAGTTTATATATTAATTAAATTATTGCTGTGATTCACAGCTGTTTGGTTACAAGCAGCTCTTGCTGCTTTCTCTTTTTTGTCTCTGTCCTCTCATGCAACATGACACATTACCCCTTAATCTGCCCCGAAAAGAAGAGGGGGACAGTACAGTGGTTGTTCAGCAAACCATCAAGGTCCTGCAAAGTGGTTTTAACAAGTCCTCCTCCCTTTCTTTGCTGTAAGCAGAGACAGGTGAGGAAAATTAGGATTGTGTGAGTAGAGTGAGATCTAACAGGAGAGCATGAGAACCTGTAACAGGACGGTGCCGTGGTCTGGGCTCCTTTCCTTCCCTCGGAGCAGGGTTGGGCGGCTCAGAGGAAATCTTCCTGCGCCGTGGCAGGTGCTGCGTTCCCGCGGCCGGGCAGGGCCGGGACGCCCTGCATGAGGCAGGCGGGTGGCAGGCCGGGGGTGCCCGGGGGCCGCTCCCCGCTGCCAGGCTGCGCTTTCCCGCTGCGCCAGGAGAGGGATCCGCAGCCCCGGGCGCGCCTCCGCCCGCGCTCCCGGCGGGCAGCGCCGGCCCCGCAGCCATGGCCGCGGGGCTGCAGCC
>VYXF01012897.1:0-31144 GCA_013397295.1 Polioptila caerulea | reverse complement strand
TGGAAGCTGTCCAAGGCTGTCCCGGGCCGGTCCCGGCTCGGATGGAAGCTGTCCAAGGCTGTCCAAGGCTCTCCGGGCTCCCTGAGGGTGCCGGGGGCGGGGCTGCCGGGCGCCCTCCCGCGCGCGCCTCTTTGTGCGGGCGGGATGCGCGGCGCGCATGCNCCGCTCGCCGGCCGGACAGCGGGATGCGGGATGCAGGGCGGCGGCTCCGCCCGCTCTGCCCGCTCGGGAGCGCGGGGTGAGCGGGAGCCCTGCTGCCCGCACCGCTCCCCGCGCCCCTCCGCGCCGGCCGTCCGGGGGCTGCTGAGCTGTGCCGGGAAATGGTGCCGGTGCCCAGATGCAAAGTCCATCCCGAGGGACAGAAGGGGCAGAAGTGGAAAGAAACGCTTTTTCCCCTGCTCTGGGCAGAATAAAACTTTCCAGCAGGCGCTGGAGCCTGAAGTTGAGGATCTCCTTTCAGTCTGGGGTGTGTGGGTGGGTGTCGATGAGGTTGGGGCTGGCTGCTGCAAGGGAGGATCTGGAGCTCTGCTCTGTATGGTGGAGGTTGCTCCGTCTCCTGCGTTTTTATCAGGTAGAAATTTTAATCTTCCTTTATTCACCCCTAGTGAGGACCAGGATGAGCTGCATTACCAGGATACCGATTTGGATGTGCCGGAGCAGCGGGATGGCAGGTGCAAAGTCAAGTGGACACCAGAAGAGGTGAGAGAGAGAGAGCCTGATGTTTGCTGAGAGGTGCTTTGGGGTGGTGCCTCTGACACGGCACCCTGGGCTTGGGTGACTCTGCCCTAGTCCTCACCTGCTGGCCATGATCTCACCTCCTCCTGTCTTGCTACTGGAGAGGACCATGTGTCTTTTGTACTGAGCTCAGGCCTGAATGAGGCTCAGGGGTTCAGGGCAGGTTGAAGTGTAGCCTGAAGAGCAAGACCTCACACGTTTTTAACTTAAGCCTGTGAGTAGTGAGTCCAGGGTGCACAGAGGGGTCAAGATGATGGCTGAGGCCTCCAGTGAACTGAAATGTACAGTGGAAATGTACTCCTTTTTCTGAAGCAAAAGCAGGGAGTATTGACACTTGGGATCATGGCTTAGTCATCCTGGCTAAGAGCCTAAAATTAACTGGGATATTCTCTTCCTTCCTCCCAGTTTCACTCTCAGTTTTGTGCTGTGTGAAAACTACAGCTGGGGTGAGAACACTGAGTAGGGTGGTCCTTGTGGAGGGATCAAAGCCTTGGGCTCATGTTGGGCAGGGAATAATTTCATTATTTCACAGACAAGGACCTCTCTAACAGGTTTTCTGTGAGCTGTAGGTGTTTGTGCACCCAGGCTATAGCAGGGATCACAAAAGAGATGCTGTAGAGCCCTGTAGCTCTGAAAGACAGAAGAGCACCAGGCAGGTGGTGATACACTTCAATCACCTCTTTATTTTCTCAAGTCCCACAAGTGCCCAGCAGGCAGTGTTTCTTAGCAATCTATAGGAAAAATTCTATAGGTAAGAAGAAACAAAGAAAAGAAACCTAACCCCCAACAATCAGTCAGCTTTCCTGGCCAGACAAAACCAGTGGCTGAGCTGGGAGATGGACTGTCTGGTCAGGAGTGTTCTGGAGCTGGGTAAGCAGGCCCTTGGCCACAGGGTTTGAATCAGATTGTAGAGGAACAGAGCTGAGCTCTTGTTTTGTACTTAATGGATGAGCTTATCCTAGTGCCAAGCTCAGAACCAGTCTGTTCCATTTGGGCTCCATGTGCTGGGGGGCTGCTAAACACTGGTGTGAGCTGCCTTCTCTCCTGAACACACAATGCCAACAAAACCTTGACAGTTCAAAACATCTAACTTGTTCTTTTAATGTCATCAGCCCTGCAGTGTGTGTTGCCTCAGTGTATCTGAAAGTGAATGGTTTTGTCCTTTGCAGGATGAGCAGCTGAAGATGCTAGTGAGCCATTATGGGCAGAATGACTGGAAATTCCTGGCCAGCCACTTTCCTGTGAGTGACCCCGTGCCCAGCTGGGAACCCCAGTGTTTGCATGTTGCTGCTTCTCCTTGTGCTGATTCCCTGGATCTGTGCAGTGGAACTCTGTTCTGACTTCATAGCTCCAAGCTGTGAAATGGGGCTGCTTCAGGGCAGTGAGACCATCTTGCATAGAGGGCTTTCCAATCTGCTGGGATGAGAAATTGAGGTTCCTGTCCCTGAGTCCAGTGCCCTGGGCCTAGGACCTCCACGTGTATTCTCTATGTGCTTCTGCAGGTGTTCTGTGGGTATGTTCTGCAGGTGTACCTGTGTGTATGGGGACTGCTGTCACTTTTGGAGCCTTTTGGGCCTCTGGAGCCTCTGGTCTAACTCGAAGTGTTCCCATCCCTGTTCCCAGAACCGCAGTGACCAGCAGTGTCAGTACCGGTGGCTGAGAGTGCTGAATCCAGACCTGGTTAAGGGCCCATGGACCAAAGAGGAGGATCAAAAGGTAAGTCAGGGCTCAGGGGATCAGAGTGTTGGACTGTGTCTGCAGAGAGGGTAGAGATGCCAGACTCATCCTCAGGTGTTGTAAACTGTGTGTAATTGTTCCCTGTGGTGGATACCTGTGAGAGCAGCACTGTCTGCCCTGAGCAGCCCAGGCAGCCATGGTTGGGATGTGATGTGATCTAGGCCTTCTCTCTTTGACACAGTGCTGCTATAGTAGGCTGCCAAGGGAAAGAGCTGAAAAGGGAATTAATTCATCTGCCTGCTGGCAGGTCTCCACCTGGTCTGGCCAGGTTGGATCTAAGAGAAAATAAAACTGGCATTTCCTATGCCACAGTAGGCAGCCTGAGCTTGGCTGGGTGAATCATGACTTCTGTTTCAGCAGTCATGTTTCTCTGTTTCAGTCAGCCTGTTTCTCTGCTGATCCCAGAGTCAGCTGAGAGGGGCCAGCTCAGACAGACTCATCATCTTGATGTACTTAAGAAAAGTCGGAGTAAAATCCAAATTTTGCTGAGGTTTTCTTGGTACAGAACATCCTAGTTTGGCAGATTCTCTGTAACACTCCTGCTCCCCACTTCTTTCCCTTTTGGTCCCATTATGTTTTGTCAAGACCTAAGGAAGCTTCTCCTGATGTCGTTCCCTGTTCTTACAGCAGAGCACTTGTTGCCTGCTTTCCCCTTCCCTTTGCATTGTCCTGACTCTGCCAGCCTATCCATCCTGGCCAGGCTAGGCTCCAGCTCTCTCCTCATTGCTTTGGCCCAGCTCCTTGGCCTCAGTTTGGCATCTTTTTCCTGTGCTCAAAAGGTAAGAGTCTGCAGCGAGGGCATTTCTTACTTGCACATCACTTCTACCTGCATCTTTCAGCTCAGCACAGCTGGCCAGGGTAGAAATGTTCTTTGAGAGCTCTTCAGCCAGGATTTTGGTGGGCTGAACATTGCAGCAAGTAGATTGTTTCATCCTGACTGTGCCCCGGATACTGTAGGAGCTCAGAATGGATTCAGTGCCCAGAAGCATTTGTGTTGGGGCTCTGGCAGAAGTGACAAATCCCTGGGTGGAGAGTAAGAGGCAAAGTGGACAGTTCTGAAGTGAATTTGGATCTCTCCCTGCATGTCCTGGTGCTGTCAGGGCACGGAGCTGCAGCCCTGTGTGTCCTGGGTGTTCCACACTGTTAAAGGAGCAGCAGGCCAGTGCAGAGCTGATGGGGACAGCTGTCACACAGCCAGGTCCTTGGAGGTAGGGAGGACAGAGGAGCCTTGGAGCAGGTGGGTCTTGGCCCTTGCTCAGAAATGGGAACCTGTTTCTACATCTGGGCACCTGCCAGTCTCTGCCCCATCTTCTGTGGGGGGTCATCTGCATTCACAGGTGCCTTGTGGCAAAATACCTGCATGGAAACAGCCTCTTACAGAAACATGGCTGAATCGTTGCTCCCATGAGGGTTGGAACACCTGATAGCCCTGCTGGGTCCCTCCAGCTTTTCCTCCAGAGGGGCCTTCCTTTGCCTGCCCTTACCTGGTCCCAGGAGAGGCGAAGAGCAAAGCCTGAAGATGACAGTACTGACCTTCCCCTCCTTTATTCCATTTCCTTATTTCCCTCCCGCTCTCTCCAAAGGTAATTGAACTGGTTAAAAAATATGGCACCAAACAGTGGACCCTGATAGCCAAGCACCTGAAAGGGCGGTTAGGGAAGCAGTGCCGGGAGCGCTGGCATAACCACCTGAACCCTGAGGTGAAGAAGTCCTCGTGGACAGAGGAGGAGGATCGCATCATATTTGAGGCCCACAAGGTCCTGGGGAATCGTTGGGCAGAGATTGCCAAGCTGCTGCCTGGGAGGTAGGACCCCTCTGCTCGCTGCTGCCTTCCCTGCTGGGTGGCCCGTGGGGATCCGTGTGTTAGGCTCTTGGGATGGGGCTGGGGAAGGTGTTGGAGCTGCCAGCTGTGCTTTAAAGCTGCTGTAAGAGACTGTTTGTTCCCTTTGCTTGCTCTGCAGGACCGACAATGCTGTGAAGAATCACTGGAACTCCACCATCAAGCGGAAAGTGGACACAGGAGGTTTCCTCAATGAAACCAAGGAGTCCAAGCCTCTGTACTTCCTTGTGGAGGTGGATAACAAGGAGAGGCAAAGTCAGACGACAGCTGAGAGCCAGGTACTGCACTTGCAGCATGCAGCTGGGTCAGTCCCCTGCCCTGCTAATGCATTCTGGAGATCTTCAACTACCCTTCTGCTCCCTCTCGCTGCCGTTTCCACAGCTTGGTACCTGCATAGACAGTCTGTGCCTTCCCCAGCTTCCCAGATCTCTCCCTCCAGGAGCTAGAGGTGCTATGGGAGGCTGAGTGTTATCCAGACAGATGACAGCAGTCTGCTAGAGTTGTTACCTTGCCAATCCCAGCATCAAGTCTGTCTTGGACACTGAATACTCTTTTGGCTCCATTGTGCTGTTGCTGGTGGGGGGGAGGCTGCTGCAGACAGTGTTTGTGTGGGAGCAGGGTGAAGAGATACTGTGTTCCTTTCCTCTAAAAACGGAAACAGAGAAGTACACCCAGTGATTGCTTTCATCAAGAAAGCAGAGAGTTTTTGAAGGCAGGCTCCTGGTAAATAGGAAACAGAACTAGTGCTACATGCTCAGCCTAAGTACAACTTTCTCCTGGGACACTGTTGAGTGAAATCTTGAATTAAACAGTCTTGTGCTCATTATATTGCATGGACTCCTTCTTAGGTAGTGTATGGGACAGAGCAGTGAGGGAGAATGAGGATGTGAAACAAACCCAGTGGCAGGTAGGAGAGTGGGCAAAGCTGAAGGTGTCCAGGTGCTGTCTGTCCCCAGGACTTGACACTGTCCCCTTGCTTTCTGCTGATGTCTTTATTGTATGTGCTAAGAATGTCCTGCCAAACTGGCCGGTGGATATCTCTGAAATAAAGGAAGAAGATGCCAGTGATGAGGAAGTGACGGGTGTGCAGGAGCTGCCCTCGGAGCTGCCGGATGCAGGAGTGGCAGAGCAGAACGTGGAGGGCACCCCAGATGATGCAGTGCCTGATGATGGCTCTTTATCTGTCGAGTCACCCTACAAATGGGTTGTTGAAGCTGCCAACTATTTGTACCCAGCTTGTGCCCCAGCCTTCAGTGAAGCTCTGGACATGATTGAATCTGTAAGTAACAGACCCTTGTTCCTGCAGTTACTGTTAGGAGACTGATCCTCACCCTTTTTGTTTGAGTGAACTTACTGGATCCCCTGGGTCTGTCATTACCTTGCAGCTTCCCTCTATCCCTTCCAGGTCTGGATTTGACCTTTCCAGCTCTGCCAGTATTGCTGTGGGCTTGTAGATTTTCATAGCTGGGTGTCCTTGTGCATGGGCTCTGCCTGTGTGGGATGCTGTAAGTGCTGGCAAACTTGATTTCAAGCCCCTCTTTGTCAGCCAGAGTGTCCCCAGCTCTCCTTTTGTAATGGTTCTGGCTCATGCTCATTGGCTGTCCTTTCTGTCCTGTCGTGGGGTGGGATAGGACAGGACAGACTGGGAATAGTCAAGCCCATTGTACCGTGCAGGACAGACCCCTTCACGCTGGCATAATTGCCACCATATGCTTTCAGTGGAGGTAGCTTCTCTGAAATTAGTTATTTTCAACCAGTCAAGCAGTGCTGAGGTCCCCTGGGTGACAGAGGCACACCAGGGTGGGAAGCTGGCTAAAATGAACCATGAGAGGGAAGTTACCTCTACAGCCCCCAGCCTGCCTGAGGCACTTATGATCTGTGGAGTCACTTTGCCTCTGTACAGGAGGATGGTGTGCCTGAGGCTGAGCAGCACATCTGTGGGCCCTTGGGGGCCTGCTTGTGTGGTGCTGGGTGGGTCAGAGCTGCGAAGCAGTTCATTTCTGAACTGGTCTGGTTAGTTTTGATCTGCTTTCAGCTGTGCAGGTGACCCCAGAACCCCATGCCGAGCTTTACAGGTGTGCCCAAGACTGTGGGTTGCTCTTGGGTGATAGTTCCTTGGTTCAGTCCCTGTTCCCAGCCCTCTGCCCAGCTGATTTTTTTGTCCCCTCTCTGAGGGGGTGCAGCTGTGCTGTGAACCAAACAGGGAAATCAGCCTTGCATAAGTAGAAAAACCTGCCCCATGCACAAGCAGCAGCTTTCAGCTGGGTCAGGTCCTTGCTCTGGCTCCAGCTGTGCCTGTGGCAGAGGAGAGCAGGGCTGGAGCTGTCCCTGGCCAGGCTCCCTCCAAAGCTTGGTGCCATCTCACACCCCCACTTATTTCACCTCCCAGTTCACCAGTCTGTGTGCTCAGCTGCCAGCCTGGGCTGCTGCTGACGCTTTCCCTTGGGTGCAGGACCCAGATGGGTGGTGTGACCTGACGCAGTTTGACCTGCCCGAGGAGCCCTCGGCCGGCGGCAGCAGCGGCAGCGCCAGCCCGGCCAGAGCAGCGCCCGGCCCGGCGGCCCCGGCCCTGCCCAGCGTCACCGAGTACCGCCTGGACGGCCACACCATCTCTGACCTGAGCAGGGGCAGCAAGGGAGAGCTCATCCCCATCTCCCCACACGCCGAGGGCAGCTTTGGCACCCCGCCCTCGGTGCTGAAGAGGCAGAAGAAGAGGAAGAGCTCCCTCTCGCCCGTCACGGAGAACGTCGCCAGCACTAGCATGTCCTTCCTGGACTCCTGCAACAGCATGACACCCAAGGGCACCCCTGTAAAGACACTGCCCTTCTCTCCATCTCAGGTATCTTCTTGCCCTAATGTCATGTATTCCTGTCAGCTCTGTCAGCTTTGTGCTCCTCCTGCCTTGAAGGAGGCCGTGCCAGTGTGCAGAGCGTGTTCCTGCACTAAAGGAAGGCTCAGAGCTGGTTTCTGGCACTGCTTCTCTTCAGTGCTGCCCCTCCTGTGGGAGCAGCACCTGTGTCTCCATCTGGGAGTGGCTGCAATTTTAAGAAAGCCCTGTTACCCTGTGTGAGGGGCAGGACATGTGCCCAGCGTGAGGAAGGAGCCCCATCTGCATACCAGGGTATGATGGAGAGCACACTGCTGCTGTCCCCAGGGCATTGCTGCCCCAGCTGTGGGCAGCAGAGTGGCACCAGTGAAAACTTGCTTTCCCTGTCTGCAGCTCAGACAGGCTGGGTGGCAAACACCTTGTGCAGCTCTGTCTTGCTGTGCCTCTGAAAATGCTCCCAGCCTTGTCTTTGTTGCAAAAGGGACTCAGGATCTTTCAGCCTTTGCTGTGACCCCAGAGTGTCCACACACGTGGTCTCCAACACATGTCACCTTGGAGCACTGTGGTGGTCAAACCCATGAGTGTCTCGTGGAAGTGGTGGAGTTGTGCCTATAAATCAGAATAAAGGCTGCTGCATTCTCCAGCACAGTTCCCACTGCAGCTCTGTTGTCCAGACTCTCCCCAACTGTGCCTTCCAGGCCTTTATTTCTGCTGTTTCTGCAGCAGAAAACATGGGAGAGGCACCACAGGAAAGTCCAAAATGCACGTTCAGGTGGACCTTGAATGAAAGGCCAGCATGAAGAAGAAATCAGAGTGGGACCCATAATGTACAGCTCTGCAGAGTGTAAAAGGCAGGAATGTCTGGAGTGAGCCTGAGAAGGCAAAGTGCATGCCCTGCCTCAAGCTGAGCCTCAGCCATCAGTGAATGTCACAAACACAGCTTTTCTCTTCAAGAGGCTCTTGGGTACAAACACTGTTCCTTATGGGAGCAGAGCTGTCACTTTCTGACTGTTGGAAGTAAAACCCTAGAAGAGCTAACACAGCTTGTTGTTTTCTCATAGTTTGAGTTGAAGACAGCTCAGTGCAAGGTGTGTTTACTTGTACACTTTGTGTTACATGGATTTCCCTCATGTTTGCCAACCTGAAGTTGGAATAGACTAGCTGAGCTGGGATTACCAGTGCAAGGAGAGACTTTTCTTGCACTCTGTAGTTGGTAGCTGTGATAGTTATATCAGCTCATCCCTTATGGGAAGTGAATAGTCTTTATAAGTGTTGTACCTTCTGGCAACTTTCATGTCTGTGTCTATGTACAGGACTGTGAGTCTGTAACCCACTCTGGTTTGGGAGGGTTGTTTCTACTTCAGGGTTTCCCTCATATTTAGGAAAAAGTAATGGCTTGGGATGCAGTGCTGGGCTGCTTGACACTGAGTGTCTTCAATTTTTCTTTCCTGTGCTGTGCAGTTTTTGAACTTTTGGACCAAACAGGACACACTAGAACTGGAGAACCCTTCCCTGACCTCCACACCTGTGTGCAGCCAGAAGGTGATTGTCACCACCCCACTGCACAGGGACAAGACCCCTCTGCTCCAGAAGAACTTATGGTAAGTCCTCCCTTTTTCACAGGAGTCTGGTCCAGTTCAGACATAGCTCTCAGTCCTGCTATTACTGAGAGGGGCAAGGCATTGATTTCCTTAATTCAGTGTTTTCCCCCTAAAACAGCTTTTCTCTGAGCTGCAGGGAGTGAGTGTCCAGGCTGGCTGGGGCACAGCCAAGTGACCTCTGTTGTGCTCAGCTGTGGGGTAGGTTGTGGCCTTGTGTGGGTTACAGCCTGTCTGATCCCTTGTCGTTCCCACTCTGCTTCCAGGTTTGTCACACCAGACCAGACATATGTGGTGGACAACACACCTCACACTCCCACGCCTTTCAAAAATGCCCTGGAGAAATATGGACCAATTAGACCTCTGGTAATTATTGGGCAGGGCTATGGCTTGTGAGGCTGATGAATGCAAATAAGACTCAGTGTGGGGGGAGGCTGGGGCAGGGCTGTGAGCAAACTCTTATCTGTGCCAGAGCAAAGGGCAGTTTGGTAGTGCCAGGCTGAGAGGAGAGGGGTGAAGGGGACATTGTCACAGTGCTTATTTCATTGTAAGGAGGTGCAGGCCTTTTAGCTCCTTTGTAAACTGACTAAAAATGCCAAAAGCTGCCCTTGAATCAGGCTGCAGTGCTTGGCTGCTGATGACCTTGAGGAGCACGGAAATGATCTGCCTGAGGAGCTGGATCTCCCAGGCATTGTGTGCACACTGGTCTGATGGCACACTGGGGTTCAGCTGATAAGTCCCTCACACCTGCAGATCCTGTAAATCCATCAGGCTAGCAGAAAGCTTGTCATATCTTTTCCTGCTGGGAAGCAAATAGGTTTTTGTGTTTGTCCTCCCACTGAGGGCTCTGCTGACCCCATTGTCCCTTGAAGGAAATGCTTGTGAGCTTAGAGGTTTTTACTGCTTTGTGCTCTCTGCCTTTTCACCCCAGCCCCAAACTCCTCACCTGGAAGAAGACTTGAAGGAGGTGCTCCGAAGCGAAGCTGGCATCGAACTCATCATAGAGGATGATGTGAAGCCTGAGAAACAGAAGAGGAAACAAGGGGTGAGCAGGCTGTGCATCCAGTACCAGCTGCTAAGCTGCCCTGTGCTCTAAGGAGTGTTTTGGTTGGTTTTATTCATCCTGCTCTTGGGCCTAAAAATGTTTTTAGCCCCGTGGCTGCTCTCTTTTAATCAGCAGGAGATGCCTGAGGTTAAGGCTTGCTTAAAATACTGCCAGGAGTGTCCTGGTTTATGATGAGCCCAAGGCTTGTTGGCACACTTGGAGCACCTGGGGCAAGCTGGGCTCCCAGAAGGCTGTGGGCTGGCACGAAAAGTCTCAGTTTCCTGGTGGCCTTCCCTTCCTACTAAAAGCTCTTCCTCTAAACTGCTGGCTCGAGGTGCCAGGAGGGGGGCACTGGAAGCTGCTGTGCCTTGTGGTGGGGAAGGCTGCAAACATCATCTTCCTGAGGTGCTGGTGCCATGCAGAACTGGGGTGACATGGCCTTGGTGTGCAGCTGGGCCCTCAGGAGGGCACTTTTCCTGGGTGCATTCTTGCTGACACTGGTGTTCCTGCATTCCCCAGTTGCGCAGGAGTCCCATCAAGAAGGTCCGGAAGTCTCTGGCCCTGGATATTGTGGATGAAGACGTGACACAAAACCTGCCTGCCCTCCCCAAGACTGTGTGTTTCAAAAGAGCCCAGGTGAGGGGTTGTGTGCTCAGAGCAGGGGCAGAGCTGGCTCTGCTCTGAAAAAACTGTGCAAAGCTGCAGTAGCAGCCTTGGAGCTGCCTTTGAACCATCCACGTGAAGGTGGATGAAGGGCTGGATTTCTTCTTTCCTTACACTTTTTCTCCTGGTGCAGCCTGCAAATTTCCTGTCAAGGTCCCTGAACCTCTCCTCCTCGAGCAGGAAGAATGACAGTGGTTTACTCAACAGAGCCTTTGTGCAAGTGCAGCCAGAGAAAATGTCCTACAGGAAAATGCCCAGCCATTTCAGGCCACCAGCACCGGTAAGCCCTGCAGCAGCCATGGTCTCCCAGGCAGGAGTTTCTCTGGCAGTGCAGCCCTTGTCCCTTGAGGAGTGAGGGATGGAGCTCTGAACTGCTGCACAGGCACCCCTGCACTGTCAGGGCTGACTTTACAGCAAGGCTGGGAGATGCTGAGCCAGAGGTGTCATTTTATGTTCCTCAAAGCCACAGCTGTGGCCTGCTCAGCATGTTTTGTCCTGGATTTCCTCATGGGAATTCTCACCCATCAAGGAATTTGGATGACTGCTCTGGCAGTAAAGTAAACCTTCCTTTTTCCAGTGGGCACTCCTTGAGTGGACAGCAGCAAGCTCACCTCAAGCACAACTCTGAAGTGCTGTACAAAGGTTAAACAGGACGGTATTTCCCACCCCTGTGTTTTTTAGTGTGTTTCTGGGTTGTGGGGAAGGCTGTGTGCCTTAGGCAGCATAGGCTGGCTTTATCCTGCTTTATCCTGACCCTGTGGCAGTAGAGAGCTCCAGCTGGGAGGGCACTACCTTGTACCTTGTGCTGAGGTGCTGTTACAGCAGCTCTGTTCCTCAGCTCTGCACAGCTGGAACTGGGTTGTGCTGGAGTCACAGCAGCCTACAGATGCCCTCTGGGGCATAAACAGATCTCCCTACAACCTTTACTACTCACAGGCAGGATGCATTCATGGAGGGATGCCTCTTATTTGCTGGGCAGTGTAGCTTAGACATGGGGGTTTGGACCATAATTTTGTAGGTGTTTGCTTGGGTTGAGTCACTTGAGGTCTCTGGTAGCTTCAGTGGGGATGGAGACACGTGCTGTCCTTTTTGAGGGGTTAAACTGCAACTGGGTATCCTGTGATGGTGTTTTCCCATCCCAGGAAGGTGTAGTGTTGTCCTCAGGAAACTGCAGTGAGGGGAAATCTGTCCCTGCATTAGAGATATCTTGTGAAACCTCTTTCTTCTGACAAATAAATACCCATCAGCCAGAGTAATTCCTTCCCCCTCCCAAAATAAACCCTTTTTAAACACTTCCATTTCTCCTCCTGTCCTCGCCAGGGTCGTTCTGCTCCAAGAGCTTATAGCTCTGTGTAAATAAACTTTGGGAGTGACTTGGGGGTGACAGGGAGGCAGCTGGTGTGGTGACAGAGTACAGGGGCACAGTGAAAGCCCACTGCCCACAGCCAGCAGGGCTGTCTGTGCTGCTGCTGGGCTTGGGGGATTTATTGTGCTGCTCTGGTGCTGTGGGCAGGCAATTCTTTATTAAGAAAGCTCATTCAGCTCTGGGCTGAGCCTCAGTGGGCCCAAAGCTTCTCTGTGGCTGTGTGGGATGTTCCTGCTGTGGCCAGCACTGGAGCCCTGGTTCCCAGCAGTGCATGTGAACAGTTCAGGGCACTGCCTGTCTCCTGGCTGCATTTGCCAGAGGATTCTCAGGGGTTTTCCTGCAGTGCAGAAACCTCTTGTGGGTGCCCTTTCTGTATGAGACTGAAGCACACCTGGGTTTTTGCACCTCCTTTGTGTTGTGGGACCTTGTGGAAAATGAAGGCACCAGATTGCTGTTAAGGACTGCATTTGATCAAAACAGACCTGGGGCCCAGCAGCTCCTGTAGGGATTGAATTTGTTGGCAATAAACTCCAAAGCTGTGCTTGAATTCTTCTATCCTTCCAGAATCTCTTCAGAGCAGTGAGTTTTAATAGGTTTGTGCTTTGGGGTTTTTGTCTTGAGGCAATTAAGAGAAATCCCTGAAAGGGATTGTCTTGAAATGGAGCACTCACCTGGGAAACTGCTGAACCTAAACCCCAGAAATTACCACCTCAGCTGTGAGGAGTAGCTGGTGGTGGGCAAGTTCCTCCTGGTTCTGAGATGGGTTCTGAAGTCTTATTTCCCTTGTTAGTTTTGTTTATTTCTGCAATCTTTTAGAAAAGGATGTCACAAGATGTTTGTCCTTGCCCTTGTCTGTTGTACACATCCTTTCTTTTCCTTCTGCAGATGACCAGGGCTTGGAAAGCAGTGGCCTGTGGTGGAACCCGAGACCAACTCTTCATGCAGGAGAAAGCTCGACAGTTTTTGGGCACATTGAAACAGAGTCACACATCAAGGACCTTAATCTTATCATGAAGGATTGTTCTGCTTTCTAATTTTATTTTTTAAACTTTTTTAATGAGTGGAGGGGGAACAACAGGAAAAAATATCTTCTGCCAGGCCTTAGTATATGGGAGTGGATTTTTTTTCCCCTTCAGTTCCCAGGTAGATCTACATTGTAATACATTGGGCTAACTGCTGGCTAGTGTGTGGAATGCAAGCTTTGGGATCATTATGGGAAGGCAAACAAGGGAGGCTTGGAGAGCTGACAGCAAGACCTCTCTGCAAGACCTGAGTTCTGGAGAAGTGGAAACAGCAGCCATGTTCCACCTTGGAGCAGCATGTGCAGCAGGTGCTGCAGACTGGCCTCACAGCATCCCTGGATTCCTGCTGCTGCTCTGGTACCTCAGGAATGGCTTTGTGAAGGTTCCTGCATGCCTTGAGTCTCCCTCCTGGCTTTCCCCAGGGGATGGAGTGTCTCCCTGGGCTGGAGGAGGGAGGGTGTGTGGTGCTGTGGGGTGACCTGTGCCTGGAGCCTCTTGCCTGGAGCTGCTTTGTCCTGCCATGGCTCCAGCAGGGGCCTCTCCCCATGACTGTGCTCCCTCTTCCAATAAATGATGGTGCTCACATGCCTTGGACTCTGCCTGTGCCTCACAGCACTTGGGGAAGGCAGCAAAGTGCTGGTTTTGTGTGGGCTCTTTGCTGCCCTGGCAAGTTGTTGGATTCCTGTTGGCTTCTCAGCATGGAGGAGAAGGGATGTGCCCCCCACACACACTCTTGGCTGTTTCATCAGCTGTTCAGAAGTTTTGGCTACTTTATGGGCAGGTGCCAGGATGTGTTTGAGTCGGGGTGGATGGAGGCTGGAGGGAGAGCAGCAGCAGTGTGTGATGTAGCACAGCCTTTCTGTTGTCCTTCCTTTGGAGGATAAAGTTGCACCCACATAGTGTGGGAACAGTTGCACTGCTGTGGTTTGAGGTAGCCAAGGATGGAATGTGGGGATCTTAGCAACATATTAACTTTGCAGTTGGAAGAGTGTTGGAAAAACTGAAGAGCAGCTCAACAGAAGCAGAAGAGCTTTCTGGTGAGCTGGGATGTGCTTTCCTTGGCCAAAGCCATCCTGGCAGATCTGCCTCTGGCTGGGGGTACGTGTTGGGGGTTGGGTTACTTACAGAATTTTTCCCAGAAATTGCTAGGAAACTAGTTACTGGATAGTTTGGGGAAAAAAGTGACTGAAGTCAGGAGAGGAGTCTGGCATCTGGCTACACTTTCTTTTGAGGAGTTTCAGAGGGACAATGACACCGGGAGAATAGAGGCAGGTAAAGGACAGGAGCTGGCCCAGCTGGGCTCTCTCACTCTCTGGTATCAGAGGGCATGGCCAGGCTGTCATTTTTACTGCAGGGAGAATTCCCCAGCACTGCTGGAGCTCAGCCCTGAGGGACCTACCCCCATCTCCTGTGCCCCAGCAATCCTGAACCTCACCTCTCCTGCCCTGCTGTTCCTCTGCTCCTGCTCTGGGTTTCCCCACACTGTGTCCTGCACATCCTGCCTGGCTAAAACTTCCACAGCTCCAGCTACTGCTGCCAAGCTTCTGATACATCTCATGCAGCCCCCCGGGACTTGTGCTCTCTCCTGCCGGCTGTGACGGTAACTGCACCTAAGGGGAAAGAGCCTGTGGCCCAGAAAACTGTGACTGGGTCCCTGGTTCTGTTGGCAGTCAATGCCACAGTTATTGTTATACACCCTAGTAAAGAACTGCTATCCCTGTCCTCACCTTTTTGCCTGAGAGCCCCTTAATTTCAAAATTATAACAGTTTGGAGGGAGGGTGTTTACATTCTCCATTCCTTCCCTAGCAGACACCAGCCTTTCAAACTAAGACAACACAGCAAAGATCTGTTCACCCCAGGTGGAAAACCAGAGCTGGGCTGTACAAATCTCATTCTAGGTTGTGGCTTACGCTGGAAATAGAGCAAAAAAATCCTTACTGACAAACTTGTTAATAAAACCTTGGATCCTGGGAAATGAGGGAGGTTTAGAAACCCAGTTCATTTTTCATTTTTACAAGCTCAGGGCCAGAGCAAATCCATGAAGTAATTTTTATTTCTGTTTCTCAGTGCTGCAGTGTTTGCTTTGGAAAGACAGCTGGGACCACTTGTCTGAAAGCCTGGCTTTAGCTGCTCCTGTTCTGGTGTTATTTTAAGAGAAATCGTCATAACCCCATCCCTCTCTGCTTGGGCTTTGGTGGGCTTGGCTGTTCCTGTACTGGGTGACTGTACAAACCCAAGCCTGGAATTGCAATTCCTTCCTGGAGCTGACACGAGCTGGGAGCTCTGAGCAGGCAGAGTCTGCCAGAGGATAAATCAGGATGTGAGCCTGGCACCTCTGTTTGAGAGCTGCCCCCTAAATTAAAGGAGTATGAGACAGAATATTAGCTGCTTCTCTGAGGCTGTAAATCCAGGCTGTGCAGGCTGTCCTGCTTTGCAGAATGCTTATGGAGAAAGATGGAGGGCATACCAAGGTCTAGAGTAGTTGATGATAAAAAAAGAGAATTAGTTTTTAATTGGAAAAGTGAGCTTCCATTGTGGAGGTTGCCAGCCTGGCTTGATTGTCCTGGGGCCCAGGAATAGACATTGCACTACAGGTGAGGTAAAAAAGGTTGCACTTGCTTGGTTTTTCCTGGGAATTTGGATGATTTCTTTCCAGTAAAAATCTCACAGAGGTTGAACTTCATGCTGGCTGTGGAGTTACTGGACTCGAGCTGGAGACCCCTCTCAGTCTGAGGCTCAGTCTCAGGCTGATGTCCCTTGGTGGCCTCTGCAGTAACACAGAATGGCACAACCTTCGTTCACAAAGGGAAGTCTGGATGTTTATTTTAGCTTTAAGTCAAAGGCCAGGATGAAAGTGTTCTGGGAGCATTGGCTGTGTGTGGGAGGAATCCCCTCCCATGGCCCAGCTTGTTGCACAAACCCCATGTTGCTGCTTGATTTTAGTTTTTCTTTTGGTAGTTTGCATTCCACAACAGATCAGGTGACTCCCTGGTTGAGTCCTGACATGGAAAAAGGGTTGATTTTTACCACGAGTGGAAATGGAATATAGCTGGAGCTCCTGGGTCATGGCAGTGCCCTGACTGCTAGCAGGACATTGTTTCCAGCTGGAAGAATAAGAATTAAGAAGTAAGGAGATTAAAAAAGGATATCCGTGTTTTTTTATTGGCAATCTTACTTTGGATGATGCCTGCTGGGGCTGAGGAGCTCTGAGCTCACACAGCTCCACGGGCAGCAGTGTGGGAGCTGCTGTGTGTCCCTCCAAGGGCTCTCAGCTCGTTCCTGCTGCTTGAAGGGATTTCAGCACCTTTTTATCTCGTTTTCACAGCTAATTCTGCAAAAACCTGTGCAAACAGGAGGTTGTTCACAGGGAGCTCTTTGGTTCCACACCCTTGGGGAGAGACATCTGACCGTGGAGGAATGCAAGTGGTGAACAGAGAAATTCCTCATATTTTGGGCATTTCTTGCATCGGAAGGAAATACAAGAAAAAGACAAATGATGAGGCTCAGCTAGGGAACAGGGTGTAAGACCAGCCCTGGCAAAGCAAGAGCTGTGTGGGCACGGGATCCATGGTTTGTGTTGCAGGGCTTTGGAGCTCCCCGGATGTTGGCAGCTGTGGCAGGAGATGCTGCTGCAACCCAGCCTTGCCCTGGCTGCAATTCCTGCTGCAACCCAGCCTTGCCCTGGCTGCAATTCCTGCTGCAACCCAGCCTTGCCCTGCTGACCTTTGGGAGTTCCTCAGTAACAGGAATGATGGCACAGAGCAGAGGAAATTCCCCATTACAGGATCATTCGTAGCTCAATAACAGTTGGCTACACCTCAGTGAGGTTCCATGAGCTTTATCACTGCTCACTGCAGGAAAGGACCCTGTGAAGAATGCAAGGGGATGCTGAGGCTGGGGTGGGGAGTCCGGGGTTCCTGCTGTGCCAAAAAATGCTTTGATCCTGGGGATTACTGACAGCAGCAAAGTGCTTCCTCTCTGCCTTTGCTTATGGTTTTTATTGAGCAGTTGCTCAGCAATAACTTCGTAAAATTTCCTGTGTGCTTCTTTTGATGCTCTAACCTGTGGGTTTAGAGGTTTGGGAAATTAAAAGGCTGATTTTAGCTGGGCAGGCAGATGCTGAGGATTAGCTGAGCAGCTCCTGGATTTTGCAAGAGATGGGGACTGGTTGTGCTAAGAGCTGGCTGCAGCTGGATGGGAAAATAACTGTGCTTTGGAAACTTAAAATCCTGCCTGCCCCTGTTTCTAGAGTGAGGAAACTGCAGTTCTACATCTCTGCCTGAACAGAATAATCAAATGTTAAAATAAGGTACTAGGTCAGGGGGAAACATTTTGCTGTGGAAACCAAAGGGTCCAGGGTGAGGAAATAAATGTTTCCACTGGGAAGATGTTAGGAATGAGAAATTTCAGGGAGTTAAAACCCCTGCTGTGAAAAGACTTGGCAAAACTACCCAGGGGACAAGCACAGGCTCACCTCCCCTGGCCATGGGCAGCCTCTGGCCTGTACAAGTGTGGCTGGCAGTGGCCAGAATCATCCCCTGGGCTGTGTGTGACCTGGTGACCTAATAGCTTGTGAAAGGCAAATCTAACACTTTATAGCAGGTTTGTGTTTGTAAATGCATTATATTTGCTTTTGTTTTCCCAAGATAGGAAATAGATGCTGTAGGAAAATAGATGTTGCATTCCTAATCCTCCTTAGAAATTTTCAAAACTTGTTCAGTTTTGGAATGCTCATTCAAAGCTTTGACTTTGAGCAAGGCAGCCAGCCCAGGGAATGGGATGCCTTGTATGACAGTGACGTCTTTAAAGATGGGATTTGGTTTGGGTTTTTTTTTGTTTGTTTGTTTTTGGTGCTGTGCCCAGTTGTGAGTTTAGCCAGGGGCACTGGGCTGCTGAAAGTGCTCAGTTCAGTCCATTGGGGAAGGGAGAGCCCAGTGCCTGGCTGTGAAAATAAAGTGAGTTACCTGTAATTGTACAGGAGCTAACAGGTGCCAAAATTGCTGTCAGATCTGCAGAAAAGGACCAGATAAGAGGAAAAAAACCCAACAACTTTCGATTCAATTCTGCTGATGCACTGGTGTATTGCCAGGGTCAGAGTCAATCGAGGTTTGAATTAAGCCAAAACGGCCCCGTTAATGTCTAAATCTGCCATTTCTCAGGCCCTGCAGAAGCGGACACACACAAAATCAATATTTGCTCTAACTGTGGCTAAGTTTTCTTTACAGATTAATTTCTGCCTCACAATCCCTGCAGCTCTGGAGCCCTCCGTGCCGTGGCTCCTGTCCTGCCCCGGGGCTCCCTCCCAGCCCTTGGACGTGTGAAAAACCTGCAAAACCCACCCTGCTCTGCCTTCAGGGACGCACCCAGCACCCTTCCATCCCAAGGAAGGAAATCTTTGCCCCCTCTCTGGGTGTCGGGCAGCTTTTTTTCCAAGTCCCACGCCGTGGCAATGCAGCTGGACTGACACCCAGCTCTACGCGGCAGCCCCGTATTGAGCCAGGAGATGGTTTTATCCCTTTTTTTTTGGAGTTATTTCTGGCTTGAAGGATTATTCTCCGCTCCTGCCGCTAAGCGGGAGTGTTGCCACGCCGTGGAGCAGCTGGATGAGCCCGGAGCAGCGCATCCTTCCCCTCCCGGCCGCTGCTTTTCCCTCCCGGAGGGTTGGAAAGGCGGCAGAGGCGCAGGGGAGCGCAAACACAGCTCCTGTTCGTGGGGAGAGACACGAATCTCAGTTCAATTTGGGATAATTAGGTGCAAACATCATCCTTTGGAGCCACAGAGCTTCGGCGTGGGCTTCGGCACTGGTTGATCCATGAGGCCCCAGGAGGATGGAGACTGGTGAAGGGTGGGGAGGGCAGGATGAGGATGCAGGTGGGTGGAAGGACCCTCGGCAGTGAAATGAGTTTTCCTGCCACGGGAAGGAGTGGATCAAGAGGAGAAATGCCCCAAAACTGCCTGTGGAAAGGGTCCCTCCCTGCCTGGAGATGAGAGTTAAAAATGGGGCTTAGAGGCTCCCTGGGTAGGGCAGTTCAGGATCTGTGCTTCTGGCAGCTTCCATGGGCTCTGGTGCCTGTGTCACCACTGATGTGCTCAGGCTGACCTCAAGGTCACTCCCCTGCCCTGTGAGAGACAAAATGTCTGTGCAGTTCAGGCTTTCCTTCCTTAGAACCCCAGTCCCTCTGCCCATGAACTGCAGCTAAACCTTCCTTCATCTCTTTTTTACCTCTCCCTGCACAGGGTTTTGGGATCTGCAGATGCCAAACACGCTTGTTTATGGCTTGCTGGGGTTAGAATTGTGAGTTTTCTTTAAAAATATGTTCTCTTTTTAGTTTCTTACTTCACTTCAAATGTCATCCTTTTTCTCTTCTTCTTTCAGGGCCACCCAGGGATTTTATTCACAGAATTGGAATGAGCTGCAGAAGGGATAAAGATCATTCATGGGAACCTTGAAAGAATTGTCTGAGCTCTATGAAACCAAGATTAAAAATAAAACAGGGAGGTGAAGCACGGGCTCCAGCACGAGCTTCTTATAAATACTTGTCCATGAAATCAAGAGCTCTTCCCACCGTGCTGGAATGACCTGCACAGGGAGGAGCTGCTGTATCCACCTCAGGAGTGGGTAAATAGGAGCACAGCCCAAAGGCAGGGGAACACAGCAGGCTGGAAAACCTGCCAGCTCTTGGTGAACAACGCTTGTGCTGTTTCCTCCCTGGTGAAGGGACAGGTGAGCTCTGCTGGGTGTGGTTCCAGAGCTGTGGCACCAGCAGGAAACCCCAGCTCCTGGGGAGGAAAGGGGAGAAGGAGTAGGAGGAGAAGGAGTTGTAATCCCCGGCTGCCTTCAGGCACAGCTTGTGATGCTTTAGATGCTGGTGTAAAAGGAAAAGGCTCTGCTCCCTCCCACCTCCCAGTGCCTGAAAACCTCCGGGCCAAAGACCTGGGGCTGATCCCTCCCTCGGCTTCTGTCCAGGCTGGTGTTCATGGCTCTTGTATCCTCCTATCACATAAAACATGTTCTTACAAAGCACTTTCCTCCAGCCTGGCATTATGGATATTTCCCAGAGCAAACCCAGCCAGACCCCACACTTTGCATCCACAGCTGTGAATTCCTAGGAGAAAGGCTGATCTGGTGTTGTGCTGGCTCTCTGTGCCCAGGGAGAGGCTGACCCGAGGGAGGGTGGCTTGTGGAGCTGTAAATGCCTGGGAGATGCTCTCTGGGTGCTCTCTGTCAGCTGTCCCCACACAGCTTGCCCCTTTTGGGTCAGGCAGGGCATTCACACACGGTGTTTATGTCAGAAAAGCCACTCTGAAGCATAACGAGTTTGTGTTGTTCCTCCTGTTGCCTTCTTTGGGTGACCTCCAGAGGTGTCTTTTAAGATAAAGTGGAGGGAGCTGAGCACTTTTTCAGTTTGATAAAAGGCCATGCTGTGTCTGTCGTGGGGGTTTTGAGCATTCTGTGCCTGGCTGGAGACCTGCTCAGTTTCCCCTGTTATCAGGACAAGCCACATTGAAATGCAAAACCTCCCCCATCTCCCTCATATTTTTTTTAAGACTCCAGTTGGGGGCTTTACTGGTGCCCAGCTGACTCTGGCCTGGTTGTTGTCCTCTCCTGGCCCTGTGGCCACAGGACTGGACCAGGGATGATTCCAGGACATCAAATGGCCTTTGAGAGATGGAAAAGGAGCCAGGTCAGAGTGGGAAGCTGGTGAGAGCACAGTGGGATGATGCAGGAAGGACAAAAGGCTTCAGCTCTCCATTGGCCAGGAAGGCAAAGCTGCTGTTTCTAAGGATAAGTCCTCCTCCTAGGAAAAAAAAAAAAAAAGCCATTTTAGGTATTGCTGATAAGGAATCAACTGAATTCCTCCTTTCTGGGTCCCCATCTCTGCAAGAGATCACTCAGCTATTCAGCTAAGGCTTAGCACACGGGGCTTTTGAAAACATCTTGCTGCAAGTGCTTGGAAAATGCTATCATTTAAATCCATAATAGCTCTGTTAGGAAACATGCCCCAGGCATTCACATCGGCTCGTGGTGGTGCTGTGTGTGTGTCTGGTACCGCTTCCCATCGCCCAAGCCATCAATAATGTGAATCCAACACAGCACCAGCCTGCCTGGGCTCGTAAGCAGCTCAGGCCACGGGCCAAAACGTGGTGCAGCCTGCCCAGGTGGGCTCCCAGCCAAGGCTGGGGCTGGTGACAGAGCCTGGTGTGCTCCCAGACGAGCTGAGTGTGCTCCCATGTGCTGCTGCCAGTGGTCACCCTGTGCCCCACTGGGGTGTCTCTGCTGCGTGCTGGGAGAGGCAAAGTGGGAAGGCACCAGTGCGTCCTTTACTCCAGAGAAAGTAAATTTCTGGAACAAACCTGGGAGCAAACAGCTGGGTGCCATCAGCTCTGTGACACCCAGACACGTTCACGGCAGGAGGTGTCAGCAAATCCTGATTATGCTGAGCTTTTGGTGGCAGTACTGAGGTTAAAGAGGGAGCTCTGTTAGACCCTCTGCTGATGCCTCCGTCTGCTCTTCTCATAAAATATGGATCTGGGAGATCTGGGAAGCTCTGCTGCAGTTACTGAAATGCTTTTACATCATGTATTGCTTGCTGCTGCCCACACACTCTTCTGAATAATCATAAGTTTCTTCTATAATTATGTTTATTACATGCTTGCTATGGTGACACTATCCTGCACTGTGGAGTTCCAAGCTGGAATTCTGCTCTGGGGGCAAAGCTGGGGTGCCAGGGGGGGAAAGGGAGGGAAATCCTTCCCCAGCCTTTCTGTCAGGCTCCCCCTGCCCAAGATGGCATCACAGCAGGTAGCACAGAAATTAATAACATGATCATCTTTCTTGTATGCTTTGGTAAGCAAGCTAATTAATAATGATGGGTCAACAATTTTTAGGATTTCAGGATTAGCACCAGGTTTAGAGGAGGATCATGTGCATGTCTGAGCTGCAGTGTGCAGATGTAGGCAGGTGTGTGGCAGCAAGTGATGTATGACCCACATATTAAAGTAGTTTATTCTCTCAAAAAAAAAAAAAAAAAGTTTATGGACTTAATCCTCTTCCTCCACCACCTGCCCTAGTTTATTCAATCCCTCTTATTTAGGATAAAAACAAGACTATTGTTATCAGGTAACTGATGGCTTTGGGGTGAGATGGCTCAGCCCCCAAAGCCCCATGGGGTTTTATGAATCGCCTTCTGTGCTGCAGGGGTGAATTACAGCTGAGGACATCTCATGTCTCAACAGACTGGCAGAGGGGCTTTTCCTGCTTCTCCCACCTCAGTTTTCCTCCACCCCCAAGGAAGCAGCCCCAGGGCAATGAGGGGTGCATTTGGCAGCAGCCTGTGAGGAGTGCCAGGCAGTGACTGTGGGCTCCCTGCCTGCCCTCCTGGAGCCCCCAGCCTGCTGGGAGCCTGCCAGCCCTGCACACAGCACACTGGATGGCAACAGGGTAATCAGCCCATGAGCTGCTAATTAAAATATAAGTGTACTGCAGTGAGAAGGGGCTTGTGTGATGGACCTTGACATGCTCTGTTTGCACAGCTGATGAGACCCTCAATGCCCTGCAGCTACTCTGTGCTGCAGGATGGAAGCCTGAGGGCCCCCCACTGCTGCAGGCTCCCTGACACGGTGGCCCTTGTGCATCGCTGTAGAGTTTGGGGCAGTGAAATTCAGCAACACGACTCCTTGCAGCAGGCAAGGGCTAAAAAGTGGTTTATTCAAACAAAGCAGCTCTTCTATAGCTGCGCTTGGCAGTCTGAAAGCAGATAGGTTAGTTAAAGAACACAATAAGCTAATTAGACAAGAAGGCCAACACGTCTCTGGACAAACATCCTTCAGACCTGAGCACAAACATCACACATTACACCTTGGCGTATTTGAACAAACACCAGGTGCTAAGTTCTGTTTGGATGCTTTTGTCATGCTTTGCCAGGCTAGGCCTGGGAACGCTACAACTGCTCTCTCCTGATCAGCCTGTGTTCCACACTTGAGTGTCCTGCTTCTCCCTGCGTTCATCCCAGTGGCTGCAGCAGAGAAGGGGGGAAGGTCTTGGTTTAGTTTATACTGAAATGGTGTCTAAAGGTGTGTATTGGCATGTTTGGGGTGAGTGGGATGATCCATCTGCTGTGGGGAGCAGTGATGGGGTGTGAGCTGGCGGGCACAAGGGGGTGCCCAGGGAGCTGCAGCCTCTGGTGCCCCTCAGTGACTCCTCCCTGCTGCACCTGCTGTGAGCTGAGGATTTGCTCAGCCCCACCTGCCCGGGGAGGGGTGGGGGGCTTTGGGTTAATCACTGTTTGCCAAAGTGCTTGGGGATCATCAGGAGAAATGCTTTGAAATCGTCGGTCTCGGGTGATCTGTGTAATGGGCCAGACCCTGCCAGACCCTGCTGTCCCTCCCGCCTGCCCAGGGGCCTGAGCAGGTCCCACATTCACTCAGGTGGCCAAGCCAAACACGGTCAGTACCTGCTACGTGCTGCACACAGATTAGGGCTGAGCTACAACAGTTAATTCCTCTTAAAATGGGCATGGAAAGTTGAACAGAGAGGACAGGAATGAGGTGGCTTTATTTTACAGAGACTACTCCTAGGGACGCTTCTCACCACCTTTTCTGAGCAGGAGCTGCCCTGCAGACCATGGCTGTTGCTTTAACTCCAGGTTTAAAAACCATTTTCAGCCGTTTTCTCCTAATTTTCCCCATCTCCAGACAGTTGCACCTGTTCTGAGTGCCTCTTTCCCTCAAGCTGTGATCCTGAAGCCAAGTCTGAGTTGTAGAAGTTGTTGTTGGGATGGGTGTGGTGACAGGAGCTCAGGGTGCTGCTGAAGCTTGGTGTGAGTTTTGGACCAGGGCTGGGCTGGAGCTGGGCTGGTCCCCAGTGCTGGTGCAGGGATGTTTTGTGTGATGCTCAGTGCAGCTCTCACAACAGCCCGACAGGGCAGAGCAACAATGTCATATGGGGGGAGAAGAGTGTGGGGGGGTGTGCTGGGGATGCTGGACCCCTCTCTTGAGCTCTAATGGAGCAACACATCCATCCCTCTATAGCTGGACAGAAATTAAGGTAGGGAAACCCCTGGGGAGGCAAGCTTTCTTTTCTGGGAAACATCATCTCCACACCCAGGCACTGAGATGCACAAGGTTCCTGGGCTTGAAGGGGGCAGCAATTGCCTTTCTTATCCTGTTTTCTGAGACAAGCAGCTCTGGCATGTGGGAAGAAGAGCTCCAGCTTTGTTTTTATCTGCTGAAGAAGGGATCTTCCAGCAGCTGCATACTTAATGGCTTTCCAGGGCCATCCATTAACCTGACAAGTCGACCAGCAAACCCAGAGCAATGATTCTACCTGCTTGCCATGACGTCTCTTTTTACCCCAATAAACCTTCCCCCTCCTTCCAGCTCAGCTGATGAATCTGCCCTGAGATGCAGGGAAGGGTATCTCCAGAACAATGAATCCATGTCAAAAGAGTTGTGAGCAGCCAGCCAAACAATTCCAGACAGAGAGACATGAGAAAGAACATCATTCCCGAAAGCACTGCATTATTGATTCAGCATTTGTGATCCATAAAACATAGTAAAACCGTGGGGCTGGCTGCAGAATGAATTCTACCAAAGAAAAGGTTGTCTTTTACTGTTTCTGGTCCTCAAGGACGAGGGTAAAGTAAGTTTAGTACCAAGCAGGAATTCATTTGTATAATAATGGTTTTTGATGCCTCGCAAAGGTTATTTTATGATTAGCCATCTAATTATAAAATGGCCAACAATTTCATCTTATCCAAATCTGCATCAGCTAAATTATGAAATGCCCTTGTTTTATGCAAATTCTGGAAATATTGCTTCCTTAACCTCCCAACCCTGCTGTCTGTCACTGCTTGTGTGGAGCATAAATCTCAGGGCAGTGCCAGAGCTGGATTCAATGGCAAATAAAAGAGTGATTCCATGGGAATACATGGCAGTGGTGAGCGATGGTGGAGGCGCAGCATGGGGCAGATGTGGGCAGATGTGGGCAGAGGTGGGTGTGTAACCCCATGGCACGGCCCCAGCTGGGCTGCCCTGCCTGGGGAGCTGCTGGAGCTGGCACAGGGAGCTAGGAGAGTGCTCCTAGGGCAGTGTTCAGCAATCACTTGATGGCCTGGAGATGTGAGATGTCCTTGCTCCCAGGATCTGCACACTCCATCCTTCCTGGCCCTTTGAACCATCGAATGGTTTGGGTTGGAAGGGGCCCTAGAGATCCTCTTGTTCCAGTCCCTGCTGTGGGCAGGGACCCTTCTCTTAGCCCAGGTTGGTCAGGGCCCCATCCAGCCTGATCTGGAACATTTGCAGGGATGGGGCAGCCACAGCTTCTCTGCTGAGAACAACCCCTGGTTTCTCTCTGCTTTAATTTCTCTTGGTCAGTTGAGGTCAAAGAATATTTTTCTCTTGGGTCTGAGGAGCGTTGCTGAAAGGTCCTGCAGTAACGGGGCATGAAGCACAAATTCCTCCCATTCTTGTTCTCTCACAGCACTGCAGGGAGTAAGGCCAGGGGAAACTGAGGCCCAGGTTTGCTGTCCTTCAAGGGGGGGTCTCAGAGACTCAGCTGTAGATGGGCAGGGGGCTGATCAGAGCTGCTCTAGAAACACTGTCTGGGTGTATTTTGTGCCTTTATTGCTTGGAAGAGATGCTGACTCCTCATGCCTGAAATTTGTCAAGAAGGGATGATAGAAGATCCTTTTATATATATTTTTTTTCCAATTTCATAAATGATAAAGCTAAGGAATTTGTTGTTTCAGACAATTACCATTCTCAAAACCAGAACATTTTGGCTACTCCTGGAGAGGAGTCAGTGCTGAAATAAAAGAGCCTGAGGCTGGTGATGGTTGCAGAGAAGGACAGAAACTCCCCATGTGTTTTCCATTCTCCAAATCAGGTGTTTGGGGTTTTTTGGCCACTATTCACTTTCTTACTCAAACAAGCCTTTAATGAGAGGCTTGTGCCTGTGTCCCTGAGACAAGCCAGGCCTGGGTGAACTCCTAAGGTGGAGATGGTGAGAGCAGAGGAACTGCAGCAGGAATTAGGAGCTTATTTGGGAAACCCTGGAGAGTTTTGAAAGACTTTGGTATGATCCTTGTGAGATCAGCTCATGATCCTGGCGGGGCTCTTGAAAGAGGTGGGGATCTGCCATGGCAAGGATGGAGGATCCCAGTGCTGGAGGCAGGGAGAGCAGCAAAGGAGGAGGAAAAACATCAGGAGAGGGGGAAGAAAGGAGGATTGTGAAGATTAGGTCCAATTAGTTATGTGCACTTGAAACATCAGATCCTATTAAACACTCCTGGTTTAAAACCAGGCCCTATTATGTGGTTGCAGCTTGCAGACAATGTTAAGTGGAGCTGCTTTGAAATCCAGGGCCTCAGACACAGCCATTATGGAGATCAGGCCCATTAAATATATTCAGTTTGAAGATTAGGTCTGGTTTTACACAGGCAGTTCAAAGCTGGCCTCTAATTAGGCAGAGGCAGCTGGGGAACAGGAGCTTGAGGGGAGAGGGGGACCTGTGGAGCAGCTCCCTGTGCCTGCAGTTCCTCCCTGGTGGGAAGGAGCCTCTGGCCAGCCGTGGGCAGGGTGCTCTTGGTCCTGCCTTGCCCTGAGTTACCCAAAATGTATTTTCCACCAGGGGGAGAGCGAGGGTGGCCTCCAGGCTGGTGGAGATGGAGGCTTGAGGCTTCAAAGGTGAACAACGGGGGGCTGAGGGAATACTGCTGGCCAGATGGGGAGCTTGAGAAATCAGGGGAATAAAAAAGTGCTCTGTGCTCCTGATGCCTAAAGAGGTCACCTGGAACAGAGGTTAGACATTGTTAAAGGAATAAAGGAGGTGTTTATTAAAGGAATAAAGTAGGTGTTTATTAAAAGGCTTTCAAAGTATCCACCTTGGGCCGTGCAAGAGCTTGGCCGTGGCTCCACCCAAGATGGACCCTGCTCACGAGTTTTCACACTTTTCTAAGTTTTGATCCATCTACATATTGGGGTTAATTGTCCAATTACAGGTTCAGGTGATGCAGTCCCATGCTCCCAGGTTGCTCTCCTCAATTCTCTGCTGTTTGCACTTTTTGGGCTGAAGCTGCAGCGGTGCCCTTGGTTCTGGGGCTGGAAAAGGATTGTTCTGTGTGACTGAGCTGTGAGGAGAACTGGCTGACACTTTATATGGAGTTCAGAGTCACACACCAATGCAGTGCAAAATCTGGAAAATATGTAAGCTAAAACTTAAGGCGTCACTCCCCTCAGTTTTCTCTGATTTTGGGGTGTGTCAGCCTGCACACCTGAACTCTGTGCCCGGAGAGGACCAAGGGCTGTGCCAAGGGTGGTGTGTTATGGGCATGGGGAGGTAAACCCTGGGTAGCCCCAGAGGGTCTGGGTGTTCAGCAAGCTGTGGATTGATTGCATGGAAATATGGACACTCACCTGTCTGCCAGGACCAAAGGAGCTGTGCATGGCTGGGCTGGGCTCTGTGGTTTGGGTGCAGGAGCCTCCCTTCTCTGCTGGCCATGATGGCAGCCGGGGGGCACAGTGGGGGTTTTCCTGTAGGATTGCACAGTTCCTCAGGATTCCCTGTGTGGATGCTTGCCTCATTAATGGAAACAGTTCAGAAACACATCTCAGCTGTGAGATGATGGGGACAGAGAAGGCCTCCAGCCCAAACCCACGGCCCCAAGGCAACGCTCCCTCCCGGGGTCCTGACCCCCCCAGTGCCAGCCCAGCCCTGCTGAGCCTTGCCTGGCCTGACTCCTTCTCTGATGTTTTTCCTGCAAAATCCCACCGACCATCCCTCCTCATCCCACTTCCCCACATGTTCTTCGCTGCTCCTGCTCTTCTTTCACAATGTGTGATGGACAGAGGTGTGAGAACAACGGGGTCATTTTCCTTCTGTTCCCCACATCAGTGCAGGCCAGTGAGGAGCCCCTGAGATGCTCTTACAAACATTGCTGTCATCATTACAATTTATTTCCAGGGGATTTATTTGGTGCTGCTCTTGGTCCTGAACCTCAGCAGCATCAGATCACTTTTAATTAGTGCTGGGTGCTTTTATCTTTGATGCAGAAAAAGGATTTTACCATTTGGACTTGGCATATGAAGTATTAACTTAAATATATATATTTAATTTTGGTATTAAATATTATGTAGCAGCACAGAATGAATATTAAAACTTTAATACAATGTAAATGTCAGAGTTGTAGTGATAAAACTTAAATGAAATATATTTATAATATATTTATCTCTCTGTTTCTGTTGCAATAGCAAAAGATTTTTAACTCAAAACAGATTTTTTTCACTTTTCAACAGAAGTGCTTTCTTTGTTCTACAAGAAACCATTGCATTAGAGGCTGTTTGATTTTTTTTTTTAATCACTTCTAATCTCATGACTCAAAGACTCAGGGCTTGAATGAGTGCTGAGGCTGAGACCTGAGGTGATGGATGGGAGTGCTGTCAGCTCTCATCACTGCTGGCCCTTATCTCTGCTGTACTCTTTGTTCCTGTGGTTCCTAGGAAGGAGATCCGTGTTCCTGGCCCTGGCTGATGCTCTCATGGCACAGGGGGGGACACACAAGGGTCAGTGGGAGGAGTGGCCACTCTGCTCAGGCCAGAACAACCAAGGAGCTGCTGTCCCTGTGGCCTGTGCTGGGCTCAGGGGTTTGTGCACATGCCAGGGAGTTGTTCAAAAGCTGTGGCAAGGAGGGGCACTTGGAATCCTGCCTGGTGCCCCTGGTGTGCAGGGTGGCAAGGGGAGGGAGCTGCCCCATGCAGGGAGGGACAAGGGGGTGTCCAGAGCCCTTCACAGACAGTGTGAGACAAAACCAGGGGAGAGAAGCTGCCCTGGCCCAGCCTGGCCCATGTCCTGATGCTGCTTTTCCCTGCTCACTCAGCCCCACAGCGGGAGAGGAGAGGAAGAGTCTCCTTCCAACTCCCAGCTCTTCTCCCGCTGGGAAGGAAGAACCCTCTGGGACAGCAGTGGGGAAAAACTGCGAGGGAACCCTGAGAGGCTGTGGGGGAAGGTTGAGGGAATGAGGGTCTGGGGTCCCTGCCCTGCCCTGCCAGATGTGCTGGCACTGTCTGGGTGAGCCGAGATGCTGAAGGGCTGATGGCTCAGAGAGCCCCAAAGCCCTGGATCCCTCTGCCATAACAACGAAAGGTGCTTGGGAACTGGTCCCAGCAAGACAAGCTGGCTGGCCCTGTGCCAGTCCTCCCGTGCTTTTGCTGCTCCTGGTGGCTGTGACAGAGCACCCCAGTCCCACAGCAAAGGCCAGCAGGCCAGGCCTGGAGCTGGAGCTGTGACCTGGGAGCACAGGGGCCATGCTGATGGAGCGAGTGCCCAGCAAGCGAATCTCTGGGAGCAAGACGTGCATGCGTGAGGATCCCTTCTCCTCTCATCCTTTTATCTGCATCCTTTTCTGAAGAAACAGCAGATGAAAGAGCCCACCACTCACATCAAACCCCCATCAAGTGCATTAAAGGAAATCTTTTTGGCTTTATGGTTTGCTTTGAAGGAACCAGTGGCAAAATGAGATGGGAACGCATAAAAGACACCCCAGCTGGGTGAGCTGCATTTCCAGCATCAGAAATTTGTCTTCTGAAGTAATTAAGATGCAGGTATTTGAAAGGATGCGCAAGGGCACATCATTAAGGTGCACTTTAGCTCAGCTTCTCAGCTTCTGCTGTGCCCCAGGGATAGCTGCAAACTGTCCCAAATTGCCTCTTCCACTCCAAACAAGTTCCAGTCTTTTGGGAACAAAGGCAGAGATGCAGAAATGTTGCAAAACTTGCCTCTGGATAAATGTTCTGTTTTAAATTCCATCTCCTTATTGAATGCAATAAATCAGATGTGATGGCTTCCTGTGTCAGGAATGAGACCCTGTCCCAGACAGGTGGGAGAGAAGCAGGGTGAGCTCTGGAAGGGGTGGGAAGCTCAGGCTGGTGTGGGGAAGCAGGAGTGGAGGTTAGCTGGGCTCTCCCAGCTTCTAGGAAATTGCTTCCCCTGTATCAGTGGATTTGGGACCATTGTTTAATAACGGGGCAGATGGCACCTTGTGATTGCCAATATCTTAAACAGGGAGATGTGGTGATTTCATCCTTTCCTCTGTGCGAGCAAAGCACAGGCCTCGGGTCTAAATGTGTGAAGGTTAATAAAACCAAATAAAAAATTAATTCCCTTCAGCAGAGATGGCAGCTGATGATGTGCCAGTGATGCCCTCAGAGCAGAGCTGTGCTGCTCAGGCTCTGTGGAGTCCCTGATCTCGTGGCCATGAGCTGCATTTGCAGGTGTAGCAAATTCCAGCTGGTGTCCACCTGCCAGGAGGCAGCCAGTGCTTTTTGGAGCTCCCCAGCTGCTCCTGCAGGTCCCTCCCAGTGGGCACATGTGCAATCCCCCAGCAGAGAGAATGAGCTGGAGGTTTGGGATGAGGCAGTGGAAGGGCCTTTTGCTGCACGGTGTCATTATGGCAGCTTTCCCATCCTGCTGAGGGGAATCAGAGCTATGTGCACATTCTGGGTCATTTGACATCCAAGGAACAGCTTTTCCAGATGTTACATGCTCAACTCTCTAAGCTGCAAACTTGTCAATAGAAGAGGGACTCTGTGGGCACGCCCAGCCTCCAGAGGGCTTTGAAGCACCTACTGCTGCTTATTTCAAATACTCCACATTGTTCCTCCCCACTACTCAGTCTCAAATCGTGTCTGTCTCTGTGGGAGCTCCTGACTCTGATGCAGGGATGGACAGTGGAAAGGGCACTGCAGGGACATCCTGTGGGACGTGGAAGAGGACCAGGGATAAGGGACCTGGGGACAGCAGCAGGACAGAAGCACTCAGGGCTTGGTTTCTACAGCCTCTCTTTGCTGTAACAGCAGAGAGTAGCAAGTGTAAGGCTGCAAAGTGTTGCTGTGTCTGAGGAGATTTGGTTTATTGCTGTGGCTCCCTGTAGGGTGGAAGGAAATACTCCTCGTGGGCAGAGGAATGCTGATGTGGCACCCACAGCTGTGGGGATTGGCTCACAGGGATGCATTTCACTGGTTCCAAAATACAGAGGAATGTAAGAATCCAAGGGATAGCTGGAGCCTGATTTTTACAGGTGGAAAGGGAGCATTGTACTCTTTACCACTAGCCACAGAGGGGCTGTGTATTTGTTTTGGTTTAGGGTAAATTTGGGAGAAAATTTTTAAAGGATATTTTTTTTAGAAAGTAAATTTAAGTGGCTTTTTTAAAAAATTGGTTTGGGAAAAGATTTTTTGGGAGACAATTGAAAAAGAATTGTTTGTTTAATAGGCAAAGTATTTTTTAGTATAAAAAAATCAATAATATTAAATA
>VYXF01012896.1:449032-490540 GCA_013397295.1 Polioptila caerulea | reverse complement strand
ATCTACAGCATGGATTCTCTGCTGACTGAAATCCCAAGCTAAAAAAAAAAAAATAAAATTTAGGTTTTGGGTTTTTTTAAATATTCAAGGAATTCTAAGGCGAAGACCTGGGGTTTGTTTCCCCTCAGTGCAGATGCCAATATATTGAATTTTTATTCCCAGTATCTATTGTCCCCTTTTTCTAATTCTTACTATTTACTATCCATCTCATGTACTATTTTAATGAACACATTTTAAATGCTTTTTTTTTTTTTTAATATTATGCCTATATTTTACCCAGATATATCCAAGGTAGATACATTTATCCAAAGCAGATATACTTTTGGTTCCATTTTTGTGTGGTAGTGACATAAATATTATGGACTCTGTCCCATCTTCAGAAACCAAATTCCACGGGAAAAAAAATTCCTGAATTTTATTTGGTAGAACCTTTTGTAAAACAGCTCCAGACACCACATTTTGTGAGTTTCTTTTAAAGTCTTCCTAGGAGGACAAAATTCCTTCCCTCTCCTTGCAGAGATTGTGGTTAATAATGATAATTACAGTCACTAATAATGGTCACACACGTCCTTCCTTCAAATGAGTCGTTTGGATTTAGAGACCTTCAAATTCTTTGATCTCCTGATTTACCCAACAGCCAGCAAGGTTAATGCTCAATAAAGTCAGATGCCCTTTTTATAATCACTTCATTAAAAGTGAGCAGCAAAAGGTGCATTAAATTAAAGTGTTTGTGATATGGGATCAATTTGGTGGAATCCCAGAGGCCTCCCCGTGCCTCAGAAAGAGCTCTCCACTTTAAACATATCCATAAGTGACCCATGGAGAATTGCTGTTCTCTTTAATTTGAGGAATTTAAATTGCTTTTATTGCCTCCAATGGTGGGAAGTACTGAATGAGGGATAAATTGTCCAGGAAAGGCTGTGGGTGTACAGCTTTAATAATTCATACCCTTGCAGCGTTCAGAAAATTAGTTATTTGTAAATGGGAACAAAATGAATAATCCTATTCCTCAGGAAAAATTTCCTTTTGCCTCCTGTAAGTGGGGAGGATTTGTAGAGATATGAATGAGTGTATTCTGGATTATCCACAAATTGAGGGGAAAGATGAAATCCTGATTTCTTGGCCCATCCTGAATCCTTACACTTTATAATTATTTGTACAGAAGCTCTAAAAGCTTTTTGTGCCCTGCTGCTTGCTGATTACTTGCCTCCAGGTGTTCCAGTAGTTTTTCTACTTAAAATAAATAGAAAGCTAAACCAAAAACATTTTACATGTCAACAGTGATCTTGTGGTTGCTGATTTTTCAAAAAAAGTAATTCAAAGATGCTTGTAGAAATTAAATAGAATTAATGTCTGTCTTCATAGCTCTATTCTCAATTAAAAATATGTGTTTTTTTCCTGGAAGCTGGATAATTTTTGGATTTTGGAGCATTAAAAGAACAAGCTGAAGTACAAAATCCTCTCTCTCACATGTGACTTTGTGAACCAAAATTTTCTCAGTCAGGGTTTGACATTTATGTGCCTGGAGCATCAAGTTCTACAGCAAGAGTTTGGACTCTGAGCAGAAAGCAGAGGACTGTGGTTACTCCAAAATGCCCAAAATGAACCTTTCCAGCAGCAGCAGTCATTAACAGCCTGCTCTAATTACTGATGTTCCACATAAACATTCAGCAATGCAGAGGGATCCTTCTCTTCCCTTGTTATAACATCACTGGGCAGCACTTCATCCTTATTCCTGTAATTAAAATTATTCCAGGTTCTGCCCCATTTCTTTGGGGTATTTCTCCCTGGCAGACCTGAATAACCAGACCTTGCTTTGGCCTTTTACATTTTCCACTCCCTCAGTTATGACTGGGAGCTGTAATTTATCAAAGGCACAATGAGAGGTTATCAAAGTCTTGTTTCAGTAGAAAAAAGAGGAACATTACCCTCCAGAGATAAATCTTTCATTAAACTTTACAAAGACCTTAAGCAGTTTCTACCCTATTTATCTTCCCTGTCTTTCTTCTTCATGCTCCAGCTGCCAGTGTTTGGAAAGCAGCACAGGGCAGGGAGCCAAAACAGGAGCTGATTTCCCAGCCAAATGGAGAAACTTCCCCTTCCATTTGACTTCATGGTTAAAATTGGCCTTAACTTTGTCCTGGTTTAGGGCAAATTTGGGGAGAAAAATTCAAATACAAAAATTTCAAAATTATTCTATTTTTTCAAGCCATGAAATTGTCCTGTACAAGACTAATATTTTTAGGGTGCAGAAAAGGTCGAAGAAAATATTCACAGAACACAAAAGATGAATTTGGTGAGGAATAAACTCATCTGGGTTTTGTTTGGTTTTTTTATTTGTGTTGTTTAGGAACTTAATGTCATTTGCCATTTTGTAAGGTAGATATTGGAATATTAAGGAATTGGATAAGGAATTTCCTCAGGTGGATCAAGTTGGAGAGGAATTACAGAGACAAAATAGGTATTGAAAATAAAAACCTTCTCTCCTTTCTTTTCTGGGAAAAGACATTGATTCTTTTATAATTTATTTTTTTTTAATTGCAGTGCTTTTTTTCTCTCCCTCTCTTTTTAAAAGACGTTATTGAATAAGAAGGAAAATCATAAATAAACTAGACAAGAGCAAGGATTGCAGGGGAAGCAAAACTATAGAATTGTGACTTGGGGAATACCATGGTTGTGATTAAATATGAATTTGATTCTTTGTAGGAAAAAAAAATAAAAAGACATAATATTTGTCCAGTCCTGACTCGGACAACACTAAAAAGCAAATTTTATTTTAGTTCTATTGAGTTCCTTCTCATCCCCTGGATATTCTCAGTAGGGAAACAAGCACAGGATTGGTTCCCTTGGGGTGGGATTGGGATGAGATTGGCTCTTTCCACAAGGACCAGCCCTGATTTCCCACCCCAAATCAGATTTCCCTGGGCTTCCCCTCGTTCCCCTTTGCACAGAATCCAAGGTGATGGTTCCTGACAGGGATCACTGGGAATTGCAGGAGCTCCCTCTGCTCTGCTGCCAGCTCTCCCCACCCACACACCTGATCTGCACAATTCCCAAGCTGATGATCTTTCTTTGGGAAATTTATTTTCCAGCCTCTCCCAAAATGATGAAATATTTCATGGATCTGTATCTTGCCCCTATATGGGCTCTATAACAAGTGCCTGAAATTATATTTAGTTGATTAATTGGTTCTGTCATGAAGTTGTATGAAATTACATTTCTTTTCAAAGTCTCCTCTTTTTCTCTGTGAAACAGTGATTTATTTAATGGCTGTAATGTACTCGGGCCAAATCCATTTAATGTTGTTATATCTATATTGAAATCCCCTAATTTATTCCTAAAAAAGAAGGTGCTTTCCCTTTTATTCAAGAATTTCAGTCAGAAGACAAGTGAGGCTTGACCTCTGCTACTGCACTGAGCCTTTTCAAAATGTGTAAGAAACGTTAATATTTAAATTCAGAAATATTTCGTTTTATTTAAAAAATAAAAAGTTAGTAAGAGTTAACGAAGAATAATGGATATTCAGTAATTTTCAGCACTAAAATACCACATTTCTTTCAGCAAGAGGAATCCCAAGGGTCACATGCAGCAGTTCTGAAAAGTGAGGCTCAGGATCCTTTCCCACTGAGGGGTGCTCTGTGGGATTTCTCTCCCACAATTTTCCGCCAATCCAGTTTCCCTGCAGGAGCTCAGAGAGCCCCGGACCTGCCCAGGATCTCAGGGAGCTGAGTGTGAGCTCAGAGCTGGAATTTGGGCTGGGGCTGGCCCAGAGTCAGGGCAGCCCCTCAGAGGGAACATCCCCTTCAGGCTGCACTTGGTGATTCAGAGCCACAGCAGGGCCAAAATAATTCTGGGTTTGTTTACAAGCAGCAGCTGCAGAACGGGTGAGATAAAACCTCTCACTTCTCTTTTTTTTCCCTTATTTTTAAGTGGTTTTAATGAATTTTTAAGGCGTCCTTCCATTAAAATTCCTTCCAAAACTGCATTTCTGCCCTGACTCCTGCTCTCCCTGCATTGGTCAGGATATTTCTGAGCTGGTTTTGGTGCCATTTAGACAAACCATGCCATTGTGGGTTGGATTTTTTTTCATTTTCTCCTCTGGCTTGCCAGGTTTCCTGGATAATGGCACTGTAAAATCTTTTCTCTCTCAGTTGTTGTTATGAGTGTTCCAGAGAGCCTCTCCTCCCAAAGACCAGGTAGGAATTGGGGATATTTCTGGAGATGCATCTGTTTGTGGGAGATCCCAGTGACAGATTTAGGATTTTGGGAATGGGAGCTGAGACAACAGTGCTGAAATTTAAGATATATTGATGTGGTGTGGCTGTCCTGGCTCATTGGATGGTATTTGAATAATGATTACTTTAGGTTTTTTTGGCCCCAGGGAGTAAAAATCTGGAAAATGGATCATTGGAAGAGGATTCAGCATTGAGGGGTGGTGGCAGAGGGCTGCAGGGGGTACAGCATCCTGGAAATCTGTTTTTTTTCCAGGAGAGGCACATTCAGCTGCCAGCTCTGAGATCTGGCTTTTGGGGAAGCTCTTGACATCAGGGAATGGTGAATCTGGAGCGTGGAGGGAGGCACAGAGTTCCACAGAGTCTGGCAGGGGAACTGTGAAGAAAGGGAATTTCTACAAATGGAAGGAAACCAGTTAGGAAAGGTCTTGGGAGGTTTTTCTCCAAGAGTCTTGGGAGGTTTTTATCCACATAATGCCTTGTTCCCAAACTCTTTCCACAGCTCTAAGGCAAAGCAGGTTGTAGAAAACACTAAGAAATTTCTTTTTTAATACTTTTCCAGTACTTTACTCCGGGAAATTAGTGGCAAAGCAGCCCTGACTCCATCAGAAGTCACAGAGCAGGGCTGTGATTTTGAAGATTTTCCCCCAGGAGCCCAAAGCAGGTGGAATTCATCAAAAGCAGCTTTGAGGTTGGGCTTTGAGAGAAGCTCCCATGTATTTTCAAACATGGAGTGGTAACAAGGAGTGAAGCTTTGGCTGTCACTCCTTTCTGCAGTCACAGTTCCTTTCCTTAATGACTGCCAGATAAACACAGGAGTTAATTCAAAATCTGAGGACATTAAGGGCAGTGGAATAATCCTCTCTGTGCTCTGAACCTTGTGCAGTGATGCTTTGCTTTAAAGTTTGCTACTTGGAAATGTTTTTACCGTGGAACTGAATGTGCAAAGCTCAAATTAAAGGAATAAGTCATCACTCCTCAAAGGAAGCCGACAAACTTTCCGTATCTTTTCTCTTTTTTTCAGCTGTAGTTTTTTAACTTAAGTGCTTTTTGTCTTGATGCTGCTGCAGTGTAGAGTTCCCAAACAAGCTGAGAACAGCTTTATTAATCTCTGATTAGACAGGCAGCTCTTTAGTTTTTACCAGAAAGACTTAACAAGGGCAGGAAGGCAGCAAAAACTTCAGCTGAGCTCAGAGAACAACTCGAGAGCTGCACATAATGAGCTGCTTAAATAATGTCACACATTTTGCCATTGTCAAATTAGGATATTTTTATTTCTTCCATGCCTTATTTTACTTGCAGGTACCTAAAATATTGAAAGCTTCACTTACTGAGTTCTTTTCATTTCTTTTTTTCTTAAAAATGGGGAGGGGATTCAACTAAAATAGGGTGAAAGATCACAACAAGGTTAAAGATCTGAAAGTTAAAGGTTACACAAGGGAGGGAAATTTCATTTGATTTCATTTAAACCTTCCTGACCTTTGAGGTCAACACATTTCGAGCTGGTTTATTCCAACTCACGTGTTTTAATTAATAATAATGGATGTTGGGATTTCAGACACCACGACCCCTTCTCCCTGTTTTGGCTGGCTGAGGTTTATGAGAGAAGGATGAGGAGCAATCCCTCCTATTTTCAGCATTATTAGGAAGTGGAGGCAAAGAATTAAAATTCCTCTGCTTGGCTCTGAGCATCCTGGTTTCAACCATCTGAACCCTGATCTTTGTTTTGGGTTTCCGGGATTACATCAAGCTCTGAGATGTGGTGCTGCAAATGTGGGGTTTGTTCTCCCTCTGGTGTTCATTCCCAACCCTTCTCCCACTCAGAGCCAGGAAAGTTCCTTTTTGGAGCTGTTCCCACTCTAATTCTTCTTGTCATGGGTAAGAAAAATCGAGTCAAATTCTTGGTGAGTTGCTTAGATCAGTTTTCAAAACGAGATGTAGAAAACTTATGGGAGATTTCAATCTCTCTGCTGAAGGAAAAGAATGGAGAGGAGAAAGGAGAAGTTTCTCCCATGTTAAGAATCTGCACTCATAAAAATTTTCTGTCCATTCTTGTGTTTTTCACTTTGTTCCTGAACCACTTATGGTTTCTGGAAGTGAGAATTTACACAGTAGATGGAGTGCTCCAGTGAGCAATGTACTGGATGTCCAGAATTTGTGACATATAAATTTCCCCTACACTGAATTATTTGGAGAATTCCAAGTTATTTCAAGTTTTCATTAATCATTTGAGATCTCTGAGGGTATCATTTTACCCTCATGTATTTTCTTCTGCAAAATCTGGCACTGTCCTGAATAACTCTGGAAATGCGGCAAGATTTTCTTATAACAGGACAGTGAACGTGGCAGTGATAATAGAAAAGGTAAAATCAGAGGAAAAAGAGAGATATGACCATAAAGACTAATCTGTAAATATTGATCAGGGTGTAGTTCACTGTAGGAAAATGAAACACAGCCCAAAGCAGTGCCTTGTTCTGCCAGCAGTTCACTGACTCCAGCCTGTAAAATGCTATGGGGCTCTTTCAGGATCTCAGCTGATGACCCTGTGCTCTTTCCTCGAGTCAGAACATGAATTTCTGTTTTTTCAGGTGGTGCAAATCCAGCAGGAGTGGCAGCTGGTTTTACCCCGTGCCCCTCACACTGGCTGGCTTTTCCTGCAGTGATGCTCCTGCTCTCCTGTCTGCAGCCCCGGAGCTCTCAGTGCTGTGTTTGATGCTGCAGGTACCCAAGGCAGCTGTATTTTCATGAGGTAATTGGGTGTTAAGATGCAGAGGTGAACTTGCAGGCAGCTGTGAGGAGTCCCAGCTGGTGCTTGCCTTCATTCCTTCCCTCCTGGAAGAGGCTGGAAGCCTCATCCGTAGTAAATTGTACTGGAATGGGAGAAGGCAGCTGGGAAAGTCACACAAGGGCAAAGGGGGAGAGTTAAAAACCAGCCAGTTCGTCAAGTTTTTATTAATTACATTTTTCAGGAAAGACTTGCCCTGCTGAATTAAAGAGAGATTTGATAAGCACGGTGCAGTCGGCTCGTGTGAGGTTATTCTTACTCTTGGACGTTGAGGGGGATAATTAATGACTCTGCATCATTAGTGGGCTCCAGCAGGGATTCAGGGCTGAGCTCCACTGGTTGGGCAGAGGACTGGAGGAGGAGGAGGAAGAGGAGGAAGAGGAGGAAGAGGAGGAAGAGGAGGTAAAGGAGGACACCTCTGTAGGTGTAACACAAACATGCATTTTCCCATTCACTGATCTTCATAAAATCCTGGAATGGTTTGGCTTGGAAAGGACCTCAAATCCCCCCCAGTGCCACCCCTGCTATGGGCAGGGACCCCTCCCACTGTCCCAGGCTGCTCCAGCCCCAATGTCCAGCCTGGCCTTGGGCACTGCCAGGATCCAGGGGCAGCCCCAGCTGCTCTGGGCACCCTGTGCCAGCCCTGCCCACCCTCACAGGGAAGGATTTCTTCCTGATTTTTTATTTGGTTAATAATTCACTCAGGTACTGTGGATTAAGTTGATGACTGGAATCCTCCGTGCACCCTCTTCTGCAGAATCCCAGAACTCCAGAGTGGTTTGGGTTGGAAGGAGCCTCAAAATTCATCTTCTCCCATCCCCTGCCATGGCAGGGACCCCTCCCATTATCCCAGGTGCTCCAAACCCCAATGTCCAACCTGGCCTGGGACACATCCAGGGATCCAGAGGCAGCCCCAGCTGCTCTGGGAATTCCATCCCAGTCCCTCCTCACCCTCATAGGAGAGAATTTTTTCCCACTATCCCACCTATCCCTGCCCTCTGGCAGTTTAATTTTGAATTATCTCCTGGGTTTCTGGGTTTCCTTTCCCCCCAGGCTGTCACCTGCTGCTGGCAGAAGCTGCACCAGCAGCACCCTGCTGCCAAGGAAAGGCACATCCTCCATTTCTCTGCATCCCAGCTGCTGTGATCACGCTGCTCCTCCTCCCCTCTGCTGCCAGTGGGGCCAAAATGAAAGTTGGAATTTCGGAAAAGAAGCCACAGGAGGGAAATTTTAAAATCCACTCCTGAAAGCTGGGGTGGCTCCTCGCATAAACTCTGAGGTGCAGTTTTGAGCAGCCTTCCAGCAGCACTGGATCACCAAATCATGCTAAACACATGCAAATTGTCAAATTATCTTTCTGATAATTCCCCTCAATTCAAAGCCCACACCAGAAAAAAGCCCATTATTAATTTTTTTTTTTGCCCTTTTGCAAACTGATGAGATATTTTCTTGCTTTAATTGACAAAAGGAGGTTTGATAGTTTTGAAGCATTTAATTATTTTGCTGCTAACTTTGATCTGTCATTTGCTTGATTAGCACAAATTACGATGGGAAAGGTTGTTTTGAAATGGGAAATCTTCTTATTTTAATTTTGAAAATGCCAAAAGAAGATATTTTGGTAATTTTACAACTTAGGAAATATTCAGATTTGTGGAACTTGCTGAAACTGTTTGGGTTTTTTTTTCCTGCAGGAGCTTTGGTTTTGAGGACTAAAAATTTTTCATAAAAAAGAGATTTTTTAAAAAATTGTTTTCCAGACTGATGACTTTTGTTTTCCTGATGAAGTGACACTCTGTGAAGTCACAGAGAAAGTTTCTGAGATCTGTCTTGAAGGCAAAAGGGGACTTGAGAGTTCCCAACAAATCTGTCTCTTTACAATATTTTCCTACAATTTCCATGCTGTTATCTGGTTTGCTTTGTTCTCAAATATTCAATGTACTCTTCAAACTCCTAACGACTCTCATCAGATTGCTTTGCAGAAAGAACTGAGGAACACACAGAATTATTTTTGGAAGAGAAACTTTAATTGGTGCTGCAGAAGGGCCCAGGTTTATTAGCATATGATTGCATTTGGGAAGTCTGAAGTGCTGCTTTAATTGGAAGCTAATTTGACAAAGAGGAGGGCAGACACGTTATCTAAATTAAGAAACAGAGAAATAAATATTCCTGAAAGAAAGTCCTGGTGGTGTTTAAATTTAGCAGGAAATACAGAGATATCCATCTCGGAATATTTCAAAGAGCAGGCATTGCTGTGAAGTCCCAGCTGCCTCATAGAAATCAAACATTTTGTCATAGCTGCACATCTCAACAAAGACCGAGTTGCCCAGAATACAGAGGCTTCATAAATTTGATTTTTAGAAATAAAACGTACTTGATTTAGAAATAAAATGTACCATTGCTAGTGAATATCTGCTCCTCTGGCTGCTCAGCAGGCACAACGTGGATCTCTCCTCTCCCTGCTGGAATCACTGAAGCTGCTGCCACCCTTAGAAGTGTCCCAGGACCTCTCCCCAGGGCCAGGAAGGTGCTCCCACCACAGGGGTGCAGTGGGCACGGGCTCCTCATGGAGTTTATCCCATGGAATGAGACCCAGCTGGAGAAAAAGGAAAAAACAACCCCAAATCTCTGCTGCCATAAATCAGTTGTGAACCTGTTGCAGTCAACGGGGTAATACTGATGGGAGAGTGGTGAGGAAAGTTTGGAGATTAAACAGTGTGGCTGAGTTTGGAAATTAAACAGTGTGGCTGAGAGAAATGTGCCTCCAGAGCTGGGCCTGGGGCAGCTGCAGGGGGCTCTGGGGTTCATCCTGCCCACCCACACAGATGGAAGAAATACAGGGATATTTTCCTGTAGAACAGCACAGCCAGAATGTCACCTGCAGCTCCGGGTGAACCATCCCCACCACAGGGCTTTATGGAAAGCTCTCCTTAAATTTCTGAGCTGTGGTGGATGAGGTTTATGTGAAATATATCCTCCCCTCCATACATTTACATGTGGAGGGGTGTGTCAAGGGAAACTTTTCAGAGAGGGATTGAATTTTTCTGGTTTTGTCATTCATCATGTTGGTAACCAGAGCACACAAAAACTGAGGGTTCCCTTTTATATCTGAGTTAACTGGGTTTTGGTCACACTGAGATTTTGTATATTTGATTTCCAGGCATCCAAGTCATCAGACAAAAAGGGAGAGAAGCAGGATTCAGAGCAGTCCATGGGGCTGAGGTGAATTGTAGAGCAAGGTTCAGTGTCTTGCAGGCAGGCTCAGCCTGAGGCTGTGCTTGCACTCAGGAATTCAGTGCCTTGTGTCCCTCCTGGCTCTGGAGTGGACAACCACACTCTTCCCTGTTTTTAAAACTCCCTGTATTTCTGAGACCTATATCCACAGTTTCCTCAGTACTGATCTTCCACCCATTTTCTCAGAAGGATATTACCTCCTTTTTCTAGCCCTCACCTGGCTCCTACAGGAAGAGTTTTAAAATTTTAGTGTATTTAAGTTATTTAATGTGAAAAGTGATGAGAAACTGATTCTGATTCATCTTCTGTGCGCAAAGAAAGTCTGTAAAATGATCTAAAAGTAAAAATAATTGCCTCCTGCCTCTCCAGGTCTGGATTCATTAAAGGAATTGATTGACTTGGAGTGGCTGGAGAGCTGGCAGTGGAGTCTATTGAAAGATTCACTCTGCAGAGGTCCTGCCCTCTGTGAAACAACCACTGCTGCCTCTTGATGGGACCTGTGGCCTTGTCACGAGGAGCAAAAAGAGGCACTGGCAGAACAAATGTCAAGTCAGCTCAGCAGCTGGGATGCAAATGGAGTTATTCCTCATAAATGATGCAGGTTCCACCTGCCAAAATCAGCCTGTCACTGCTTTTGTGGGGCCACTGCTTTTCCTGCAGGGACGTGGGGGGAACATTCCAGATTCCTGTGCTGTTGGAGATTCTGTGTGATGTCTTCATCCAGAAAGGAATGAGAAAATAACATGGAAATGAACTCCCAAGGGTGATTGGCAGAGGACAGGGAGGAAGAGCTTGGAAATTCTCATGTCACCTTGGAAATGCTCGTGCTGCTGTGAGGTTGGGTTGGCCTCCAAGGTGCCATAAAGGCTTTCCCCACCTGAGGATCTGCAAAAAGGACTAAAAAAGTGGCTCACAAACCTTTCATTTCCCCCAAAGCAAACAGCTAAGGCGGGGTTCAGTCTCTTCTGCTGTGACCCGAGAGAAAAGATGAGAGGAAATGGCCTCAAGTTGTGTCAGGGGAGGTTCAGACTGAGATCTGGAAAAAGATTTTTCACTGGAAGGTTGATAGATACTGGAGTCAGTTGTCCACAAGGTGGACAAGGTGATTTCAGTTGTCCACAAGGTGATTATGGTGGTGCTGTTGGTCTCGATGATCTTGAAGGTCTCTTTCAGTTTTGATGATTCTGGGCTGGCTGCTCGTGGCTATTTTGGAAGCCCAGTCATGGAAAATATCCTTAAATAATTCTGCATCAGTGCAGTGAATGCAGAGCATGACTGGTTAGAGCTCCCAGGAGTTGGCACAAGAGCCAACAGCATTGCCCAATTTCCTGTTCCCTGGTTTCCAAAAAAGAAAGGTTTCAAATCTTCCAGGTCTTGCAAACTTTAGGAAGAATGCAGACAGACACAGAATGCTTTGAACTCTCATAGAAGAAGGCTGTTAAAGTCAGTCTCTGTTATAAATTTATTCTGTTGTGGTGGCTGTGAATGTCCAAAGCCAGACTTGGACTAGATTTATGTGGAGTCATGCATTATGTATCAGCTATTAAAAAAAAAAAAAAAAAGAAAAGAAGAAAAAAAGAAAGAAAAGGCTTTATGATTTAGCACTAGATTTTTAGAAAATAAAAATGGTGCTGAAAAAGGAGCTGTGCAACATTAAAAATGCCAGGCTTGTGATCAACACCTCCTCCTCCTCTCAGCTGCCTTTGATGCATTTCTATTTGGCCTCATGCTGGTAGGGGTTGTTAAATTTATATTTCATGTCGGAGTCAAAAGTCAACCCCAAAAGCTTTGGAATTAGCATTTAATTATGAAACCGTTGGAAAAATCAGGAGTAGTAGGATTTTGGTCTTTGTGAAATGAGAGACTAAAATCAGTTCTTTGTGAAAGGTTGATTGCTTGGGCTCCATTGGAAAGGTGCTCAGCACTCAGAATTTTACACTCCATGAACATCCAGGGGGATCAGAGGGATGGAGCAGCTCTGCTGGGAGGAAAGGCTGGCACAGCTGGGATTGTTCAGCTGCACAGGAGAAGCTCTGGGCTGAGCTCAGGGTGGCCTTGAAGGGCCTGGAGCTGCAGGAAAAATGGAGAGAGACAATTGGGAAGGGCTGGAGGGACAGGAGCCAGGGAATGGCTTCACACTAAAAGGAAATAGGTTCAGATTGGATATTGGGGGAAAATCCTCCCCTGTGAGGGTGGGCAGGGCTGGCACAGGGTGCCCAGAGCAGCTGGGGCTGCCCCTGCATCCCTGGCAGTGCCCAAGGCCAGGCTGGACATTGGGGCTGGGAGAGCCCTGGGACAGTGGGAGGGGTCCCTGTAAGGGCAGGGTGGCACTGGGTGGGATTTGAGGGCCTTTCCAACCCAAACCATTCCATGATTCTGTGATCTTTGATACTTGAGTGTCTTTTCTGAGAAAAATGTTTAATTTTAAATAAAAGTTTGGTAATGTCATAAAAGTGCTTTCCCAAACAGCAACAAGTGAAGATGCTCCATGCTTGGATCAGATAATTCTTTAAATAGAAATGAAATCAAGACTACTCATTTTGAACTTTAGGGCAGAGCTGGAGGCTGCAATGAGGTTTGGAAAGAGAAAAGTGGCTCTGCTGCTGGAGGTTTGACTTGGGCTCAGAGTGTCTGGAAAAAAATAGAAATCAGTCAGTGCTATGTGTCAGGTTTGACAGCACTAAAACTTAATTAAAGGGTGTAATTTTCTTTTCAAATTACAAAACAGCCAGTAAATTGGATGATTGTAAAACATTTCCACCATGCTGATTAGAAAACCGAATACATAGAGGGATTTATTTTAAGCTGAAGGAAGAAGAGTGGGGAAGGGTGAGAGGACAGCAAATGTGAAATGTTCAGGGTGAGGAGTGGGACGTGTGAGACTGAGCAGGTCGTGGTACCCCAGGGTTGTGTGGCTGTTGTGCTCTGTCAGCAGCACTTCCACAGGGTCTTGGATCTCCTTGGCAAAACTGGGTAAAAATGATCTTACTGTAAACAGTGAAACTTGGTGTGAAAGCATGAAAAAAATCAGCTTTATTCCGCAAACAGGCATAAAAACTCCAGGTTTTGCTTTTGTCTCCATAAACATGGAATCTTCTGGGCATTATCTTGTCACTGTCCTGAAGGAATGAGCCACAGTCCTGTGACTGTTGTTTTGTGGTCATTTCTGTGCTCCTCTGGAAAATGAAAGAAATACAAGTTTGGGGTGGGCAAAGTGCAACTGTTCCCTTCAGGGACAGAACCCAGCCCACTTTAAAAAGTTAATTTGATCTTTATATCCTTGTTTGGGTGATTTAGGTTCAGTACTAAAGCCTAAATCTTGTTTTATAGACTCATCAGCCTCAGCCTGGGTCTCTGTTAACACCCAGGTGTCTCACACCAAGATTCTGCCTTGATTTTCAGGGAAGGATGACCTGGGCCACACAAAAAGAGTGGAAAGCTATCTGGGAAAAAAAAAAAAAATGGTGCTGCTCCTCTGTTCTGCATCTCATTTACTTAAACTGTGCACAGGATGGGAACTTCAGGGGGCAGAGAACAATCCAGAGGCTCTGATGAGCAGCCCCTGAAATGCAAATTTCCTTCACAGTACTGGGTTTATCACTCTTACACTAAAAGGACATGATCCTGCCATCTTTTTTTCTGGAATATTTAATATTTCTGCTACTTTGGGGTCAATTACAATCAAATAAGTCCAGTTTGTCTTTGTCTTATATGTGCATTACAGTGAGAAGGTTGAAAGTTAAATTTGGATTAATGTCCCACCAGTTTTGCATATGAGGGATATTTGCTAATAATGTATGTAAATACTAAGGAGAATTTAAACAATTCATTGTGGAAATGCCACAAAAAAGGAAAGAAGAAAATAACCTCAGAGTGTTGTACTTGGAAGCAGCTTTTCATTGGGAAGGTCTAGAAATTCTCTCTGCTCTTTATTTAACATAAAGGAAAGTTATGTTGGATTTGTGACTATCTAGAAACTTTAATGAAAAGAAAGTGTAAAAAATTATGTTTCTCATATGTAGCTATTGGAAACCTTAACTAACTTCCAACTAAGTGGTTGGAAAGTTATGCCACAGAGCAATTACTACATAGTTGAATGCTTGTTTCTAATTAATTTGTACAAAATATTACTTCCTCAGCCTTTTTATTGGTGTGGCAAATTTATTTTTTTTTTTGTACCCTGTGTATTGCAGCTCATGTAATTACTGCTCCTCCTGCTGAGCAATTAGTGGGTACGAGTCCCAAAATTAAACTAAACATGACTCTGGAGCTGCCTGTGAATTTCTGCTGGAGATTTTGAGCAGTGCCACACATGAAGACATCAAATCCTTCTTACTAAAACTGGGGCTTCAGTTTTAGCATTTTTAATCAATTTAATCGATTTAATAGGCTGTTAATTGATTTAGTAGGCTGTTAATAGGCTACTTATCAGTCAAATCACTGCATTTTCTTTTAGTGACCAAAGATTTGGAGCATCTTGGATGGTTTTTACATCTTGCTCTGTACAAAAAATAAATCCACTTATTAGACAGATAATAGAGATTTTCATTTTAATGTGTGTCTTTAAAAAGCTTAATTATTCTCTGCATGTTTACCTTGCAGCTTTATGGTTCTGTTTTCCCCAGTTTACTGTCTGATACTTCACTGAGCATCTCATGCAAGGAATTTTATGGATGCATAAAAGTAAAGCTGAACTATTTCGTTTGAACTGGTTGTCTAAACAGGAGCTGGTATCTCCTGGAAAATTTCAAAACTTTTCATTTAAAAACCCATCTGTGAAAATCCTTGGAAAATTTCTTCTCCTCTTGTGTTCTCTGAGTTTTGTGGTGTATGGAGGAATCCAGGTTTCCTTTTTTCCATCACATCATTCAGTTTTCCAGCTGCAAGCCCCATCCCCATTTGTGATCCTGGCTTTCCACGATGACATCCCACATGGGGAAGCATTTTAAGGTGAAGTGTACATTTTAAGGTGAAGATGAACTCCACACTCCAAACTTGATTCTTCCCTAGTTTCAGCAGAAAAAGAAATATTAAACACCTGGAATATTTTAAAGCAGAGCTGCCAAACTTTTCCTGGTTTCCCATAAGGAATTCTGTGTCTCTGTCTCGTGAGTCAGCTCAGTCTGGGTATAAATTTAATAAAATGTGGTTTATAGTTGATTAAAACCAAGCTGTTATTTTAAAATTAAAGTTGTCAATTGATTCTTAAAGATGTATTAAAAATGCCACCTTTATTTCAGAGCAAAGCCATGTATGAAAGTAAATTTATGGCATTTAATTTTTCATTGATAGTCACTGACATTGGATTTGGGTTTTGCTGGGGGCTGAGATTCAGGAATATCCATCCACAGTGGGAAATGGCTGTTACAGAAATTTGGGATAAAGACCCCGATGAAATCTCATTTCCACATTTATTGCTTCTTGATTTGGCTCCAGCTTGGGAGTTTGCAGCCTCAGGGATGTGTCCACACCTCTTCCTCTGCCTCAGGAGGGTTTTTATTTGTAGAGTTTGATCTACCTGTACATTAAAAATTCACCATTCTGGCTCAGAGTGCTCATTAATGATCACTCAAAACTAGCCCAGAGTGTCCCAGTCACTGATTAGGAGGAATGTGTTTCCATTTAAACCCCATTTGCTGCTGGGGAATTTTGGATTTATCCCTTTCCCAGTGAAATACTAGGGAATACAAAATACAACAGTTAATTCAATAGGGAGTGATAATAAATTTAAAAAATATGTATAACCCAACCAAATATTGTTGTTGCTCTAGAAGAGGAGTGCAGAGGGACACAGACCCTGGAGTGGGGTGGCCCAAAACCTGGGGCCAGCTCTGCTGATCCCTGGAGCTGTGCAGGCCTGGCACCACCTGGGCAGTGGGTGCTGCTTTATCAAAGAGAGCCCCGAATTCTCTGCAGACAAATCCTTGGAAACTGCCCTGTTAGAACAGGAAATTGTTTTGTTATTGCCCCAATTTTCTCTGACAAACTGCTTTGTCTGATGAAAAGGATCTGCTTTCTCACTTAGGAGGGAAGGATTAATAACTCTAATTGCCACTTATTAGCAATTTTACAAGATGCTGAGCACATAAGTACACTTTCGAACAGTCAATAAAAAGGAACAGCATTAAAGAGAATACGATCACTACTAACAGTTTTCTGGCTGGAAAACAAGATTTTTACAGAAGTGTTTGAACATTTCACACACGACTGGACTGGGATGTGGAATGAGATCAGCAGCATTGGTGTTTTCAGGACAGAAAGGGAGAGGAGTCATCTGCTACAACTGAAAATTGTTCCCTTTAAGTTCTTTGTAGCCTCACACAATTCCAAGTCAAGACTTGAAGGTTGCCTGGTGCTCCTCTTGATAGAATCACAGAAAACAACTGCAGGTGAATGAGTTATAATCTTTATAAAAGCATCTTGGCACAAGTATTTCTGCAGGATAATCCCTTCAAGAGTGTTTGTTCTTATTTGAGAGTGTTCTGGTTTTATTTTGTGCTGCCAGGTTCCAGTTTTTTCATGACAATTCTGTAATGAGGCTTTGCATAAAAAGCTTGATTTTTTTTAAATTTTAAAGTATGTTCTGGATTGGATAAGAATTATCCTTTTAAAAGTTCAAATATCTAGTTTTTACTAAAGCTGGCTGCTTTTGCATTGGAAAAGGAGATGTAATAATGGGTGTGTGTATGTATACAGAGAATTATAGAATCATTAAGGCAGGAAAAGAACTGGTCCTGCTGCCACGCTATCCCTGATGCTCCATATTTATTTATCTATCTCAGGACAGCAAAGTCCACAGAACAATGTCCTCAGTGGGTGAATAGGCTCTGACACAGATCTTTCCTACATGGATTTGCCTTTTCAGGAACAGCAGGCGTGGGAAATTCCTCTGCAAAGTTCTGAGCACGAAGCAGAAGTGCTGTAACCAACCCTGAGCTGCTCCTCTCCCACCAGGGAAAGTTTTTTGTCTCCTGTTTTGATCCAGAACTCTTCAGACCTCTCCATTTCCCCCCAAACCCTCCTGCACACGAAGTTTTGTGAGCCTTTCACACCTGGATCTGATAAAATCCTTTGATTTGTGTGTGGAGAGTGGTTTCACTGGAACAGAGCACCAGCCTTGATGGGCCTGGAGAACTGAGAACGTGGCAAAGGACACTCCACATCAAAATGTTATGGCTGTACTATCGTTGGAGAGAAATGATTTTCCAACACTCATTCAAGTCGAGGAACATTTCAGGGAACGCACTTGTGCTCAATCAGGTGAATAATTTCTTTTGTCCTGCATTAGCAGTGGGCATTTCAAAGGGATAAAGGAGCTGCAAGGCAGGCAGGGAGAGCTGAGTGCCTGGTGAATTTAGCCATTCACATGTCCACAAGTATCTAAATGGATTACTTAGGAAAATCAGCACTGCTGCTCGTACAGATTGGTAATAAATTCTGTTTCATTACAGGGACTGGTATTTTAAGATTTAAAATGAAGACTGATTAAATCAAGTGAAATATGCACGTAAATTGTCATTATGTGGATGGATACACCTTACTCTATTAAAATTGGATTTTTGATTTGCTCCACGCTTTATTTTGCAGCTCGTTTTTTGATGACAGTTCATTCCTCTCACTCCACATTATAAATTCAGCTGTGTTTTAGCTTTGGATGGAACAGGGGTGTGGGGGAGGAAACTTCCTTTCTTTTTTTGCCCCTATTTTCCTGTGTCAGTATTTTACACAAGGTCAATAACAAGCTCCAGTGTGTTTACAATTACCAAGAGGATGGGATTTGTTATTGTGCCCTGACAAATGTGCTGATGCTTCCATTATTTATGGAGAGGAGATAAAAATCGTGCAACGTTCTGAGACAGAAGTAAGGTGTGTGTGGTTTATATCTGTATTTTTGATGAGTTCCCTTAATGGGCATTGGGCAATGCACGGACCTGTGACTGTGGGATGTAAATTTTTCTTTGCAGTAAAGCTGCCAAAGCTTTGTGGGTTTTTTTATGACTCACATTTATGCAACTTGGAAGAAAAAAAAAAAAAATCTGTCTTCCTGTAGTATTTAAACCCAGAACTGATTGGTTTGTAATAGCTGTGGTGTCAAGAGGTGTGAAAATCAAACATATTCACTTAGTACTGAGGGTACTTTTAGGAAAATTTTATTGTGAGAATTGAATTTTTTTTTTTTTTAAGGGACATAATTAAGTGTTTAAAATCCTCATTAATGTCCATATTCCTGTGGCCCTTGGTTCAGCTGGAATTCCTGAAATACGTCAGGAGCCTTTGGGCTCCATGAGTCCCATGGAGAGGAACGGAATCCACAACTGGGCAAAGTTTCAGAGCACCCACCCAGCAAGGGCTGGGACACAGCTGTGGCTTGGGACTGGCACCTCCTTTCCCTGCTGGGACAGAGTGGGATCAGTGTCCTCCCACCACCTTCCTGTCTGGGCTTTCAGGAGCCATCCTGAATGTGTGCCCAGTGAGAAACTGGGGAAAAGCCTCATTTCTGCTCTTTGGGAAGGGCTCCTTTGGAGCTGGGGGTATCCATGAAAAATCCCTTTGGTCCATCCCTGGGATTCCAGCCCTTCCCTCTCCACGGTTCCCAGCTGGGGTGACAGCTCTGCCCCTGCTCACCTGGGAATGCCAGAGGAGCAGGAATGGGAACAGGAGTCCCCTGCTGCTCCAGCTGGAGCTCCCCAAAGCCATTCCAGCAAAGAATCCTCCCAAGGCTGGGCTGGGAGGGATTTGGTTTCGAGAGGAACTCAGAGCACCTGTCTCAGATCCCCATTTTAAATTGCCCTGGGGGGAGTCTCTCTCCCTTTTCCCAGGAACTCAGGGGAGCAGAGAGAGCTCTGTGTCCTCTCCACCCCCGGGGCTGGAATTTGGGAGCTGTGGATCCCTGCTCCTGTGTCTGTGTGAGGAGCAGCTCCCTGTCCTTTGAGCTGCACTTCTGGGGCAGGTAAGAGCAGATTTCTTCTGCTGTCATTGACTGAAGTTACTTGAACATGGATTTTTTTTCCCAGGATCAAGGATTTGTTCCTTTACCTCCCTCCAGCTCTTGCCACAAGTTGCTGACTAAATCCAAGCATCATTTCTGTCATTATTGAGAGATGTGAAAGAATTTAATTTGTTTCAATTCTTTGCTTGAGAGAATTGATTTTGGACTGTATTTTCACAGCTTGGTTTAGATGGAAAAATGTTTGGAATTGAAATTTGATTGAGTTTTGCTTTATGTTCATCTCACAGCCTCTTTATTCATTCCTTAGCTAACCTGGGTACTGAAAACCACTTTGAATTCCAGAATTGTACAAAATTCTTATCAGTCTATAAGACATTCCTGAATGTTTTATTCTCTGGTGGAAAGGGAAGCTGACATCTTTTCTTAGGCTGGGAGAGCACCTCCCAAACTGAGCATGGGCCTTTATTGGGATGTGAAGTTTTTCTGTGGTGTTATTTTAAAGATCTGGAGAGCAGCAGATTTTTCATAATTGGGGGCTAAGCGTGCATTTTGTCGAGAGCAAGGCTGTTTATGCACCTTTTTATTTTCTCTGCTGCCACTGCTGTGCAGATCAATAATTATATTTGTTTCAATACTGCCAAACTACTTGAATTTTAAATTTTTTCTCCATCACATGCTTCAGATCTACCTCAATTGCTGAATACATTTTGGAGGAGGGCTGGCAAAGTTTCCTGCTCACAAACTCAGCATTGTGCTGTGGTTATAGAAATGGTTCCTGAAAGTGTTTTTGAAGATTTGCTGTTCCTTTCCAGAAAACAATGAACTTTTAAATACCTTGTTAATAATTTCTGTGTTGCTCTGATGTATGTTTGGTTATAGTTGAGGTATGGTGGGAATTCTCAAGCTAAGTTTCCCTTGAAATAATCTCTGGAGAATTTCTTACTAAGGGAACGCAAACCTTTATTTCCAGTAAAATTTCTCTGGGAATTTCGATGCATTTAGGATAGAAATACAAATGGATAAGGGGGAAAGTTGTGCCTATTTAAGCTTTGAGTGAGAGGATTAAATTCTGCCTGGTGTGAATATGAAGCACAGAGTCTTTAATTGTTTTTTTGGGTGGGTTTGGGCTTTGCTAGATTTTTCTGTTCCTGGTTTATTAATGCACAAATCCCAGAATGGTTTGGACTGGAAGGGACCATCCCATCCCACCCCTGCCATGGCAGGGACAGCTCCCCCTGTCCCTGGCTGCTCCAATTCCTGTCCAGCCTGGCCTTGGGCACTGCCAGGGAACCACAGCTGCTCTGGGCACCCTGTGCCAGCCCTGCCCACCCTCCCAGGGAAGGATTTTCCCCAATTTTCTCATCTGATTCTGCCCTTATCTCTTTCTCCATGACTTTCTCCCTCATGTTGTGACACTTTTATTGTAATCAAAACTCTGTGGGTGTTTAGAGAAGCTTTGGGCAGCAATTGAGGAGGCAAAGCAGTGAGATAAGCAGATATCTGATAGGTCAGATATAAATTATATAGAGATATTTTAGGAGATTGTTGTTTTTCCTTTGGTACAATGAATGTTTGATTGAAGGGTGAAGGTCAAGCTGAATTAAGCAGCAATTAATGATAACCCAGACCAGGTATAAGCAGTACTTAAATTAACATAAATGAGAGCCAGGATAATAAACAAGACTTTTTGGCTTTCTTAACAGCTCTTAAAGTTTAAAGAAAACAAATAAAAGTCAGAAGAAAATCTGTAAATTACTCTTCACTACCCAACTTTCTACCCAAATTCTACTTTTGCTGAGCAGGGATGGGAAGGGCTCTTCAAAGATGACACAATTTCCCTGCCTTTCACTCTAGGAAATGCTATTTATTATTAAAAACCTTTTTTTTTTTTTTAAATGAGTGTGGCAGCAAAAAGGAAAAGCAAATATTCACTGTAATGAAGTCCATTACAAGTCTCTCATACGTGGAAAAGTTAGTGACAAACTGCCAGAGGTTATAAATATCTGCTTATAAATATTTTTTAAAAATCAGTCATTCAAGCATCTCCTTGTCATCAGCAAAGCAAACTCCAAATTTACAAAAGCAATTCCTCTAATAAAATGAAGGTTGGGAGCTGCCATCAGCTCCTGCTGGTGATTTGTCACTTTATGCTGACTCAGACAGAGCAGTGCTGCTGCTGACATTCCTTGGGAGGGAAATCTGCTCTCCTTCCAGGGAGAAGGGACATTTGCAATGAATATTCCTCACTCCTGGGCAAGCAGAGGCTGCCTGGGACTGGAAATGAGGAGTTTTATCTTTCCTTTCTTTGTGCTGAATCAGATGCCAAGCGAGCCCTGCACATCCCAGGGGCAGCAAACAGTTTGGTCCGTCAGTGAGGGAAGTGGAACAACAATTTGGGAGAGAAAAAAATCCTTTCAAACAACTTTTTTCCCTTCACTTTATTACCATAGTGAAGTTTAAGCGGTTTCAGGAAGACAAGGAAGTTGGCATTGATGTAAAAAGTGGATTGAAATAGAATTCCATGACCTATTTGTCACCCCCAGAGCTCCCCTGGCAGCCTCTGCAGGTTCCTCAGGTGGAGCTGAACCATCACAGCCATTTTAAAACTCGGGGCCTCAAGAAATAACTCAGCTATGTGAGTGTAGAAACAGAGAATATCTGTCCTGCAGTGCTGGATTTGCATGAGGTACAGCTTGGGGATCAATGAAATGAAATCCTGGAGTCACCTGAATCATTCCTAAAGAAACCTGGGAATTAAAGTCCCCAAACAATGGTACTGGAATCAGTGCAGCTGCCATAATTACAGAATTATGCTCTGTGATTCTGCTCATAGGATGCTCCTGAATATCCCCACCATGGCCCTGAACCTCCCAGGAACACTTTTGCAACCAGAAAGTTGTTCCAAAGCTCCTGGTTCCAGCTCTTAGTGGCTCTTCCCCCCAAAATTTGAAGGGATGGCATCATTCTGCTCCTGCAGCCTCTGCATTTCCAAACCCTCTAACAAAGCCCAGCATTGCCAGGGAACCAGGGATGGTATAAAAACACAAAGTTGACAAAAGAGAATGAAATCTTAGGCATATTCCTCAATATTGGGGAAAATGTCTTAACAAAAAAATCCCTGGTGTTGTTAAGAAGAGAGAATAACTCCGAATATTCGGATTTATCCTTCAGTTTGAGATATGGGGTGTTGGCACACCTGTACAAAGAACATCCAGTGTGGTGTTGTTTCATATTTCATTCATCCATTTTTCCTCATATTTCCCATCCTCCCCCTGGTTTTGGGTGTAATTTTCATTTACCTGCTTTGCTCCTGTTTTCAGTTCACACCCAGCTGTGTTGGGGGGTTCCTTTTTTTACTTTTTAATGCAAGGGGACCTCTGGATGCTTTATAAACAATAAGAGAGAGTAACAGGAAAAACTGAATATCTGTTTGCTGAGCTTGGGAAGGGCAGGGTTGGTAAAATAAGGGAGGATAAAGGTGAAATGTAACATATTTGATTTACTAAGCCAAATAAAACTAGGTGGGATCTGTGCCTTCCATTCAATTTGTGCTGCCAGAGTGACTCTGAAGCTTTTTCTAAATAAAACAAATGGAAATTCTCGGTAAATACAGGAATGAAGTGCACACAGAGGGTAAGATTTATGAAAAAATGGGGATTTTATAAAAATGTTTGGCAGTTCAGTGTCCGGGCAGGGAGGCAGAGGAGCTGTTTCCTGCTGGCTCAGCAGAGGGCACTCAGCAATTGCATTTCAGCATTTTCTGCCATCCACCTCAGACCCCTTCGCTTTTCCCTCCTTCCAAATAAAAGACAGAACGCGACTCCACACCAAGGTTTCTCGTGCGTCACGGCAGGGTTGGTTGCTGAGAAATAATTCTCAGCAGAAATGGAAAATAAATGTTGTGTGTAGCTAGCGCTGTAATATGGCACTTTGGGGAGTGGAGGAAGTTTTAATTGCAAATAACAGGCAGTGATTCGTGTCTGAGCAGAGTGGATGCTCTTGAGTTGTGGTGATGGATTCCAAATATTCCCTGCAGCTCATCTGGGCAGGGCAGGGAGCAGATCCGAGCAGAACGTTCTCTGAGGATTAAAAAAAATAATAATAATAATTTTAAAAAATCTGGTAGAAAAGAGGATTTTCAAGGTTTGGAAATGAGGAAAGTGTCGAGGCAGCCTGGCTTTGGTGCTCTGTGATCCCAAACACCACTCGAGCTCCAGCCCTGCCCTGCAAAGACAAACAGTGAAATATAAACATTTAAGAATAAATACAAACAGTTAAATGTAAGTATTTAAGAAAAAATACAAATACAAACAGCTAAACACTTAAGAATAAGTACAAACAGCTAAACAGAAACATTTCAAAATAAATATGGGCAGTTAAATGTAAGTATTTAAGAAAAAATACAAACAGTTAAATAGAAACATTTAAGTATCAACACAAATACAATCAGCTGAATGTGAAGCATTCTGGATAATGAGTGCAAATCCCACCAGCCATGTGCTGGTGATCTGTGTTTTCCCTTCTGCCCAAGAACCAGGGAATCACAGAACCCTTGATGGTAGAAAATATATCCAGGGTCCCTGAGTCCAGCCCAGAGGAACGGGAGGTGGGAACAAAGCTGTCAGGACAAGGGTTTGGTGTTCATGGTGGGGCTGGAGCTGTGTGTGAGTTGTTGTAGCAACATTTTGGGTGAGTGTGGAGCTGTCCAGCCACGTCCAGCTCTGGAAGCCTCCCAGGAAATCCAGGAGAGGTTTCTGAAGGGCAGGACAGAGGATCCTGTAGGACGCTGTAGCATCACAGTGCTGAGGCAGCTCCCACAAATACTGTGGCAGGACTTTGCCTGGACTCACCAGTAATTGTTTGGGTGAACAAATTATCTCACTGAGATTGCCTTTACAGGTATTTTTTTTGCAAGTAAATTATTTTTTGGGAACACAGGCTGAGGTGGAGCCTTGTCCTGAGCCCTGCTGTGCTCTCAGCTCTGAGCAGGGCTCCAAGCAAGTCCCCTTTGAGGTTTTCCATCAGCCCACATCCTTTTTCCAGCTAAACATTTGGTACTGAAGCATTTGGAGCTTCTATTATCTCTGGTTCCATGTGCCATAAGCTCTCTTGTTTAATTTAAGCCCCTCTGTTTCCATCAGAGCCCTCCCCAGTGAGAGAACTGCCCTGGCACTCTGTGCCCTGCTCCTTCAAAGGGGAGTCCTGAGCAATTCTGTGTGATCCAAGAGGTTCTTCCCTCTGTGCTGCCCTCAGGGGACACGAGGTTCTTAGCAGATAAAAGGTGGTGGAATTCTTGGCTGTTCAAGCCAAGATCCAGACACAGCAAATCCCTACACCTGCCTCTGAGCCTGGCTTAGGATCCTTTTGGTGGTGGCTTTGCTTTAAAGCAAAGCTGGAGTCACAAACCCACTGTTCTCTTACATCTTCTCCTCTTGGTAAAAGTCCATCATTTGGCTGCTACCAAAATGGAACCTAAACTTCATCACAAGAAGCCTGTTTTAGAGGAATTACATCCATCAGAGGAGTGCATTCTAAAAGGCAGATATTCTGTACAATATTCAGAAAGTACTAAAATCCTGGGCCCTGACCCCAGAAATGAGTGTCCCTGTTTTCCTTTGGCTTTCAAATCAACTGTAGTCAACAAAAGGATGTGGTTTCTCTTTTTAGGAAAGAAAGGGGAGCAGGAAGCTTATTTATACGGAATCATTTTAATCACATAAAACATTTAATGTCCTTAAATGATCTAAAGTGTTCTAGATCTGAGTTAAGGCTGCAGTGTTTTTGAGGTCTCAAGTTTGTGCGGTCCTAAAACCCACAAAACTTTGATGTCCTGCACAGCTACGGCATCACAGAGGGATGAATACACAAAAGATGTTGGAACTGTAAGGTCATGAACCCGAAAACTTGCTCAACAAGAGTGCAGAGAACAGTGAGTCCTCTTCAGATCAGAAATCCTGTGGTTGCAGAGTGGAAATGCCAGAGCTGTGACGGGTTCAGTCACGTGGAGTCACTTCACACTGACAGAGGATGTGTCATTTTCTTCAGCAGGACAGCCAAAGGCCAGGCAAATGTTCAGGGAGAAGAACAATTCCAGGTGCTGAGTCATTTTGTGTGAATTCTGAGAGCAAACGCTGTGTTTGTGGGTTTTGTTCAGCACATCAAACACAGGCACCAAAGGACAGAACTGGGGAAACACAAAGGTGAAGAAATCAGGTGGGGAGCTGGCAGGGAAAGGCTCATCTTTTTCAAACCACATTTCTGTGAGTGAGCTCTGCTGTCATTTTGAACTGGGAATAATGAGAAATAAAAGCCAAACATCCGAACTGGCCAGAGGAATATTGCCCAGCAGGGCCTGCTGAGGTTTGTTTGGGAGATTTCTCTTTGTGACAGAGGAGAAACCTCAGTGGGTGGGACAGGGAGGGTCAATCCAACAACTGTGATTTTCCTGGGAAAAGGTTTAATAAGAAGATGAAGGTGAGAATGTGAGGAGAAAGAAAAAGTCTAATTTGGTGGTTTGCACCCCTTGGCATCTCTCCATGTCCCAGAGATCCCATGTGTTTGGCATGAAAAGTGTAAAGTTTGGAGTGTTCATCTCAGCCATGGTCTATAACCCTCCAGAAGGAGATTTCCCTTTTCCATGGAATGCTGTAACTCACCAGCTCCTCTCTCCAGTTGCCCAAAGCTGGTTTTCCTGCCTGCTATAGCTAATGATCAATAAAGGAGGGCAAGAACACTGATTGGGGAAAATGTCTTATGGAAAAATCTTATTTAGGCATTTGTTCCTACCTGTTCCATGTGGGCTGGAGCTGCCAAAAACAAAGTGATAGAAAGCTAATTCCATAATACACTAATGAAGTTTTCTTTAACTTTCCTAGGGATCTTGCCCAGATTTGACTTCTGTTGATCCCATTAGAGGTTGAGGTCTCCCAGCTTTGCTCACAGCACTTGTTACACCAGCCTGATGCTGCAATTTGGCAATTTTGGGCAGAGCTGAGGGAGCTGCTGGAGAAGGTCCCTGCCAGCCTGAACAAGGACTCCCAAAAAGTTGATGCCCAAAAGACTTTGCTACTCAAAATAACAGACAAACAGAGTGTTAGACTGATGTAATAATTGCTGCTGGCAACTCGGCTGTCCTGCTGCTAAATACAACCTGGGGATGTTTAATTCCTTCAATAATCAGATATTTCTGATATATTTGTGGTACCTCCTGCACGGTGTAGGAACCTGGCTTTAGGTCTGCAGGCTCCAAGGCTTTGGAGCACTTTCTGGTGAGTAATGGTGAATAATTTAAAGGAGTATTTGCAGTTACTATAATCATCTAATTATATTGTGTTTTACATCCCCCAGCAACAAATTCCAGTGATAGCAGCAATGAACTAGCTCAGAGTAACATTTCCTAATAAAGATCAGGGAAATGAAGATGACAATTGCTTCCCATTTTTCCTGCATCCTGGCATGATGTGAAAGTTCACAGTAATTTCACTGCACAGAAATCTAATTAATCAATACATTGGAATTGCAGTCGCAGCAGCTACTAAAGTAGGGCTCAGGATTCATTTTTTCAGCTCTGAGATTCAAACAGCCTTTCTCTTTAATTCTGCTGCATATTTCAGCACACAAAGTGCTGCATTTAAATAGGAACTGGATTATTTAATTATTCAAGTTGATTAAGGTGGGTAATTAAATGCTACTGCTAATATATTATGTACTTTACATTTTATTTCCATTAAAAGTGATTTTTAAGTACAAACTAAAAGGATTATTTGAGTTTCCAAATCCACTTTTCTACTGCTTTTTCTGAATTGCCTGATTACTCATCCCCCAGTCTTTCCAACTTTGAACCAAGAATCAGAACAAGCATTTATGGAAACCAACATGAGTTCTTATATTTGCAGTTACTTATTTAAGCAACCCTTTTAATCTGGCATTTTAATTCCACCTTTTCCAGTTGCCTAAAACACTATGAGCAAATTATCCTCAGCAACCCTATTTTCTAGTTCATGTAATCATCTTTTTATGTGCTGCTGATTTCTCTTTGGATTTGGCTGGGATTTTGGGGGGATTGTTTGTTTGTTTGTTTGCTTGTTTCTGTTTTTTTTTGGTTGTTGGTGTTTGGTTTGGCTTTTTTCCCTTCAATTTCTGCTGTCAGACTAGGACAATGGAAGTGTCCAAGGTGAGGTTGGGCAGGGCTTGAAGCAGCCTGGGACAGTGAAAAGTGTCCCAGGGGAGATGTGGAACCAGGTGTAGCTTTGGGTTTATCTGGTTTTTGATGTTTTTTCTCTTCCTCAGCTGTTTGTGCAAGGCACCAGGCCTGAGGGGTGAATTTCCAGAGTAGTTTCTGTATCTGGTTTCCCTCTGGATACTGGGAACAAGCAGTTAAAGTTGAGCAACTTCCAGCCAGGAAGTCTCCATGGCTACCAGAGGCTCAGGCTGTTTTCTAGAGACAGTGCAAAATTGGGATGTGAAAATATTGCAAAGATTCTGTGTGCCTTGTACTTAGGGCAGTGAAATCCCTCCATAAAAAAATCAGCATTTTTTTTAAAAAACCAAACATTTATAAAAACAGTGAGGCTGAGATGGGGGCAGTGTTACACAGAATTAGGATCTCGTGTGATAACTTCACCGTCCTGATGTTTCTCCTGGGATTTTCCTGCTCTGTCACACAGCAGAGTGGTTTCCATGCAGGTCATTGTAAAACTGCCAGGCAGCTGCTCTTTGGCACAGGGCACCTCTTTGGGGAACAACATGGGGAGCTGGGGGCTTTAATGAGAGGATTTGCTGTGATGCTTTAGGATTTCAGCTTCTCTATTTGTAACCCTGCAGTTCTTTAGTGTGGAACTTCAAACTCCACATTCAGTGGGAGCTGCTGCTTCCCCATTTNTTTCAGCTTTTCTATTTTTCCTCTGTTTGTAACTCTGCAGTTCTTTAGTGTCTAACCCCAAACTCCACATTCAGTGTGAGCTGCTGCTTCCCCATTTTGGGCAGACACAGCAATTCCTCTCCAGGCCTGGCAATCAGGGACACCTCAGTGCCTCAGGCCCCCAGAGATGGAAACAAAAGTGAGTTGGGGGAGCAAACTTGGGGTAAATGACTTCATTCCCTGCAGCTGGAATTGGGAGATTAACCCCCAATATGCAAATGGATCAAACTTATCAAAGTGTGAAAACTCAGGGTGCATTTTGGGTGCAGCCCCTGGGGGGCTTTGTCTGCCCCAAATGTACCTGAAGGCCTTTCAACAAACAGAACTGCTTTTTATTCCCTTAATTCCTCCTCTATTTTTAGGTAACCCCAAAAGGCATCAGCTGCAGGGCAGGTTCCAGTGTCCATCCCAGCCAAGAGCTCTCCCTGCTGCCTCCAGGGTGTTTGCTCTGCATTGTGCAGGGATCACCCTGTGGCTGACAGGATCCCTGGTGACAGAATAGGCCCTATCCAAGTTTTAGGGCTGATCTCTTGTGCATGAATCGGGTTTCTGTTTGAATTTTGGCCCTCTGCGAAGCTGGCTGCTCATTTTGCTAAGGCAAACCCAGAATACTAAACAGGTAATTAATTTCTGTTCTTTGCCAGGAGTCAAAAGGCAGTGTTCCCCAGGCATTGAAGACTATTGAGGATTTTCATGAAGCTGAGCATTTAAAAAATATATAAGTTACACATTGCTAGAATTTGTATGCAAATAACAGAACCAAGTATTGCTGATATTCACATTTTACTTTATTAGTGCCTGCCTTTTTCTTCTGGCTTATTTAAAAATGCTCTTTGTGGTGCAGGGTGTTTGTTAAGAGGCTACAAAGCTCTCTAATGAGGTTGGGATGTCTGGCTCACTTGTACCAGAGCAGTTTCCTTCTTGCAAGCAGAAAGGAGTGAGCCAAGCAGGGTTAGGAGAAGGCATCGCCTCCAGGGATGAAATGAGACCTCTGTGTTTGACAGGAAGATGAACCAAGTCATTCCAGATTGCCCCAAAAACGCCCTCATGATCTCATCCTGCCTGTCTGGTCTTGGCTGTATTTTCCTGTTGAAGGAGGAGAGGGAGGGAAGGGGCTGTGGCCAAGCAGCTCTTTGGAGAACAGCTCCTGCTCCCTGCCTGGGTCGTGCAGGAAGAAATGCTCCACTCAGGATCTTAGGGAGCTCCAGGCAGGCTGGGCAGTAAAAGAAGCCCTTGGAAGCAGAGTAGGAACTCTTGAGCTGCCTGATGAGGGAAATCTCAGGCTGACTCAGGCCCAGGCTGTGAGCTGAGAAGTTCTTTGCTATTCCCAGCAGCAGAGTGGGGAGGTGCAGATAAAGATAAATCACCTTGTTACATGGCCAGAGTGTGGAGTTAAGGACTCCAGGCCTCTGAAATGGGAAATTCAAGACCCCAGGCTGAAGGGGAACTTCTTGTCCAACACACAGCATCGAAACACTCGTTAGGAGATGTCCTGGAGAGGGGCTCAGCCACTTGCTCTGATTCCTCCCTGATCTGGTTTTCCCCATAAAGCTCCCTGAACATCTGCCTGCTTCTCCCCATCTGAGCTGCTACAGAGCCACCAGGCATGTGGGATTGGAAAGGATGAAAAGATTTGGAAGCCCTAGACCTGCCTGTGCCCAGATTTCTGCAATGTTTTTCTGAGCTGAGCGAGAGGAGCTGACAAGACAAAGCCTCTTGGAAGCTCAAGGCGTCCCAGAAGGTCTAAAAACAAGGAGTTTTTACAGGAAAATCCTAACTAAGAGAGCTCATCCTTATTTTGCTTCTCAATTTAGATTGCAGGCTGCTGTTTCTGAGGATGTGTTTCCATGTGCTTAACACTCAGGATGCTTTTGACACCCTCCAAGTGTATGTGGGTATTTTTAGGGCTGTATTTTTTATCCAAAAAATGCTCCAGTAGACATTTGTAGCCACCCTGGCAAAAACTGCAGCCAAAAAAGAAGGCAAAGGCACTGCTGCAAGGCAGCATCACTCCAACCCCATGTGTTCAGGAAGCACAGCAGAATTTAAGCCAAACCCAGCTTATCCCTCACCATTTTAAAGCAGTAAATGTGACTTGAGCTTGGCAGCTGTCAATAGAAAGCATTTCCCTTTTCATACTGGCCATTATCTGAGCTTTACACACACTAAATTATTTATTAATTTGCCTTAATAGAAAGAAAATTGTCTTTTTAAACCCTCACTAAATATCTGATGGAATATATGAACTGAATTATGTCCAATATTGATCTGATCTTGTGTATATATACTGACTTCCAGTCACTTAAAATTAATATAATTGACTATAGTAGTGCCAGGCACGTTCCTGGAAGGCAGATTAATGATCTGCTGAAGTGATCAAGCACTCAGTGGCTTTTGGCTGATAAATCATTTCCACTCCTTGATACGTAGGGCATTTAATTATGGTCATTTAACCACTGTTGACTGTTGGGCCATTGTGTAAACTAAAGCAATCAAAACATTAACTTGAGTGTGAAGTTGGAAATTATTGCAGCCACAACCTTGCAGTTCCTGTATGAGCAATACTGTCAGTTAAACTGGGAAAAAAATGGCTTTTTGAAGAAACCTCAAATATTTCAGAGAACTTATTTCTTGTTTAGCTGTTAGTTTTTAGGGGTTACTAAATATTTTTACCTGCACACAAAGCAGAGTTGCAGGGTTATGCAGCAATACCCAGGCTGCCCAGGGAAGCTGTGGAACCACAGTCCCTGGAAAGGTTCAAAAAAGGCACCTGGGAATGTGGTTTAGTGGTGGATTTGGCAGTGCTGGGTTAATGGTTGAACTTGATGGTCTTAGAGGGCTTTTCCAGCCTTAAGGATTCTGCTTATATAAAATCAGGAATGGAATAAATACATCCTGTCCCACTGGAGCAGCTGGGAGGAAAGGCTTCCCTGGGGATCCCACATCAGATCCCCTGAAAGTGCAACGAACCCAGTGGTTCTCTGGCTGCTCAGGTCTGAATTTGGGAGTGTTCTAATATTTTCCTAATATTCTTCTTTGACAGGGAACCTTGCAGTAGATCAGGCTAATCAGTTTTAGCCCAGAAACAGTAATTTAAACCTGAAGCCCCAAACAAGATTCTTTTCTTCCCACTGGAAATCACTTTTGTCTGCAGAGCAGAGCTGGCAGCAGGTTTGGCTCTTCCCCAGGGAGAAACCTGCCTGTGCTGGAGAGAGAAAATCTTCCTTCCTCCCTGATTTCTGCATTCATGCTTGGAAAAATTGCCTGCCTGCTTAATTTTACTGTTTTCTTTCTGCTAATCTCCACCTTGGAAGGATTTTTAAGGGGGTTCAGAGGAATGACGGGGGTTGATAGCAGCAGGCTGAGCCACACAGGCTCTGATTTCTGGTGTTGTTTTAATAATAAATGAGATGAAATAGGGCTGGTGGCTGAAACAGCAGCTTGGAGGGTGAGATGGAGTTTGGGATTGTTGCAGAACCCCACCTGATCACCCTTCCAGGGCTTTCCCTGGCTCCAGCAACCTTCCCTGCCCAGTGGATTGGGTGGGCTTGGAGCACCCTGCTCCAGTGGAAGGTGCCTCTGCCATGGCAGGGGTTGGGTTTGGATGAGCTTTCAAACCCCTTTGAGCCCAAATCATTGCGATTCTGCCACGTTTTGGGTTTTGGAGGGCAAGTCAGAGGAATTGCTGAGGCCAAGGGAAACTTTTTCCCCCCTAAACCACAGAGGCACTGCTGGAATCCCTTTTGAGGCGAGACAGCGTGACGGAATTCTCCCGTGATTTTGGGGATTGTTTGTTTTCATGGGGTAACCAAGGTGTCAGTGGGAGGCTTTTTCCACTGCTGGAGCCAGGGCTGGGAGGCTCTGGCTGCTCAGTCAAGGACTTCCTGATGGGCCCTGGTGTCTCCACACAGCCCTGCCAGGCTCCTCAGTGTCCCTTTGTGTGGGAGGGGTGGCCCTGGGTGACCCTGAGCAGTGGCACTGGGTGACCCTGGGTGACCCTCAGTGGTGGCACTGGGCTGGCCCTGGGTGACCCTGAGCGGTGGCACTGGGCTGGCCCTGGGTGACCCTGAGCAGTGGCACTGGGTGACCCTGGGTGACCCTGAGCAGTGGCACTGGGTGACCCTGGGTGACCCTGAGCAGTGGCACTGGGCTGGCCCTGGGTGACCCTCAGTGGTGGCACTGGGTGACCCTGAGTGGTGGCACTGGGCCGGCCCTGGGTGACCCTCAGTGGTGGCACTGGGCTGGCCCTGGCTGTCACACCAGGGGAAGGGGGGCTGCTCCTCCCCAGCCCATGGACAGGGAATGTGCTCGTGGAGCTCCTCTCCATGGGCAAGAAAATCCCGAGTAGCTGCAGCAGGTTCTCAAAGCACCCACTGATTAAATTAGGTTTAATAGTTAACCTAACAGGCTCAATTTTGTGTTTTCATGTTCTGTTCTGAGTGGAGAAATAGAAATATAAATCCAAATAGGTCAGAGAGGCCATGCCAGCTCGAACTCACTTGACTTTGTGAGTCCAAAGCTGCTGAGATTGGCCAGGAGGTTTGGAGAGAGGCTGGGGTTGAGGAGGAGTCTGGCAGTGAGGCCTCAAAATGGGTTTATTTGGTGATGTCTTACACATTAAATCATGAATTTCTTTTAGCTAAATAAGATTTTATACCATTTATGCTAGAAAGAAATCCGTCCTGGTGATATCAAGGTTATCTCTGACCCTTCTGGGGTCCCCACAGAGATCTCCCTGTAGGAGTTAATGTGCTGAACTAAAGACTACAAATAAAATTAAACACTTAACGATGGGGGAAAACATCTCAGATCTTGGGGTGAAATCAAGGCAGCCCGACAGCAATGAGGGGCTCTGTCTGCTTTTCTGCTGCTTGGGGTCAGTCTTTCATGACTTCTCCTAAATGGACTGGGAATTCCTGCTGGAAGCAGGGGGAGGAGCTGTAAAAAGAGCGTGACTTTTGCTAAAATGCCATTGCAAGCTGTTACTGGAGGAGGAATGAGGGAAAACAACGCCGTGGTGTGCGAGGCACTGCGATGCCTTTGTTCTGTGCCAGCACAGCTCCCAGAGCCCGAGCAGGATTTCAGCCCTGCTGCAGTGACATTTGTAAATGAGAACATGGCCAGGCCTGAGTTTGGCCAGGATAAAATGTTCTTTTAAAGGGTGGGGGATAAAAAAAAAGAAAAAAAAAAGAATCAGTCCAGGAGAAAATATAAAAAGGTTTAAGAAGCAAAACAGAATTTAGAAAGGGCAGAGCACGAATGCCAAATCACACAGGAGAAAGGGTCTTGAAGAGGTAGAATGAGAAGGGCTGGGAGGGAAGGGACAGGGAGAGGGGGGAAACAGCTTCTGGAATGGCACAGAGGCTTAGAAAGCTAAAATGAAAACAAAAGGCCAAGGGGGAACATTCACATGGATATAAGGAAGCATGAATGGCTGTAAGGCATTTGAAGAATGCCTCTTACAGCCTCTGAACTGAGGATCCTTTTAAATTTGTTTGTTATGAATTTTACCCTCTGTCCTGTTTTGCTGTTTGGTACGAGGCTGTGATGTGACAAATAGAGCCCCCATCCCAGGGAGCTGCCATTATTCCCTGGGATTTCATGGCTCTTAGCGCTGCTTAATGTCCCCTTTCATTCTGCTGAGGAAGTGACAGATTGACTGGGGCTATCTTTGACCCCCTGTTTGTGCACCAGCTCCCTCCGTGCTGGAACGAGGGCAAAGTCTGAACCACAACATTTTAAAAACGCGATTTGGAGGCTGAGAGGAGCAGCAGAAACAAACCCTGTCCCAGCACAAACCCTCAGCAGCAGCTGCTCAGGGCTGGGGGCAGAGGTGAGCCATCACCTTGGGTTTTCCCTCTCCAGCTCTCTCTGCCTCCTGCCTAATGAGGCACCAGCTCTTGGTGAGCACAGAACTGCTCAGGCAGAGCTGGGAGGCTGCTCAGAAGCCTCCTGTGCAGAAGGCTGCTCAGCCAGGCTGAGGAGGAATGCCAGCACACCCATCCTGGAGGCCAGGGCAAAACTGACCTGCCAAAAACAGCCCCTGAGCCTCCCCAGGTTCCTCCTCCAGGGGGGAAACACCTGAGGCTCTGTTTGGTGCTGCTCTCAGAGGGGTTTGCAGCCTGTGCCCGTCAGAGGGGAGGTGCCAGGTGAGACCCTTGCCCTCAGGCATGGACACAGGGACTGTCCAACAGCCCATGGAATGATGGAGGCATCTCCTGGGGGGTTGGCTGCTCCAGCCATTTGTGGCAGCCCTTGGTCCTCCTTGGGAGGACATGGGACACAGCTTCAGGGAACCCTGCATCACTGCTCCATCCTTCCAGGCATGTTAGCCCATGGTGGAGAGAGGAAATTTCGGTAAAAATGGAATTCTTGTCGTTTTTCTGTCTTAACAGGAATGGGAAGCTGTGTCTTCCAACATGATATATTTAAAAAACCCAAAGGTTTTGACTGGCAATATAATTATAGCCTGGATTGATTATTAAGTTATTGCATTTTCTGTCATCATTTGATGTTTACTTACACGAGCTGGATGTGCCTGCAGTGGCTGGGAGATTTTGTGACCAGTTCCTGCAGTTTCATTCCAGAGCTTTACATGTCCACCCAACAATAAAGTGATTTCATTTAATCTGGGGTTTAAGTAAACCTCCAAATTGAAATTCGTCTGCTCTGACATCAGAACCGTGCAAAAATGAGACACATGGAAAACAGCAGATGAGATTGGGCTATTAAGAATAATTAATACCGAATTTAATTGACAATTACTTAGCAAGAGTGATATTTGGCTTTCAAAGGCCATCTACATTTACGGTGCTACACAGAACAATAAAAAGAAGCAATCTGTTTTGGGGGGATGAACATAAAGCGGGGGAAATGCAAATGCTGGGCTCCTTTCTCCTCGGGCAGTGCCTCCTGCAGCAGGGCAGGTACTCGATGGGAGGTGCACACACCTTGATCTCCACTTCAGAAGGCATCTCCTGATTGTTTCCTGGATTTTAATCCATTTGGGAAAGGAGGCTTTCTGAGTTGGTGTTATTTACATATAAAAGATTCATCTGTTGTGTTAACGGGGCTGTTGAATGTGAGTGTTTACCCGGGCAGGTGACTCACAGCCCGTGGATAAATTCACTTTTCTATTCAATCCCTGTTACTTTGTGATGCCTGGGAGTATTTTTCGTGGGGTTTTTTTTTCCTGTTCATAGTTTGAACACTGATCTCCTACGCTCTCCTTTGTTCCCATGCTCATATTATTACCACTTTCTCACCCTTTAGGCTTTTTCTCCCCACTTTGTGAAGGCTTTAGAGGCGGGCAGAAAGGAACGGGGCTAGAAATGAACAAATTAGCCAAAAATTCTGTAATGGAATGAATGAAAAAGCCCCAGCACCACAAGGAATCAGTAACTAATGAGTAGGAAGTACTGTACAGTATGTCATTCATTTAGCCCTCCCTGCTCAGGGTAGTAGCAGATGGTGCCCTGAGGGACTTGGATGTTCCCATCCATGCTCCAACACTACTAAAGAGGTGAGATGAGAAAAGGAGACGAGACGGATCACACCAATCAGCCCAGCAGAAAAATGATTATGATTACATAACTAATGACCCAGGGAATTAGACAATATCAAAAATAGGAAGGATGCCAATTTGTGCTGTGACACGTCTGAGCAGCCAAAGCAATCTGGGGGCTGAGTTGTGAGAGTTGTGTGGTTGAGGGGAAAAGGGGGGATCCTCATCGAGCCTTCAGAAATATTCCTTTTATTTGACAGCAGTTTCTCTAGATGCTGAGAAAACTCCACCACTGGGTATTCCTGTAGTAATCCTGACTAGGTCAGGCACTTACAGGTTCTCTTTTTGCCATATTTTAGCTCAGCTGGGAACTTGTTAGATCCTGGTTTTGCTCCAGTTTTTTTTGCCAGCTTTCCTGTGAGTGCAGTAGGAACGGGACTGAGACCCCAGCATGGCAGCTGAGGAGCAGCAGTGGTACAGGAAATATAAATGGGTTTAAAAAATATAAATGGGTGTAAAACGTTTATATTTCAGAGTGGTTCCTGCTCCTGCTGGTGGCACAGGGAGTGTGGAGCTCCCACCTCCTTCAGGAACAGCTCAGACCTGGGTGTTGTGGTGTCCTCTGTAGGACCAGGCAGAGCTCTTGGTCACAGACCTTAAAAGGATGAGACCATGACCCTACAGAAAACTGAAACATCCCACAGCAAAATATTCCAGGGGAAGGAATATTGGATGAAATTTGAATTTATTCAGGAAAAGCTTTTGTTTAGCTGATCTCCCTCCCCCAGTTCTGATCTATTTTTTAAAAATGTATTGATTTCTTTCTCGAAATGTCTGGATTGAGATTGCAAACTCTTCCTGTCTGCACTGTAATCCTGATTCCAGGATCCTGTTGGTGGCCACATATGTGCCTGCCAGCTACTCTGATGGAAAAAGCTGACTGTGCTGTCCCACAGCTCAGAGGTCTGGCTACAAAACGTGGAGCAGCCCCAAAATGATACGAAATGCAGCTTTTTGCCATCTGCTGGAAAATGTTAATGAGCTGATGATCTCATCCTCTATTTTAGACAGGTGTCCACATCCCCAAAAATGTGATGAGAAATGACATCTTTGTTGACAGTCTCATCAGATTAATTGGACTTCAGGAGTGAGCTAATTCTCACATCAAGAGGCTTGAGAACATACTGTGGGAGCTGTGTGAAGAACCTTGAACTCCTGCTTCTTGTGCTGTCGCCAGATTAGAAGAGCTTTGATGGACTGGATTAGGAAATCAATACCCACACATTGACATGCTAATCCCTCCAGGGACACTCATTAAATACCGCTCAGATCAAGGGCCATAACTGTGTGTGCAATCAGGAGCTGCAGCAGTGGCACATCTCATTTGGGTGCTCTCAAACACTTTAAGAGAAATGGGTCTAAAACATCAAAATATACATTTGCCTCCCCAAACCATGAATTTTGGCATTAAATGCAAGGTGTTAAAAGCACGGGGAAGGGTCAGGTTTTGGTGGTACGTGTGAATGAATGGGGAGAAACTCTGAGGAGTGAATGAGAGAGATCCATGCCATGGAAAACCTTCCATCAGGTGCTCAAGTACCACTTGAAAACTAATTAGAATTTTTCTCCTCTTGGGACTCTGTTCTGTAACCTTTCCCCAATAATGGAGAAGAGGTTGTCATCTAATTTCAGAGTAAATATATTCCTNCTTACTAATCATTTTCCCCTCACTGAGTGTATTTACAAACAGGAATATCTACTCTCGAAATAGATGGAGACTCTTCTCTTTAAGGCTGGATTGCCACACTTGGTGGATGTTGTCTCATTAAAGCATTCCTGGCCTTCACCCATCTCTATATTCCTTTTTTTTTTGCACCAATTCCTGCAGGATTTTGGGCTTTTGAGCATCAGGGTGACACAGTGACATCACTTTTCCTGTGCTCCACATCACCATCACCCCCCAGCTCCCATCCCTTGCCTTGCACAAACCTTCCAGTCCTGTTTTGGGACAGCAGATGTTTATCCCAAGGAGCCAGCTGGGGAGGTGGCTGAAATCCTGCCAGGACAAGTGTTCTGGTGGTGTTACATTTGCCTCAGGGAAGGTGGGGAAAAATGATTATTAAAAAAAAAAACCAAATCACTGAAATATCCTGACTAAACTCATTTATATTTTACTATTTGAACTTGGTTTTCTGTAAGAAGTTGCTGATCCTGTAATTAAATAAATAGAATTATTTTAGTACATGCCATTCTGGAATTCGCAGCAGAGATTCAAATTACTGTTAATATTTAAATATTTTGTAAAAGAGAAATAAAGCAGCAGCAGCATTTCAGATTAGATATTTTAAGCCCCAAAACATTTTTGTGGGTGTAATAGTGTGCATGATACTGAATGTATCAGTTTTACTCCACAAATTCCTCACTATTGGTTCTTTATTTTTAAATAATTCTGTGGATAAAGACAGCATTTTCAAAGCTCACCAGGAGTACCTGAGGTTCTCTAATACAGTAATTTGAAATTTAAAGATTATGGACCAAAAAGACCCAGTGGGGCTGCTGTTACCTCTGTTTAAAGCCTTGTCTGGTGCTTTATTCCCCATGGGTTAATGACTATTGCAAGTCCCAGCTCCATGAAAAAATGGGATTTAAATGTTTTGGGAGAAAAAGGATTTGGATGTCTTCATTCTCATTCTTTATCAAATCCCATTCTTGTGTTTATTGCTTGAAATATATGATCAGCCAGCAGGAATGGTGGCAGAGGTTTTGGATTTTGGTGGGATTTTTGGTTGGTTTGGGGGTTTCTTTCTGGTTGGTTTTTTGGTTTTGGGGTTTTTTGTTTGTGGGAATTTGTTTTTGTGTATGTTGATTGAAATGTTATAATGACTCATTATTCTAATTATTCTAACTACTAAAAAAACCATTATCTATTTAGAGAAAAAAGCAGGATACCCCAACACACAAAGCGCCTAGATGTGAACTAAAATAGAATAATATTTATTTCCAGGTTTTATGCTCTTTGTAGCTGGCTTCCATCAGATTTTCCTGAGTTCACAAGATGAAGTAAGTTGAGTTAAAGGATACTTTAAAATTGAATTAAAGGATACTTTAACTCCTTTCCTCCTCAATTGCTCTCACAGCCTTATTTTACCCCATCCTGATTTGCTGCAGCTTTCACAAGCCAAAGGGCTGCCGAGTTTCTCTTTTCCCCCTGTAAAAGCTCTTTTTCACTTTCCCAGATCACTGAACCCAGACCCTGCTGTGGCTGAGGGTCTCACCCAGTCCTGCCCTGGAAGTTTTTCTCCGGCAGGAGAGGCTCATTCTCATCCCTCCAGGATGCTGAAGTCCCTCTTTTGTGGGATTATGTTATCACTTTGGACTTCAAATAAACATCTTACAGAGTTTCCCTGACTAAATTATAATTTTTTTTCTTCATTTGATCCCCTTGCTCTTTCTTGATCCTCAAAGCAGGCCTTGCAAGGCTCTGTTTAATTGATTATTTGGCTGTTATCTGTTTCATCTTGCATGATTATCAAAGGCTTTCTGGGCTGGCTTTGGAAGGTTTGTTAGCAGAGGGATCAGCAGGATCAATGGCACAGAACAGAGATGTTAATTGCTTTGTCTGCAGCTCACTTTCAGTCCCCCTCGTCAATCTTGCTCATCTCAGTGGTGTGAACTCTTGAGAGACTCTCCAAATATGCCGCAAATTCAAATTAATTTTGTTGCTTTGCGTTATATGTGTAAGATTTACCTCATCTGGCACAACCTTAGGGAGAAAAACCAAAATTTCTGGGCTTTTTTTCTGATATAAAACCAGATTTGGTCAGTCGATGCTGTGGCATTCTGTGCTACTGAAGTGCTGGCAGAATGTTGTATAGAAAATAGGTGATCCCTGTTCCCTGTAATTCCACCCACTCCATTTGTACAGGTTCCACAAAATTGCTTTTGTATGGTCAGCGTGGGCCTTGATGGGTGTGGAACTCAGGGTTTGAAGTGACTTTTTGTAATGAACAGGTAGAAATTCACATTTGTGTTCAACTTGATGGAAAGGAAAACTTCAGGACTTTTAGAAAAGCTCTCTTGGTTTGCAGACAGGTTAAAACTTCGAGGTTTAAATTAGATGTGAGGAAGGAATTGTTCCCTGGGAGGGTGGGCAGGGCTGGCACAGGGTGCCCCTGGATCCCTGGCAGTGCCCAGGCCAGGCTGGACATTGGGGCTGGGAGAAATCTGGGACAGTGGGAGGTGACCCTGCCATGGCAAGGAATGGATTTAGATGATCCTAAAGGTGCTTTTCAACTCAAACTATTCTGTGGTGCTACGACTCTACAACCTTCCTGCGTGGATTATGTTTGAGCCATTTTTAAAAATATTTCTTGCATATATTTCATGTGAGATGTGAGAGAAAAATTTATACATAAAGTTTCTAGCGAGCTGCCATGTAAATCATAAAAGCTCATTGTTATCACCCGTGAGGGGCATCTGTTTATGAAAGAGATTCTTTTATTTGTTTCATCTTTTATAAGGAGATATTTGTCTGGTAAAATAGCATAATTGGAGTGAAAACCAGATTATTTTAGGTGCAGGTGACAGGATGACAGAGAATTACATATCATTACATGACAGAGAGAAACTTGTGTAAATATTAATGCAGAAGTGAGGAAAAGAATGGGAGAAGTTGAAGGGGGAGTGTGGCGGAGGAAGAACAGACACGTGGGTCAGGTCAAGAGCATGGCAGCTGTTAGTGCCAGCAAGGTTTTAATGTGTTAAAACATTGAATTGGTGGAATCAGAGGAGGGGTGATGGAGCCACAGGACAGGAACGTGTCTGGTTTGTCAGCTCAGGGGTTGCAGCAATTCTCTTTCTGGCTGGATCTGTCCCCTTTTGCTCCTGCTGCAAACTCAGCAGGAAGGGATGGAATTCTCAGGAGAAGTTTTGTTGTATTAAAAAGGATCGACTGAAAGGAACTGTTTTGACTGGATCTATTCCAGTATGGTCTGATAGCCTTGGGGATGCTGGCTTGGATTGAGAAATGGCCATGCTTTGATCTTGCCTTCTCCTAACACACCTGGGATCACTGAGGGAATATCAACACAGGCAACACTCTTTGTCTTTTTTAGTTTGTGTTGTTTAACCAACTTGTCTTTGTCTGGGTCCAGAACAAGAGGGAGCTTTTCAAGCTACATTATCTACCCCCCTTTTCTCAAGGCTTAGGTTTGAATAGAAATGTGTAAATAATTGGTCAATAACAGGAGGAGGCACTTACTGACAATTGTGTGAGGAGTCTTCAAGGTCAGATCTGGAGAACAACCAGGGAGATCTCCTGTGAACTTTGATTTTTTTCTCTCTTCCAACATTTTCCTCCACTCAGTTTTTAACTGTTGAGGGCAAATGGCAGATTTCATGTGTTTATATATGTATTTTGTGTGTGTGTTTATGCAGCACAGGTTGTGCATATGCACACTGGAGACATCAAAGGCAATGATTGATTTGGTAGACGATGACCAAACATGTTTCAAACACTCCTTGTTCTTGTAAATGATAATTGCTCCCTTTTTTTTTATCTATCCTGAATAAATTGCCCAGACACAAAGTGCCATTAAATGCTTCTCTTTTACAGCTTACCATTTCCCCATGTCCAAATTTCAATATTAACACTGTGTTCCTTTGTGAATTGAGCTTTTATTCATTATATTCCTTTTTAGACTAATAGTTATTATTATGCTGCTCATACTTTAGCTTCAGAGCTAATTACAGTCTTTGGTTCTCTCCTTCTGGAATGTGGATACTGATATATATTAATGCCACGTACCTTGCTCTCCAGCCAGCACTTATTTCACAAGGATGCTGTGATTTTCTCCTCTTACTCACTAAAACATCCCATTTTTTTCT